>ML785899.1:783042-904187 GCA_009831015.1 Picea engelmannii | reverse complement strand
AATAAAGTGATCATACTGATTCACCCCCCCCCCCCTCTCTGAGTATTCCAACAATTGGTATCAAATAAGGTCCTTCAAGAAATAGTTTAACCACTCGAAGGAGATCATGGAATACATTAAGATTGGAGCACCAAGGTTTGATGGTCAGAACAATGACTTTTGGAATAAAAGGATAAAAACCATATTACGGGCATAGAGATTTGATATTTTGTAGTCATTAGTAGACATATATGAAGATCCATCCACTCCCCCAACTGAAAAATATGAAAATAAACTTAGTGAAAACAACTCAAAGGATAAGGTAACCATTATGAGCAATATGGATGATTTAGTATTTGTCAAAGTTATGCATTGCAAGACCGCAAACGATCTTTGGGATAAAATTCAAAATATTTACAAAGGAGATATTGAAGTTAAGAGAGCTAAGTTTTGAATCCTTAGAGATAATTTTGAGCAATTTAATATGAAGAAAGATGAAGACATTGTACCCTACTTTCTCCGAGTTGATGAAATAGTGAACATTGTTATAGGATTGGGAGAAGAATTTGATGAATCAATCAGGATAGAACAAGAGAATCTAGTCATCAAGGAAGTAACATTCAAGAAATACAAGACAAAGAATAAGACCAAGAAAAAGTCAAAACCACATTGTAGTTGCACCTATGATTCCGAGGAAGATGAAGAAGTCGGAAATTTCATGAGAAAATTGAAAAGAGGAATCGGTAAGTACAAAGGTATGATTCCATTGAAATGTTTTAATTGTGATGGTATTGGTCATTTTTCTTCTAAATTTCCTTAAACTAAGAATAAAGGTAGTGATGAAGAAGATGATTCTAAGAAGAAAAATAAAAATAAAAAAGAAGACAAGAGAAGGAAGAAAAAAAAAATTCTTCAAGAAAAGTTTCTACTCAAAGGAAGACAACTCCTCATCAGACAAGGATGATGATAGTGACAGTGATTCAGAAAGAGTACTCTTCATGGTAGTATATGATGAAGAAGAATATTCTGAAGAAGAAGGAGAAGTTGATATCAAAGCATAATTAATCAGTTCCTTAGAAGAACTGATGAAAGAAACAAAGAAAAACAAGTCACTCAAGGAAGAATTAAAGATGAAAGAATAATCTTAGAATTCCAACTCGGAATAAAATGAGCAGATCATCATGAAGTTAAGAATCTAGGTAGAACAAGACAAAAGGATTGAAGAAACATACATAAATAAGTTACAAGAAAAGGAGAAGATGATTGAAAGATTGGAAGAAGAAATAGTCACCTTAAGAAAATATCTTCATAAGAAAGATATGCAACAGAATAACACCAAAATGTTGGATGATATCATCAAAGTTCAAAGACCATACTACGACAGTTACGTACTAGGATAATACCAGATGTAGATTGAGAAAGGTTCAAGCTCCAAGATGACAGAACATGATGAATAACAAAGCAACTATGCAAAGAGTCAAATGTACTATCAATAAAGAGGAATAGGTGAAGACTAGAGAAGAAAATCATAGAGGAACTAGACTACCTAGAATATTCAAAACACGAAATCAAAATTCAAGAACATATCAAGAAGAGTAAGGATTCAAAAGAGAAACACCATTCATAAGGTTCCCTACATTGAGGTATCAAACTATTTTTCTTGGTTTACATTATTCTTTTAACAATTTTGGAAACAAAGATGCAAATTGTACATCCTATGCCAAGAATAAAAGAAACTATGAAGGATATTCAAACAATAATTATCCTAGAAAGACACATGAAGCAGAAAACATAAATCACAACAATTTTGGTTCACTAAGTAATGAAGTAGAGTGTTACCAGTGTAACATTTTTGGACACATGGACAAAGATTGTAGATTGACTGTTCCTCCAAGAGAACCAAAGAAAAATATCAAACAAGAACCATAAAGGATATGGAGAAGGAAGCATGATCAATTCAAAACTAAATAATGCTCACTTTTTGTAACACCCCAGGTTTTGAACCCCCATTTTAAATAATGTATTGTTACAATGTTGAGAGGCAAGGGTGCCCAAACAATTATTAATAGGCCAGTGTGCCCAAGACATGTAATGTTTTTTATCATTATTAATAATAAATACATGGTTGGCTGCTAGATGGACAAAGACTAGAGTTATAGGGGGCTATGATTCCACAAGAGAAGGGGCTTGAGGGGCTAAGTGTTTATTCCTATTTTAATTACCCTTTTTGTCTAAGGGAGGGGATCGGTTACTTGAGATTCTTGGGGAAGGCCAGGAGGTTCTTGATTTCCCCACAAAAATACTTAAACCCATCCCTAGTCTCATTGTGGGTTTGGTTGGGGGTCAATGGTCATTGGTCGATGTTCGTGGGACTGATGGCTTGTTCATTGAATTCCTGGAACTGAACTGCTGAAGAATTAGCCACGGGATAGTTGGTTGTAATGGTCCTAGTGCAATCTAGCCATGACCTAGGGACTGCATGTCTGAGATGCATTGGCATGTGCCCCGTTTTGCTCACAACTGAGAGTCCTGATGGTTCCATCTTTGAGATTTCGGACCAGCTGTGCTGGAGGCCCAAAAATAAAGGAGAGGGATTGCATGGAAAAGAAGGGTGGAGGTCCATTATATTGGGGCAGTATAGGTTTCGTACAAGAGAGATGGGTACTTCGATTGTTGTGGGTGTTGGGAAAATTATGAGAGATTGAGAGCTGACTAGTTTGGGAACCCAAGTACACTGTCGAACTGTCCTTGTGGATTCATAGGCCTAGTTAGAGGGTGAAACTATTGTTGATATTTGGAGTAGTCGTGTCTATGGTTGGGTGGAACGTCCTTGGTCTGCAACCAATTGGTTTCATATTCCACAAAGTTAATTTCTTTATGTTATGGTATCATTTACATGTATATGAATGTATTTCCATTGTATATTTAATTACCATTTAATTGAATCTTTAGACTATGCATGGTTGCAGAATACTGTTGTACATGTCGTCAAAGTATTTTATTTTATGCATCCTTAAATTTTAAAAAGGTATCGTAAGAGAAAGAAGTCCAAGGGAGGGATTGAAGGTAGCATGCCCTGGCCTATGGTTGGTTGGGGATGTTACAGAATGGTATCAGAGCTTCTGGTTGAAACACCAGGCCAGTATGGGTCGGGTCTATTGGTGAGAGTCTTGGGGTCGAGATTGAATTTTGACCATGGAATTGAAAACCTTAGGAGGAATGGCGTTGCAGAATCTACGCAGGAGATAGAACGCCAGAAACTTGTACTAAGGGTTTCGAAGGATCGTGACTGTCCCCTTCGAATTTGGTAGCGATCACCACTATAGGATCGAGAGAGATCCTGGATCGTTGGATCGAAGGACAGGTGAATAGGGGTCATCTAATGAAAAGGAAGCAAGGGCTAAGGTCACCACCATCAGATCCCATTGGATAGTGAGATCAATGGATAAGAGGCATTGTAGGGAACCATGTTGCATGGGAGATAATTTCCCAAGGTGGTCCTACAATCCAAACCATAGTTTCCCCAAGGCATTACTTGTCAACAGATCAATAAGTCCGGAGAAATCTATTTGATAGGTTTTCACTTGCGAATTGAAACTCCCGAAGCCTGGAGAGCCAGAGAGCCGAAGTAAATATAGATCATCTGATCATCCAAAATTGATAGCAGTCATCATATCGTCTGTAGTAAATCTGGGCCATCTGATCTAGAAGAGACATGGTGTAAATCTATGGATTTTGGGTGAAGGCCCAAAGTAAGCCTCAACTGTCTAATTCAAGAGGACATATGGCATAATCCTGTGTACTTCGAGGGGTTTGAAGTTTGATATTTCTGAAACCTAAAGAGCCACGCGTCACCAGATCCAGGGATTTAGATAAAAGACAGTGGGGCCAGATAAGTTTTGAAATTTGAGATTTCTGATGTCTGAAGACCCAAAGTAAGCCTCAACCATCAGATTAAGGAGGGCACGTGGTGCAGAACCATGGACTCTGGGTGAAGACCCGAAGTGAATCTTAGTCATACAATCCAGGAGGACACATGGTGATAGATTGGCCAGTTCAAGAATGTGGAGTTCGGGAGAATTGAAAGTGTGCTAGCATGGAAACTCCCAAAGTCCCGAAGCCTGAAGAGATGAAGTGATGGGGCATGATGACGTCACCTAGAGGTGATGTGGATCCTAGAATTCATGAAGTGACATGGCTTCCAGATGTCACCTGGGATGACGTTGAAACATGGGGTGTGTGCCACATGTCAATGAGTTTTGAGCATTTGGAGTATTGAAAAGTTAGTCAAAATGTCACATCTGTCACCCGCCTGATTGGGCCACGTGTCCACTTCCATTATTTCACCATGTCGCGAAAGATCATGCATTCTAGAGACTACACACTCCAGAGGGGAAAGATGTGACAGGTTGTGTTAGGTCTAAAACTCCTGAAGGCCCGAAGGCCAGAGTACATATCGACCATTGATTCTAGAAGACACACGTTGAAGGATCATCGACTTCGGGTGAAAGCACTCAGGGAGAAAGTGTAGGAGGAAAGTTTGAAAATTCTGAATCTCGAAGAGCCGAAGCAATTCACAGTCGTTGATCTCTGCGAGGACACCCATCAACATATCACAAAATCTGGGTAAAATTGTTCTAGGAGGAGGAAAAAGAGGAAGGTTGAGACTCCCAAAACGCGAAGTCCTAAAGTGGATCTCGATCGTTGATTGTGAAAGAAGATGAGGACCGTTGATCCGTTCCTGGCTGAAAGTTCTGAAGTCCCGAAGCTCTGGACAAGAAATTTTTCAGATAAGCACAGGGTCATGGCCATGGTCATTTGCTTATTGAGAGTTGAGGGAAGGAGGGCTAAGGGCCAAATTGGTTGTCTTCGAGACAGAAAATTTCTAAGGAAGGATTTAGCCACGATTTCTAGTCGCGGTCCCATGGGAGGGTGGTTTGAAGGAAGCACCTGTGCAAGATGAGATTCTGTGTCGGCCAAGGATAATAGGACACTTTTATTTTCGTAGAATTGGGATATGATATCCATGAACAAAAAAAGAAAGAGACCTGTAGAATGGTTTGGCAATTTTGTTTATCATATGCAAAATTTAAAAAAAAATGGTCACTTGCACATTTTACATAATTAAGGGGTTTAAACACATCAAATCAGGATGCATATTGAGGAAATGGAAGAATGTGAGGGAGCTTCCAATCATGATAAGGAGGCCAAAAGCCATAATACCAGAGTTGTTAATGGAGAGACAAAGTCTAATGGACGCAAGGGAAAAGGAGAGCAAGAAATGTTAATAGAAATGGTAAGAAGCCTGAAGATGGAAGTGCAGAGTTACAAAGAAGACAACGAGAGACTGATGAGAGAGAAAAGTCAGATAAATGCTCGAGCGTTTCAGAGATTAGATCATTTGCAGAGACAAACGCAGAAGGGATCAAACTCAAAACAAGAGGAAAAAGGCATGTGCCATGAAAGAAGGGATGATTGTGGAAGAGCTGGTTATTCCAAAAGTGCTAGAAGAGCTCATGGACACCACTCACCTCCTTACTCAGAAAGAAAGTTTTATGCATCAGAAGATCCCGTAAGTAGTCCATAGGTGTCTCATGTTAGACACCAAAGAAGGAAACAAGAGGTAGATATTTTGTAGGGAGAGATGAGGAAGCTCAAGCCACCTTCCTTTGAGGGTGAAAGAGAAATGGAAGATGATGTCGAAGCATGGTTTCTTGGGCTCATGAGATATTTTCAGTTGCATAACTATTCGGCCAACCTAGAAGCCAGGATTACCACCTACCATTTACACGGGAAAGTTGCAATGTGGTGGGACCAGCTGAAGCAAGTGGAACATGTTAATGAAAGTAGGATCACTTGGAAGTAGTTCAAGAAGTACTTCCATAAGGAGTACCTCTCAGAGAATTTCTATGATAAGAAAATGTAGGAGTTCTTTGAAATCAGGTTGGGAAGCATGACTATGGCAGAGTACGAGAAGAAATTCTTGGGATTGTTAAAGTATGTCAGGTTCATTAGTGATGAGAAAGTGAAAATAAAGAGATTTCTAAGTGGACTACTAGCCTTTTATAAGGAAAAGATCAAGTATGATTAAACCAAGACCTTGACTGAATCCATCAGGAAGGCTAAATACCTGTATGAGAAAGGCCATGGAAGAGAATCCCTACATAAATCTTGGAAGGACAATAAAAATGCAAATTTTGATTAGAGGAGGAAATGATTCAAACCTCCCTTCAATAGGAATGAGCCTAATAGAAATCATCAAGATCAATATGCTAAGGGGGATTTCAAGAAAGAAGATTCCTTGGGAAAAAGGGGAAGACCACCAATCCAGTGTTGGGGATGCAAGGAAGATCACATGTACAAGGATTTCCCACACAGAAATGATAGAGTGAATATTGTGCACAACATCCAAGAGGCTATAAAATTTGAAGATATTGGAAGAATCTATGCATCTTTAAATGATCAACAAGCAGTGTACCAGTCCAATATGATCGAGGTGGAAGGTAAGATAATATATCAATGTGTTGCTATTTTGATTGATTCAGGAGAAATTTATTTCTACATTGATCCTAAGATAGTGGATATATTACATTTGGAGAAAAGTAAACTTGGAAAATCAAGTTTGGTTTAGTTAGCCACTAGGACCAAAAGAGGAATCCATGATATGCTCAGAAGTTGTTCCATAAGTCTTAATGGCATGAATACTAGTATTGATCTAAATATCATACCAATGGGGCCTTGTGATAGTCTTATTGGAATGGATTGGTTGGAAAAACATGATGTTGTCCTAGATTTTCATAACAAGACATTTACATGTCTTGATGGAAATGGAAAAAATAGCACCGTGAAAGGAGTTCCAAGACCCATATCTATAAGGGAGATTTCATCCTTAAAACTAAAAATATGTTTTAGGAAAGGATTTCAATTGTATGCAGCTCATGTGGAAGAGACAGAAAACACAAAGGGGCCAAGCCTTGAATATTTCTTGGTACTATAGGAATTTGAAGATGTATTCCAAGAAATACCCGGATTACCACCAAGAAGGGAGATAGATTTCTCAATTGATTTAGTTCCAAGAGTTTCCCTGGTGTCAAAAACACTTTACAGAATGAGCACACCGGAGTTAAAATAATTAAAAATGTAGTTGGAGTAATTGTTGAAGAAAGGGTACATACATCCAAGTGTTTCACCCTGGGGAGCACAAATATTTTTTTGTCAAAAAGAAGGATGGAACCTTGAGGCTGTGTATTGACTTCCGACAGCTAAACAAGTACACTATAAAGAACAAGTATCCTCTACCTCGAATTGATGACCTATTTGATCAGCTAAGAGGAGCAAATATATTCTCAAAGATTGACGTGAGGGTAGGATACCATCAAGTAAGAATCGAGGAAGAAGACATTCATAAGACAACCTTTAGGACCAGGTATGGGCATTATGAATTTGTAGTGGTGCCATTTGGACTGACAAATGCACTAGTTGTATTCATGTGCTTAATGAATGGCATATTCATGAATTATTTGGATAAGTTTGTCATAGTATTCCTGGATGACATACTTATCTATTCTAAGTCTAAAGAGAAGCATGAACATCACTTAAGACTAGTATTGAAAGTATTGAGAGAACATCAATTGTATGCCAAGTTGAGTAAGTGTTCTTTCTATGAAAAGAAGATCCATTACTTGGGACACATTATTTTAGAACAGGGCATAGCAGTAGATCAAGAGAAGATCAAAGCCGATAGAGGATGGCCAACACCCACAAATGTGTTAGACATCAGATGTTTTATGGGATTAGTTGGATACTACAAAAGGTTCATAGTAGGGTTCTCTAATATTTTTCATTCCATCACTTCTTTGCAAAAGAAGGGAACTAAATTTGAATGGACACTCAAGTGTGAAAATAATTTTAATATGTTGAAGGAATTAATTACTAGTGCACCTGTGTTAAGGATTGTTGACCCAAAGGAAAGTTTTGCGATATGTACAAATGCATGTAAGGAAGGACTTGGGGGAATTCTCACGCAAAATTGACATGTCATTAGATATGAGTCCAGAAATCTTAAGGAACATAAGAGGAAATATGCCACCCAAAACTTGGAACTTGCTTCCATTGTTCATGCCTTTAGGATGTGGAGGCATTATCTCATGGGGAAGAAATTTGAATTAAGGACAGACCACATTGGCCTGAAGTATATTTTTGAACAGCCGACCTTGAATGCCAAGCAAACAAGATGGATATAATTTATAATTGAATATGACTTCGATATCAAGCATATAAAGGGAAAGGAGAATAAAGTTGTTGATGCAATTAGTAGAAGAGTGCATCTCATGCATGCTACTGCTGTCAGTATGCATCAGTCAGACTTGAAGAGAATAATTTTAGATGGCCTTGTTATAGACCAGCATTACCTACAGGTAAAGGAAAATTTACGGCAAGGATATGTACAACAAAAAATAAGGGAGTATGAGATAAAGGAAGACAGATTACTCATGCATAAAAATAGAATCTATGTTCCTAGTTATGGAGAACTGAGGAATTTTGTACTAAAGGAAATGCATGATGTTCCTTATGTTGGACATCCTGATTACCAGAAAACAATTACAGCAATAAGAAGCCAGTTCTTTTGGCTGGGAATGAAGACATATGTTTTTTATTACATTGCTCGATGTATGGAATGTTAGAAGCTGAAGGCTAAGCATAGGCACCTAGCGGGTTTGTTGCAACCATTGCCAATCCCAGAGAAGAAATGGGAAGTGATCACCATGTATTTCATAACAGGATTACCTAGAACAAGTAAGCAACATGATTCAATCATAATGTTGGTTGACAAATTAACAAGGGCATCTCATTTTGTGTCTGTGAAGACAATGCATACAACGACTAATATTGCAGAAATTTTCATGAAGGAAATTGCTAGGTTGCATGGGATACCTAGCACAATTGTCTTGGACAGAGATAAAAAGTTTACCTCCAATTTTTGGAGGGGTTTGTTTAAAGTATTTGGCACAAATATAAACTTTAGCACAACATATCATCCCTAGAAAGATGGGAAAACAAAGAGAGACAATTGAATAATTGAAGACATGTTGAGAATGTATGTGATGGATAAGCCATCTAAGAGGGAAGATTACTTACACTTGGTTGATTTTTCATATAATAATGGGTATCAAGCTTCATTTAGAATGAGACCATTTGAAGCCTTGTATGATAGGAAATGGGATACTCCAGTAAGTTGGGACAACGCAGTAGATAGAGTGGTACGTGGGATGGAGTTGCTCAAGGACATGGAAGACTAAGTGGTCAGTATCAAGTAGAATTTAAAGGTAGCTTAGGATAGACATAAATTTTAGGAAAAAAAGAACATGACAACTAGAGAGTTTAAAGTATGGGAGCATATACTTTTGAAAGTGAAGCCCAAGAAAAACTCTTTGAAAATTGGGTAGTTGTACAAAGCTGGCAACAAAATTGTGTGGTCCATTTGAAATATTTGACATAATAGGGATAGTTGCATACATTATTGCATTGCTAGCTTCCATGAATGTGAATAATCTATTTCACGTCTCTTTACTAAAGAAATATGTACATGATCCTAACCATGTTATTGATTTCCATCTGATTCAGGTAGAGACACAGGGAGATTTTCAGGTTCAATCAATGCGGGTATTGGACAGAAAGGTAAAAATTATTTAGAATCAAGTTATAGAGCTGGTAAAAGTTCATTGGACCTACTAAGGTCCTAAATATGCTACCTGGGAGCATGAAGATGCCATGCAGATAGAGTACCCGTAGATTTTTAAATAAATTTGAGATTTTGATCTCTATGTTGTATATGCATTGAGGACAGTGAGAAAATAAGGGGGAGGAGATGTAACACCCTAGGTTTTGAATCCCCATTTTAAATAATGTATTGTTATAATGCTGAGAGGCTAGCGTGCCCAAACAATTATTAATAGGCTAGTGTGCCAAAGACATGTAATGTTTTTTTATCATTATTAATAATAAATACATGGTTGGTTGCTACATAGACAAGGAATAGAGTTATAGGGGGCTATGATTCCACAAGAGAAGGGGCTTGAGGGGATAAGTGTTTATTCCTATTTTAATTACCCTTTTTGTCTAAGGGAGGGGATCATTTACGTGAGATTCTTGGGGAAGGCCAATAGGTTCTTGATTTCCACACGAAAATAATTAAACCCGTACCTGGTATGATTGTGGGGTTGGTCAGGCGTCGATGGTCGTTGGTCGTTGGTCGTGAGACTGATGGATTGTTTGCTAATTTCCTGGAACCAAACTGTTGAAGAATTAGCAATGGGATAGTTGGATGTAATGGTCGCTGGTGAAATCCAGCCATGACCTGGAGACTTCATGTTTGAGATGCATTGGCATGTGCCCTATTTTTCTCATAACTATGAGTCTTGAGAGTTCCAGTTTTGATATTCCAGACCAACTGTTCTGGAGGCCCCAAAATAAAGGAGAGGGACTACCTGAGGGACTGCGTGGCAGTGAAGGGTGGAGATCCATTCTCTTGGGGTGGTACGGGATGGGTACAAGAGAGTTGGGTACTTGCATTATTGTGGGTGTTGGTAAAACTATGAGAGCTTGAGAGATGATTGGTTTGGGAACCAAAGTACACCTTGTAACCGTCCTTGTGGATTCATAGCCCTAGCTCGGGGGTGACAGTGTTGTTGAGATTTGGAGCAGTGGTGTCTACGATTGGGTGGAACGTCCTTGGTCTGTAGCAAGTTGGTGTCATATTCCATAAGGATAATTGCTCTCTGTTATGGTATCATTTACATGTATATGAATGTATTTTCGTTGTATATTTAATTATCATTTAATTGAATCTTTAGGCTATGCATGCTTGCTGACTACTGATATGCATGTCATCAAAGTCTTTTCTTTTATGCATCCTTAAATTTTAAAAAGGTATCATAAGAGAAAGAAGTCCAAGAGCGGGCTTGAATGTAGCATGCCTTGACCTATGGGTGGTTGGGGATGTTACACTTTCTCTACAAGCGCAACACAATAAAAGCGAGTGGAATGTTGACAACGATTGCTCGAAGCATATGATAGGTGAGAATAATGGGTTTCTTACCCTGAAGAAGGAACAAGATGGATCAATTTTGTTTGGAAATGATAATTCATCCCAAATTATAGGTAGAGGCACATTCAAGTTTGGAAGCAAATATGCCAAGGCATAAAATGTTCTATTGGTCGAAGATATGAAGCACATTCTTGTAAGTGTAAGTATAATGTGTGATCAAGGACACAAAATTTTGTTTGACTCCAAAAAATGTGAGATAAGGAAGGAAAGATGAAGAAAGTTGGTGGTTATAGCTATAATAACCTCAAAAAACATATATATATTGAATGGAATTGGAAGGGAAAGATGTTTCTTAGGAAAGGAAAATGAAATTTGGTTGTGGCACAAAAAAATGGGTCACATGAACTTTGATAACCTTATCAAAATTAGCAGAAACGAAGCAGTGAAAGAAATCTATGAGATTTCAAAGACAACAAATATTGTATGTGAGCATTTTCTACAAGGAAAACAAACCAGGACCAAAGTTATTAGATGGGGAAAAGTAATTCATGGTACTGGTTGATGACTACACAAGAATTAATGCAATTTTCTTTCTGAGGAAGAAGTTAGAGGAATTCAAACACTTCTAGATATACAAAGAAATGGTTGAAACTAGTATGGATTTGAAAATCAAGTGTTTGAGATAAAATAATGGAGGAGAGGTTACATAAAAATAATTCATAGAATTTTTTGGTGAACATGGAATAAAAAGACAATTCTTAGCAGCTAGGACACCTCAACAAAATGGAGTTATAGAAAGGAAGAACAAAACAGTACAAGAAATGGCCCGAACCATGTTGAAAGTTTCCAAGTTGAGTGACATATTTTGGGCACAAGAAGTAAATACAACAATTCACATCCTGAATAGAGGAATGATAAGAAGAAATGTGTTATAATACTCCCTAAGAATTATCGAAAGGAGGACTAGAAAATGTGAAACATTTCAGAGTATTTGGAATAAAATGTTATATCAAAAGAGAAGATGGAAGGCTTGGAAAATTTGACTCTGGAGTTGATAAGGGAATACTATTTGGGTATTCAATAAAAATAAAAGCATATAAATGATTCATTCCAAGACTCAACAAAATCATGGAAAGAATCAATGTAATGATTGACAAGACAAATGTACAGAAGGGAAAAGAAGGAAAAAAAGATTCATAAGATCATGATTATGAGGAACATCTAAAATAAGAAGAAATACAAGGGGAAGCAAAATAATAAGAAGAGAAGCCAGAAGTAGAACAAGAGGAAGAAGAGAAGAATATACCTCCTAAGATACCTAGCCGACGAGTGCATACAAATCATCCTCCAGAACATATTATTGGGAATAAAGATGCAGTAGTTGAAACCCAAAGAAGAATACTTTAACCTGAACAAAGGAATCTACCACTATTATCCACAATTGAACCAAAAAGTTTTGAGGAAGCCAAAAATGATGAACATTGGGTCAAGGATATGGATGAAGAATTGGATCAGATAGAGAAGAATGACGCATGGGAACTGGTCCCAAGGCCGAAGAACAAGAACATGATTAGTACAAAGTGGGTTTTCAGGAACAAACTGAACAAGGATGGACAAGTAACCGGAAACAAAGTAAGGTTAGTAGGCAAAGGATATACTCAAATTGAAGGTATAGATTTTGAAGAGACCTTTCCCCCAATTTCCAAGATGGAAGAAATAATATTGATCTTATCCTATGCATGCTCCAAAAGAATCAAGGTGTATTATATGGATGTAAAATAAACCTTTCTAAATGGAGAATTGGGAGAAGAAGTTTACATCAAACATCCTCAAGGGTTTCTACTATCAGAAAAGGAATATTATGTTTGTAGACTAAAGAAAGCATTGTATAGACTCAAGCGAGACCCTAGAGCATTGTACTAAATATTGGACAAGTATCTACAACAACATGGATTCAATAAGGGAAAATCAAACATCAACCTCTACATAAAAGTGGATCGAGACAATATATTGATAATTGAAGTTTATGTAGATGATATTATCTTTGAAAGCGATGATAATAGGATGAGTCAGAAGTTTCCTAAACACATTCAGAATGAGTTCGAAATGTATTTTCTCGGTGAGTTGAATTTCTTTTAGGGATTAGAGATTTCTCAGCGTGATAAAGGAATTTTCATCTCCCAAACTAATTACATAAAATAAATTATAAACAAGTTTGGAATAGAAGACTAAAAATCCATAAGTACTCATATGCAGGCGAGTTGCAAGTTGAGCAAGGATAATAAATCTAAGGATGTCGATCAAAGACTGTCCATATCAATAATTGGGAGCTTACTCTATGTGGAAACATCAGGACCAGATTTGTTGCAAGAAGATCGACAAATTGTGAGATTTCAAGAAGCACCGAAGGAAACACATGTTATGGAAGTAAAGAGAATATTCAGATTTCTCAAAGAAGCATAATATTTTTTATTATGGTATCCAAAAGGGAAAGAACTATCTTTGGTCACATAAAAATATGGTGATTTGGTAGGTAGAATTGATGATAGAAGAAGCAAAAGTGGAGCATCCTTATACTGGAGTGAGTTTCTGGTATCATGGTTGAGAAAGAAACAATCATCAATATCTTTGTCCACAACAAAAGAATAATATATCGTAGCAACAACATGTTTCACTCAAGTTCTCTGGATGAAGCAAACCTTTTAGGATATACAAGTGAAGTATGATGAACCCATTTAAATACTCTATGACAACACTAGTGCTATCAATATCTCCAAGAATCCAGTGATGCATTATAAGATGAATCACATTCTGATCAAGTATCACTTTCTACGGGAACAAGATACACAAAGGAATATCAATATAGAGTACATTGGGACAAAATAAGATATTTCATATATCTTCATGAAACCTCTTCCGAAGGAGAGTTTTGAGTATCTTTGACAAAAAAATGGAGTAGTTTATGCCCCACAATGATCCACACGACATCAGGCAAATTAAGATAGGGAGGGAGCAATAGAATACATGAAGAATGAAAGTAAAGAAAATTTTGAATTATTTTCATATACATTAGAGACTTACACAAGGAAGCACCATGAAGATAAATAAGAGACTTGCAGACAGGGGGAGAAACACCAAGGAGAATTATTTTTTTCCATTGATTTCAAAGGGGGAGAGAGAGAAAAAAGGCATGGAAACAAAAAGAAATAATAGATGAATGAATATAGGGGGAGAATTGGTCACAAGTGGAGTGATGGTCATAAGGGGAGCATGAGCAGAAGCATGAGTGTTCCCATTCCATCAATGTTTCCATTAATCCCAAAGGGGGAAATTATTGGCTAGTTTATTGTCATTGATGCCAACAAGAAGGGGTTGTCATTTGATGTCAACAAATGTGATCATTGTATTTGTAGAAGTCTCCAAAGTGGCCCCCTTATGCCATATCTCTAAGCATGGCCCTCACGAGAAGATGCTTTTAATAAGTCTACAAGAAACCCATAGGTATGGTCATGAAGCTCGAATTTGTTTGAGGAATAAGTACATGAAGGACAATGTAAATGCAGGTAACACATGCATATATGCATAGTCCTCATTATGTCCTTTCCGGTGATAGGTGGCATGCCACCTAGCTCCTCATAGTAGTGGAGTTATGGCCTCATGAATATGGAAGCCCCAAAAAATTGTTATGAAGCCCCTAAATAGTTACAAGTCTTGTTCAAAGGGTAAAGTGGTTGTAACAAAAAATCCCTAAAGTAAGGAAAGAAGTTAGCTTGAAAAATTATAAATACACCAAAATAAGTCATTCATAAAGACACACACAAGTTCAATGTGTATCTATCTTTCAAATGTTTTTGGAAAAAAACAATTTGGTATATCTAAGTTAGCGAAGTTTGAAGAAGTATAATAGTTTGAGGTAGCGAAGGAAAGTTGAAGAAAATATACCTTTTTGAGGTCATACATGAGTTACAATGAATAAAGTCGCGGACATCTGCGAGTTGCAGTGAAGGAAAGAACAAACATCTACAAGTTCTAGTGAGGACAGGTCACATATATGTGAAAATCCCTTGAGGAAGATACCATCTCTTGTTTCTTGAGTATGACATGCACGGGGTTGGTTTGTTGATATGAGATTGTATCCACCAAGTCTTCTTCATGAGTATATGTATGTATTTTATATGTTTGGTTGAGACTTGTATCATGGATAGTATGGCACATGCTTGAGATATGTCTTGGAGGCCTTTTGGTATATGATTGCATATGGTTGAGGTGCATATTTTGGTGTCATTTATATATGCTTGATACATATCCTTGGTACATTGCATATGGTTGTTATGGTTCATTTTTAGAGGCACATATTTGTGATAGTGGAAGATATTTGAGGCATATCATATGGTATATGGTATGATGCATGCTTGAGGTCTATTTTGGTACATGGTTTGGACACTTGATGTTGATATGGTCTATCTGAGTGGAGTTGGTTGATATATTAGTGACATATACAGTGACAGGGAAAATGATAGGTTGCAGGTTGTTGATCAGTTATAGGTTTATGTGATAGTGGCATGTTACAGGTTGATGTGATAGTGATAGGTTGGATGATAAGATGATTTTAGGTTGATTATTAGAGGAAGTGAAAGTATGAGTGGTAGTGATAGTTTCGTCTACACTTATATTTTAGGGTGGCAAGACAGGGCAAGGAAAAGGGGTTGTAGCCTCCTTTTGGTTGGTGCCAGAGAACACAGGGAGTTGGAGCTTCCTTCATGTTGGAGCCTAAGAATCAAGGGGTTGTAGCCTCCTTCTGATTAGAGCTAGAGAATTCAGGGACTTGTAGCTTCCTTCAAGTTCGAGCCTATAAATAAGGGGTCATAACCTCCGAAGTTGTAGTTGGAGAATTGGGAAGTTGGTTCTTCCAACAAATGTATTATTTTGATATATAAGAAAAACATTTTGTGGTTTTCTCACATTTGGGTTTCGACGTAAATTCTTGTGTACTATGTTTCTGTGGATGTCTATTATGCTATGTCGATTTATACTACTCATTGATGATATATTGTTGATGAAATACATGATTGCATATTGTGATTAAAAGTGATAATAAAGTGTTCATACTAATTCATCGCCCTAAAGTGATATCTATACAAGATCCTCCCTTTTATTTGAAAATAGATTGGAGTATCACTTCAATATTTATGCTAACTTTTCATCTTCTCCATCATGAATATTTTATTTCTATTTAACTCTTTTCGCCATAGAAATTAATAATCAATTTGATTTGTATTATCTCACTTGAATTGAAACTTTTATTTATAAGATATTAATTTCCATTGTTACATGTTTGTAGAGAGTATTCATGGTTGTCCCCTCTCTAGATTAAGGCTAAAAGACTATTTTTAATGTTTCAAATAAATGTTTCTAATTTTATTTGTATTTTTTATATACACACATTACATTTTTAGCATTGCATTCATACTTTTGTTTGGATCTTCACTTTCTTTGTATGATTTATTAAAATAATTTCAATTTAGTAATCTATCTATTAACAATGTAGAGTTGATGCATATTTTAGCATTGCATTCATATTTTTGTTTGGATCTTCACTTTCAGTGTAGAGTTGATGCATATTTTAGCATTGCATTCAGATTTTTGTTTAGATCTTCACATTCACTTTTTTTATATGATTTATTAAAATAATTTCAATTTAGTAATCTATTTATTAACAATGTAGAGTTATGCATATTTTACTAAAATTAATATTAGTTAATATGTTAATTTTTTATCAATTCATAATTTGTAACTTTAATCTGTAAATAAATTATATTATTGATTAAATATATTTATTGGATATATGATTACTTAATATGTTAATTTTTTATCAATTCATAATTTATAACTTTAATGTGTCATTAAATTATATTATTGATTAAATATATTATTCGGATATATGGATCAATTTAATATTTTTATTAAATTATATTATTGATTAAATATATTATTTGGATATATGGATCAATTTTATATTTTTATTGGTAGCTTCATCCACAATCACTCGTTGGTTGTTTCAATCCGTTGTATACCTAGCTCTCCCATTTTCCTTAGGATTATACATGATCGTAATAAAATTTTAGCTCATGGATTTACTAAGGAGTTGTCTTATATTATATATCATAGTTGGGAACTTTAACATTTAGTTTAATCTATATTCAAGTTGATTATATGTCATTCATGGATTTAAAAAAAAAAAAAAAATCACATCACCTTCCAATAAATAAATAAAAATAACATCACATCACCTTCCAATAATGCAATGGATGAATTACCATGGATGAAAAACATGCAAAATAACTTTTTTACTACTTTATGGAGGCTAAGACATAGTCTCAATCTAAGACATTATCCTTAAAGTTAATTAGAGGTGATAATATGTCTTTAACTATAATTGTATATAAGAACAAAGTTTACAATATTGTTGGTTTCTTAATATTGTTTGCTTCTTAGAAATAGATTTTTGTTGTTAGCAAATCGGCTTATTATTATTTTTTTTGGAGGGACTATTCGTTGGGTTTATAATTATAATTTTACATCATGCATTTGATTTTATTGTTTTTTTTAATATTTAATTTTTTTTTTTTATTATGTTATTGCTTATTGGAATTGAGTTGAAAAGATTCTTTAACATTTCGTTGAAAAACTGATGTACTCATTACGTCGAAAGGCATACACTTATTGATAATGGACACATTTAACAAGATTAAATATTGCTGGAATATTCTTAGTCATCCCAATAAATCAATGGTTGTAATTTCAACCACTAACTTCCTCACTATTATAAAGACATCTATTTATATGTTTATTTTTTTACTTTTACTTAATCATATTTGAAATTTACTATGATAGCTAGCTGATTGCCACCTCTGAGTGATTAACGTTTCATTTTCTAAAGAACCCAAGTTCACCAACCACTATTTTTACTACAACTATTATTTGCTGAGATAAATTTTCCTTCCTGAAACTCTTACAACGTTGGTTATTTAATGAACAAAGTTCTGCGGTTATTTAATGACCAAGAATCAGTTATTTAGACATTCACGAACCACGAGTGACTTGTGGTTGTGCTAATTTAATGTCAGTCTTGTCTGCCTGATATTCGGATTTTATGCCACAACCGGCAGTCATTCCCACCTGACAACTGCTCTCGGCAACACGCTCCTTTCGCATATGTTAGTGCATAAGTTTTCTCTAAAATCTGTAACGGTAGCCATTAGACTATAATTGAATGCACGACTAATTGAATTATATTTCAAAACTCGAATGCTAAATTATTTATGTATTCACAGAATCCAGTGTTTTCAACAAGTGATTTTGTTAGTGAGTATTGAAAGACTTCAGTTTGGTAATAATAAGTCCGTGAGTATTCAAAGACTTGAGTTTGGTAATAATAAGTCTCTGAGATTTTTTTGGGTGAAGACCCCATGTAAAACAATTATATTTCCATATATAATGAGATAATTGTTTTATTGGAAAAAAAGTCCTAAAGTATGAAGTTTAGTAATAATAAGTCTGTGAGTATAGAAAAACTTCAATTTGATAGTAATAAGTCATAGTCATTTTTATTTTAAAAATATATTAATTCAGGTTAAAATATTAAAAAATATTAAAAACAAAACACTTTTTGTTTTCAAAACAATATTTTAGAAGAGTTTTTAGTACACATTTCAATATAAACAATATTTTAGAGAAGTTTTTAGTACAAATGTCAAGAAAATAAGATTACAAATTTTTTAGGTCATTTGCTAAATTTCTCTATACCCATCCATCTATTAGATAAGGACTAAGTTGTCATGCAACACTTATTTGTTATAGATGTCACTTCACTACTCATAAATAATTCACACAAAAATTATTTGGTGATTTCAAATTTAATTAGATATAGTTTATTATATATCTACTATATAATTTTATATTATTCAATAGATATGCATTAATTTTTTTAAATTAAATGTTTAACTATTTTTTAAGACAAAATGTCATGACAACATTTATGCCATATTTTATTGTAAAAAAAAATTGTTAAATGTTTAAACTTGTTTTTTTCAAATAACAAGAAAATTTAATAATGACCTGCAATGTTTTCCTTTCGAAATAGGATATTTAAAAAATCATTATGAAAGAAGGTGAAAATATACCATAATGGTGTTAAGCATTACAACTCTAAAATAATCATATCTATTACCATTACAACTACAATGTTACATTATCCCTAAGTTGAGGTTTTAATATGTGATTCATGTTCATTTCCATCTTATTAATATCTATCTTTGTTTGTAAATAAAGATAACTTACTCAAATGAACCTTCACTTAACTTAATCCCAACAATCAATTTATAAAATGATGATTATTAGATATCAAGATTCAATATTAAAAAGATTTATCTTGAATGCTTTTTTATTTATTCATATTTTAAAGAAGGATCCAAAATTTTGATCCCAAACTTGTTTTTTAAAGCTAAAACATGTAAATGAAGAATTATGAAATTTAAAAACTTTGTTTGTAACCATTCATATGTATTATAGTATTATAATTTATATATAATGTGTAATTTTAATTTAAAATATGATTGAAAATAATGTAATTTTATTTTATACAAATTTATTGGACTATATTTCATATATATGTGATGATGATTTTATATATTAATTAATCTTATGTTATTTTGTATTGCATTTATTATAACATGTTTTAGGTTGTTATACTTTACTAGCAATAACTATTTTATAAAAGTAGTTGATATACATCTATGGGCGACATTAGTTTGAAAAAGAGGAAAATATCAACCACTTTTATAAAATCATTGTTGCTAGTTGAAGACCGACATACCTTGGGGACTACCATTGATGTAATGTAGTATTAATAATACATTAATGTATTAATGTAATATATAAATTATTTAAGTATTAATTTACATTATTAACCAATACATTATTAAAGTAATAATACATTAATAATGGATAACAATAATACATTAATAAATACTATTACGTAAAAAGATTAAAACAATATTAATACACTAATAAAGAAACACATTATTAGACTATTAATACATTAAAAATACATTATTACGAAAATTCTTTAAAGTATTAGTTAATTAATTAATACATTAATAAAATATTATTAGTTAAAACATTAATATATTAATAATGTATTATTAATTAATCCATCAATAAAGCATTCATACATTAATAAAGTATTAAAGTATCTAAAAATACATTAAAGTTTAAAGTATTAATAGTACATTAATAAAGTAATAATGTATTATTTTTAAAAGATATTAATCATGACCTTCATTAACCTTGATCTTCATTGATTGTGGTTGACCATGCTTAACATTTGTTGACTATCGTTCACCATGGTTGGCAGTATGGTTGACATTGATCATGGTTGACCTTAACCATGACTATGCTTGATCGTGAATTTGACTATGGTTGACTATACTTTCCCATGACCATGCATAAAGAAGATTAATAAATTTCTAAATAAAAATATCAACACAAATAATAATGAAATGTTTAGGAAATGTTAGACCATGGATGACTACGTCGACCGTGACCATCGTTGATTGAGATAAACTACGATTGACTATGGTAGATGATGACTCCAAGTTTGACCATGATTGTGAATATGGTATACCATGACCATGGTTTCTTATGTTTGACCATAACAATGACCATGACCATGGTTTACTTTGTTGCACCTTTGTTGACTTTGGTTTACTATGATTGACTATGGTTAAATAAGGTTGACCTTGGATGACTATGACCATGGTTAATTGTGGTTGACCTTGGTGTTAGGTGATTTATATGTACTAAAAAAAGACACTAAACTACCCTCAATTAAACTGTCAAAGGTAGAAGGTTGGTAGGAGTGTAGACTAACTAAAATATATGCCAAAGGTAGAAGGTTGGTAGGAGTGTAGACTAACTAAGGAAAGCAACTATCTAAGGCTAATCTACTCAAACAAACCTATATAATGAGAAAACTCTACTAAGAAACTTGAAACTAGGAAACCTAAGTACTTTTGGGACAAGGATTGATGGATAGTTCTTAAGAAAGCAAGTGAAAACCCTATTCAAAGAAAACTAGTTCATGACAGTAAGAAAAGGTAAAATACTAAGCATACTAAGAAAATGATGAAAGCAAACTACTTTTAACTTGCCAACCTACATTCAATGAGCGGCTACCCTATGAAAGCAATTAAATAAGCAAATAAGAAAAAACAACTATCTAACCTATTAAATCGAATAGACAAGTAAGAAAATACACCTAACTAACCTACTAAAGAAAAAGACAAGTAAGCAAAGACAACTATCTATCCTACTAAAGCAAAGGGACAAGTAAGCAACTTATCATTGAACAACTAGCTAGCCTAAGAGGCAAGTGAACTAAATGCCTAATGCAAAACTATTTCTAATGCGTAAAAGAAAATCTAGATGCTCAATGCAATGCATGAAAGGAAATCTATTCTATTGAAAACAAGAAAGACTACCAACTAAATTTATGAAAACAAGAAACTATCTCTTCTAATCTACAAAAGCAAGAAACTATCTTTAATCTATGAAACACTCAAATGTAATGCTGGTGGTTGTGTGAATGCCTTTGGTGGTGACGGATGATATCTTGATGACACTTGACAACAAAGGATAGTTCTAATGGTATAAGCTCAATACTAATTTCAATGGCAAAATGAAAGGTGTGAAGTAAATAGTCCAATGAAAACTTAGCCATGATAAAAGTAATGTTAAATACCCTGCATATTCATGTATAAACCATCAACAACATAATGAGATTATCATTATTTAAGTAAGAAATTTAATTGCATTTTAATCTATGAAAGGAAATTGCGTAAAGAAGAACTATTCTACGTCTACTCTAATCATTCAAACCATGATAAGAATGTGAATTAGAAACATAAATTAGATTATTCTTATTAAAATGTAAATTCACAATCTACATTAACCAACAACTAAACAACTGAAATCTATCTAAAACTAAGACAAGAAAATTGTGATTAAGAACTAGAGTTAAATCTATCCATCCATCAAAGATCCATGTCAAAGGAAACCCAAATAAAGCTCTGTTTTATTCTAATTTTTTTTTTTTTAAATTGACTGTAAGATCATAAATAAAAGCATAATCTGATATCTAAATGCATATGGGGTTAGTCTAGAGACTTGCAAGTCTATTCCTAGCCTACAAAACTAATTCATGCTAACATAACCGTTCACACTAACCTACAACAGAACAATAAAACAATTAAATCACAACTAGCTAATTAAAATATGCATGCACAGGAAATAAAAGACAATTTAAATTATGAGATGTATAAAAAACACACTNCCCCCCCCCCCCCAACAAGTCGTGGCTACCTTCTACAAGCACACCACAAACTTCAACAGGCCGAATTCACCATGAAAGTTAAAAATGTAGTTCTGGCACTATTGTGGCAATGTGAAAAATAAAAAATAGAGTACAATGAGTTTATCTCCAATCTGATGGCTATTCTACTTCCTTAACAATATAATGATCATCCTGGTAGTATTTATAGGTTTACAAACCAAGTGGTCAAACACAGGAGGGTCGAACCACCTCAAAATTCGACAAAATACAATAAATGCGGCCATAACTAACAAAAAAGAGGAAGCCAATAATCTCCCTCTTTGGACAACTGAAATTGAGTTTTCTTGAGCTTAGTAGTTGGAGGTGGCGATGATAAACAAAACCCACGTGCTCGATTTGTCCATCACTGGCCGCCAATACCATAACCACCAACTCACCTTACGTTTTTGTGCAATACTAGGTGCTGGAACGAGTGTCGGATCGGGTACCGGAACAAGCACTAGATCAAGTGCCAGATCAAGTGACAGATCAAGAAACATGGTGCATTTTTCCCTGTAACAACAGAAAAACATGAATTAACTCTTGGAAGAATAAAAACATGATAAATTAAACTTGATTTAATCATAAAACATGAATTACATGTATCTTATGCCGATTATACCAGTTTATCATAAAATTCTTCAAAAAGATGCTTTGAAAGATGAAAAATGCATATGTACATATGGAAAAAAGTGCATAATAACGTCATGAAAATGATCATATCTCGGGCCCAACATTACCCCCACAATTACGATTTTGTAGGTCCCACTGTAAACAAAAAGAAGTCACCCCTCAGAACTAGGCTTGTTGAGGAGGGTCAGTTTTAGAAGCCTCTCCTTCTTACTGTGTAGGCTTAGCCTTATGCCTCTTGTTTTTCTTTAATTGTGCTTTGAGGCTACGGTTACATTGGGTCATCCCATCAACCAACCATTGAAGGGAGTTAAATTTTTCCTAAAGGACTGCAATGTCATGATGAAGGTATGCATCTATTGTCTTCCTCTCTTCCAATTGTTGGAGAAGTTGATGGTTTTCCTTTTGTATATCCTCTATAGTTGGGGTAGAATCAGTGATATCCGAGGAAGGCTTAGGTCCTTTGAGAGATGTGGACAATTTATCAATTTTAGGATCTAGAGTAGGCATGGGTGAAGTAGGAGTGATGGGAGATCGGAAAGGTGAGGTAGGTTCTGATTTTGTTTTCCTTAGTGCCTCTAATCCATCCGCAGAGAATTCCCTAAGTTACTTTTGAGGGATCTCAAGGTTAGAGGATATTTGGATAGGATCTGAAGCAGGTAGAGGCTTTGCATAAGACTTGGTTCTTATGTTCAGGGTACTCTTCCGAAAGGGTCCCTTACCAAATCGGTCGGCTCCCCTCTTGTTTGTGGGAATGATGGGAAAGTCTTGTTGCATTACTTCTTGGGGTTTCTTAGGTGTAGGATCAAGAGAAAATGAAGGCATTGAGGGGTCAACAATAGGCTTCTTTTGGTCTTTGTTCTTGGTCTTTTTCCCTGATGAAAAAGTAGCAATATCAAGAAGCTTTTGGTATTGTTCCGGAAAAGAGCGAGTTTGTGCAAGGGAGTTTGGAGTTCTTGGAGAGCGAGGCTTGGATGGAGAGATATTTTTTTAGGCTAAGTGGCTTATTGTCGGTCTTAACTATCAAATGAGGGTTTGCAAATTGGTAGATAAAGGCATCCCAATTTTTCCCCTGTTTCTCTCGTTCGGTAAGAATGAGGAGTTTGATCAAACCGTGGTGGAAGAGACTATTGTCGGGGTTAGTCACATTTTTCCTCACTTGAGAGGACATCTTCTCCAAGATTTTGAGAAAATAAAAGGGAAAGTTCAAGGGTTTGTTGAACAAAAAATGAGCGAGCAATCTAAAGTGACAAGCTTTGAAGGTGGAGTATCTACCTTTGCATGTAATTAACCTTGTGATGACGATGAGGGGATTGACCAATTCTAGATTTATACACTCCTTAGCATACCCTTTCAAAACTGAAATGCTCTTGAATTTGGGCTTAAACACCCTGTTGTAACTTGAGCATGGCAATTGATGATTCTTGAACCATCTATCTCCCATTCTTGGAATTTTTGTTGCAGCAGCAATTGACTCTTCTGTGACTGCAAAGTTGAGAGACCCTACATGTGCTATCTTGCCATCAAAACCAATTGCAAATTGCATAGAAAGACCGTCATCATGGCCTTGCAAACTTGACAGAAATGGCCCCTAGACAACACGTAAGAAGACTTCTCTACACTGTGTGAATTCTTGAATGACAAACAACTCTGCATAGGAGGAGGATTCATATCTCCTGGGCATTGTGACAGAGTTTGAATTCACCAATAAAGGGTGAAATCAAGCCACGCAGAGACACAAATTGGGCACAATCTGAGTGCGATTGGAAGAGGGAAAATTTTACCAAGTAAGGGTGTGAACAAGCCAAGAGATGACATGGGTTTAGCACAGTCTGAGTGCCATTAGAATAGAGGGAGAATTCGGAAGATGTTGGGCATGATTATTAACACAGAGGAGATAAATTGGAAAGGGAAAATGAAATAATAGAGTGCCCAGCCCGATTTTGGATGCACTTAAGGTGGAGTGAGTTACAAAGATGTGCGCGCGTGCTGCCATGTGTGAAGAATTCAAATTCAAAGGCTCCGTTTTTTGGCAATGGACTGGTGCATAAGTAGATCAACGTCTAAGTATTTTGACTTGGACATTTGATCATAACCATATGAGGCATATTTAAATCAATGCCTGCAACCAATGTAATTGAATAGAATTGAATTCTGGTTACCTAGAATCTAGGACAGTTACTAGTGTGTATGGCACTTTGTTTGGCACTTCAAATGACATCTCATACGACATCTCATCTGGTACCTCATACGGTACTTCATTTGGTACATATGTTTAATGCATTTTAACCTCTTATCATGGATAGCCTGCAATTTTGAAGTGTTTTTGACAACCATAGTGATTAATGAGCAGATGCAAAGTGCTCCATGCTCACTCATTCTTCTTACATATGACATATAATGTCAAAACCTATAATGAACATGTTATAGAAAGCATAAAACTTGTATTGTCAAACCTACAGTATGCATATTGTAATGGAAGATAACCAATAAAGAGTGGTATGTTAAATAACCAATAAAGAGTGGTTTGTTAAGCATGAGTTCAGTAATGTATAGCACATAGGAGTTAAGCATTTAAAAATAACATGACTATCAATGTAATAACCTATATCATAGTAATAATACAAAAAATCTTGCAAAGTATATTTTCTCTGGGCAATGATCATTTGTCATCTCATGAACCCCTCCCCAACACCTAAGAATTATGAAACCTCACAATCAAAAGTATAGGAAACTAGTCAGTATCCCCCAATAGCCGAAGATTTATGGTATGTCAAGTGTAAAGATGAAATTTCACATATTGGTATAACGAGATAGTTAGGAGATGGCCCCACCTATAGGATAAGAGATCCTATATATAGATAAGAAGAGGTAGGCAAGAGAGTTTCAAGATATTCTTAAAGTTATTTCCCAATGGAAAGTGTATGGAATTCATTAACCTTAGATTAACCACACATACTTCTTGTCAGCTTTGTCTGCAATTAATGTCATACATTAGGACAAGTTAACATTTATTATCTATTTTTTCCAGATTACCATCCTCGCTAGGTAGAATGCCCTGTTGCCAGCAAGCCTATTCAGTACTCCGGCGGGTTTACCTAGTCATACCACAGGCCGGTACTCCCTGCCAGTAGACCTATTCAGTATCTCGATGGGTTAGCCTCTTAAACCCTCAGAGACTGGTCCTCCATCTTTTAATATTTTAATATAATATTGTTTATGCAAGAAGATGGGGGGATAACTCTGAAAACAAATTTTCTTTCTTTTATTTTTCTTTTCAATTAGCATGGTATTTATGTTAGAGGATGACTTTCCGTTATATTATTAGTGGTTTTCCTGATGTAAGGGTTACTCAAGCGGATGTGGCCTATCTAAAGATATGATATAATCAAGCTATTTAGTGTGCAGTGGATGGTACCATTGAGAAAGAACGGAAAGGTATCTCTTGTCTCAACTCACTTTCTTATTTTGTAATTATTATGATGTTTCCATGACTAACTGCTAATGAGACCTCCCTGTTACTCTTTGATAAATACACTTGACTTACTTACTCAAGTTTCTTGGAAAAACTGTACGAGAGACCTCTAGGCTTGATAGTTATGGTATCACTTCCTTATACAGTGGTGAAGAGTTTCAAGAGAAACTGCTTTAGAATGCCTTAAAAATGATAATTTTTCAAAAACATGGCTAATTACAATAAGTCACTATTCATTTGATGCTTTAGCAAACACAAAATTCGAGTATAACAATGTTGTGAAGAAAGATCTTGAAACTGTGTACTCCTAGTGAAATAAATACTTACAAAAACCTATTAGAATTTCCTTATTAACAAAAACTATTTACATATATATACAGTAGGAAATCTTAAAAAAAACTTTTCAAGAACAAGGGGGGGCTTCCCCATCTACTAAGCCAATGCCTTGTCAGTTTTCATGACCTGTAGAAAATCCTCTCTAGAAATGGGCTTATGATAAAATTTAAGTTGGTGTCCATTTACCACAAAGGAGACTTTTCCATCGTGATTTTTTTAATTTTTATAGCTCCATTTTCATATACAGTGTCTACCTCATAAGGGCCCAACCAACGGGTGGTAAGGGAATCAAACAACAGGGCACAATCACCAAGAAGGGTTTCTTTTCAATAAGCTTTTCATGCCACTTGCTCCTCTGGTTTTGGACTAATATTGTCTGTTGGATGGCATCTTGCCTGATTTCATCCAACTCATTTAGTTGTAGGGCTCGTTTCTATTGAGCCTCATCCAAGTTCAATCCTAACTCTGCAGCAATACGGAAGGTCCTTACCTAGAATTCTATTGGTAAAAGTACTTGTTTCCCGTACACTAGATCATAAGGGGTATGGCCAGTGGTATTTCTCTAGGTAGTTCGGTATGCCCACAAATCCTCTAAGAGTCTATCATCCCAATCTTGGTGATGTAACTTAACAATCTTATTCAAGATGGATTCTAGAACTTTGTTTGTGGATTCTACCTGACCATTCAATTGCTTGTGGTATGGAGAAGATTTATGGTGTTTAATCCCATATTTCTCTGTTAGCTATTTCATCATCTTGGAAGTAATTTGAGTGCCTTGGTCAGTAACAATTTCACGAGGGACACCGAAGCGGGTAAATATGTCTTCATAGATGAATTCGACAACACACTTCTCTGTGGCCCTAAATAGGGATTTTTCCTCTACCCATTTGGTGACATAGTCCGTACAAACCAAAATATAGTTTTTACTACGGGACATGGGTGAAATTGGTCCTACAAAGTCGAGGGCCCATTTTTCAAAGGGTTCTATCATAACTTGGGCCTGCAAAGGCATTTCGTCAGATGATGTAGGTCTTCCTAACCTTTGGCAACTATCACAACTTCTCACATACTTGACAACATCTTTGAAAATGCTAGGCCAATACTAACCTGAATGTAACACTTTATATGTTGCACGTTTGTCATAGAAATGGCCACCACATGGTCCATCATGACAACTTTGTAGTATATTAGGTACCTCATCCTTTCAAACACATCTACAAATAATCAAATTAGGACTTGTGTGAAAAGGATCATGACCAACCCAAGAGTAATTAGCACTTTGTGTAATAATTTTCCGCTTTTCATGAGGTGACAAATGAAACGGTAACTTCCTAGTGGCCAAATAGTTTTCCATATCTGAAAACCATGGGGTATTGATAGAGAGGGAAAAGTGGTGCTCGTCTGGGAAACTATCATCTACAGGGATATCATCATCCTCGTTGTTTATTCGGGAAAGAAAGTCAGCTACTACATTATCCTTTCCAGGTTGGTCAAGCATAGTGATATTAAATTCTTGCAATAACAAGAGCCACCTAGTTACTCAACCATTAGTTATAGGTTTGTTCATGAGAAACATAATGGCGGTATGATCAGTGTGTACAAATACTTCATAACCTGTAATGTAATGATGAAATTTGTCAATATCATGAACAACTACCAATAATTCCTTCCCTATGATTGTGTAGTTCAACTCGGCAGGGGACAAGTTCTTGCTTATAAAATCAATGGCATAGGATTGTTGGTCCTCATTCTGCCCTAATACCCCTCTGATTGCAGTGTCAGAGACATCAATGGATATATGAAATGGGAGAGTCCAATTGGACCCTCTACGAACTGGTGCCACAGACAGCTTGCCTTTCAGGGTTTCAAAGGAAATTTGACAATGCTCAGTCCAAACAAAATCAACATCTTTTATCTATAATCCAAACATAGGTGCAACAATCTTTGTAAAATTTTCAATAAACCGTCGGTAATATCTGGCATGTCCAAGAAAGCTTCTCACCTCTTTCTGATTCTTGGGGGGTGGAAGTCTAATAATGACCTCAATCTTTGCAGGATTGACTTTTATTCCTTCAGATGAAACATGATGTCCTAGAACCACTCCTTCAGTTAACAACATTTTTCATTTTTCATGACTTAGGGATAGGTTCATTTCCTGGCATCTGATGAGGACTTTTGCTAGGTTTTCTAAGGCTTCTTGGTAAGTGTTTCCATAAACTGTGAAGTCATCCATGTAGACCTCCACACAATCATGAATAAGATCGGAAAATATCCCTAATACTGCTTGTTGAAATGTGGAAAGAGCATTACACAATCCAAATGGTATGAACCTATAGGCATAGGTGCCCCAAGGATAGGTAAAGGTAGTCTTGTCCTGGTCCTCGTGTGCTATAAGAATCTGGTTGTACCCGTTGTACCCATCTAGAAAGGAGAAATACTTCTTTCCATACAAGGTATATAAAACTTGGTCAATGAAAGGAAGAGGAAAGTAGTCTTTCAGAGTGGCCTTATTGAGTTCCTAGAAATCAACAAAAATTATCCATTTCCCGATCACTTTCTTTGGAACCACTACAAGAAAGGATACCTACTTACTATCGGAGATGGGATAGATAAATCTGACATTTAACAACTTTTTTATTTCCTCCTTGCCTATGTCCTTGAGTATTGGGTTCATCCTTCTCTGGGGTTGCCTAACATGTGTTACTTCCCCCTTGGTGTATATATGATGGATGCTTGTGTCAGGGTGTATACACTTCATGTCATTGTATTCCCAGGAAAATGATCTTGATTGTTCTTTAAGGATATCTACTAACTTTTTATGTTGGTCTGTATCTAGCCCATAGTTTATATATAAAAAATTCCCTGGACTAATCTCATAGGGCATAGTATAAGACATGGAAAACTCATCTATTTATAAAATAAAATATGTCGAAGACAAAATGCATGGATCTAATTGTTCTTGAAATTCTTCCCCAATCATGTACGCAAATTGGGGAAAAGACTGTGTAAAATCCACACATGTGATAGAAGAAATGAACTGGTTTAGCACATTTTCTGGTGTATTCTCCTAAAGTGCCCTTGCATGGTCACTAGGAAATACATGTTCTTCCCAATATTCATTGTTGTATGGACATTCAAGCCACCATAGATTATCCATAATAGGTTGAGTTGGAGGGTAAATGGTGAGCTTTTGGATAGAGAGACCATTCGAGATGGTCATTTCTCCTTCTCTACAACCAATAAATGCATTGGTTGTGGCTAGCCAAGGTCTTCCCAAAATAACGGGATGGCCTCTAGTAGGATCTTTTGAATGAATGACAAGAAAATCTATGGGGTACTCAAATGAGGATAAAGAAACCATGACATCATCTAAAATCCCTTCAAGTATAACCCTAGTCTTATCTGTTAATTCCAAAATGGTTGGGGTAGGCCAAATAAGAGGTTGTAACTGTAATTGTTCGAAGGTAGTAGCGGTCATAACATTGATGGTTTCCCCTAGGTCTATGAGAGTGTTTCCGATGGAGACCTCCTTAATGGTTATGGTCACTATAGGGTTTCCTAGATTCCCATACTTTGCTAGCTTTGGCTGCTCTGATAAGTACTCAGAGAGTCCTCCTACCAAATGTATTGTAGGGGGGTCCTTTTGCTTCCTACCTAGATTCTTAATACACAATTATTTGACTACCTTACTATAGATTGGAATGTATTTAATGGCTTGAAGTATAGGAATCATGACAAAAATATTTTTCAACTCATTCAAAATGTCAAATTTCGGTCGGGTGGTAGGTTTCTCGATTACCAATCGGTCTGGATAAGGAGGGACCTTCGTAATTTGTGAAGGTTCATTTTGGGGAAGCTTGGGTTCTTGATTCCTCAGGATAATAACATATACCGACCTAGTGTCATCCATGGGTTGTTGGGTGGTTTCTTCTTCTTCTTCTTATTCCTAGATGACTACTGAAGGTCTCTTCCTATCTAGAACTTTTCCCGATCTTATTTGAATTTCCTGTAATGGAACAAGAGTAATGAAGTATGTCAGGAAGGCATACATCTCAACATTGTTAAGAGGTTGAGGGGGCTTATTATTGGGTTTCGGCACTAGATGTGTCGGTAATAGTGTCATTTTTGGGGAGTTTTCATTTTGAAATTGTAGAGGTTGTTGTTGTGGGATAAGAGGTAAAGGTGGTGGAACAAAACCTGGCAGAAGTTGCAGAGTGTTTGATGAGAACTGAGGATAAGGATGGTTGTACATAGGGATAGGTGGAGCTTGAGGGTTTCCTTGGTTGTGTCCTCCCCTCCATCCTTGAATCCAAGGAAGTTGGTACTGAGTAGACCAGTTTTTCCAACCTGGTGAGTTCCACTGTTATTGTTGATAATAGGGTGTCACTTGAGACTATAGATCTGAGTATGTGCGTTGATTCCTAGGATGCCATGGCCTCCTAGGTGCATAAAAAGACTCCCCATGATATCCACTCCTATAGATGGCTAATAAACCAGGCAAGGATGGACATTTCTCATTTGAATGGTCTTTTGTATAGAAGCCACAAACTGGAATGCTATCTAATGGGCATTCCCTTGAGGAATGCTTCCTTCTGCAACTTGGGGAATATATGCTCATTGTTGCATTCTCCTCCTCCTATTTCTTTTTGAGTTTAAGGGTGTCCAACTAGGAACCTATTGTGCTTAGGATGTATGTATTGAATTTTTATAGAAGGTTCCCTATCTCTGCTCGTGTAATACCACCTGAACTAACTAGTTTTAAGCTTCTATTATAAGGGTCCCGAACATTCTTTCCTATTTTGGTTCTACTCCTCAAGTAATTTTTACACATTTCACATATTTCAGAAAATGGTTTACATGAAATATCACCTTATTCCATCAGGTTAAGAATCTCTAAATATTCTTCTGAAATTCCCTTAAGGAAAAGATCCCTAACTGCATCCTCTGGGAGGTCATGGTATTTTGACTTCTGGGAGATATAACCAAATCTTTCCATATAGTCTTCAAGGGTCTCATCTTCTGACTGTTGGACTTTAAAGATGTCATTACGAGACTCTTTGGTCTTGCAGTAGTCTCGGTACTTCTTAAGAAATATGTCTTTCATGGATTCCCAAGACCTAATACTAGATTCTCCCAACCCCATGAACCATCTTAATGAAGAGTCTTTGAGGGTGGCAGGAAAGAGTTTTAATTTATGGGCATCTTGCACATAGTTGTATCTCCTGCACAAGATGTCAAATTAAAATAGGAAGGTACCTGGATCTTCACTGTTTTTACCATAAAAGGTAGGCAATGTTGAGAGAGGAATATTCTTCATGTTGACATTTGGAGTGGTGTCTAAAATCAGAAATCTGAAGGTAGTTTCAGTTTGGTTTCCAGTTTCTTCTTCCTCCCCATGTATTACATTGTTATGGTCCTCCTAATCACCCATATTGTCTTGGTTTCCAAAAATAGAGTACCTAAGTGGTTTTATCTTTGAAGAAAACAAGATTTCCCTTTGATGTAAAGGTCTTCCTACCGATTGGATGTCTGGGACTCTACTCAAGCCGGTTGAGACTATTGGTGCCAAAGTTTCAGTGTCAAATTGAGATATGATTACATTGGTTGAACTACAAAACAAAAGATTCACATGTTCAGGGTCTATGTTGTCCTTAAAATTAGGGTCTCCTGGTGGTGGTGTAAAAGAAAAGGTTGTATTGTTTGGTTCTGTGGAAGACTCAAGTGGTCTTGCCTCCCGTCCTAGTATAATTTATGCCTCAATTTCTTGTTCTATAGTGCTCCATGTGTTAGTCCCTTCAGAGACTATTTTAGCTCTTTGAGTCGAGCTAGCTTCTGTTTTTCGGTATCAGTCTGCAGATTTTATAAGCGGAACATTCTGTCCCCCAAAAGGATTGGAAGGAACCTTGGTTGAAAGGTATGATTTTGATTTAATGTATCCACCTTGTGGGTCTTTAGGCCTATTCATGAAAGAAAGAAAAACCAAAAACAAAAAGCTACCATTTGATTCCTAGGTCTATTCATGAAAGCAAACAAAAAGAAAAACTACTATTGGGTTTGGGGGAACCTGCTATAGCAGATGTGCAGGTTCTTACCTTTCGTCTTAAATCTCCCCTGCCACCAACCTAATGTTAAGTTCTAGAAATGGTCTAATTCATAATTACTTCTTACCTTGAGACAACTCCCTGGCAACGACGCCAAAATGTTAGGTGATTTATATGTACTAAAAAAAGACACTAAACGACCCTCAATTAAATTTTCAACCCGGGGTAAGTAAACTTAGAGTTGTAGCAAAATATATGCCAAAGGTAGAAGGTTGGTAGGAGTGTATACTAACTAAGGAAATCATGTATCTAAGGCTAATCTACTCAAACAAACCTATCTAATGAGAAAACTCTACTAAGCAACTTGAAACTAGGTAACCTAAGTACTTTTGGGCCAAGGACTAATGGATAGTTCCTAAGAAAGAAAGTAAAAACCCTATTCAAAGCAAACAAGTTCATGACAATAAGCAAAGGTAAATTACTAAGCATACTAAGCAAATGATGAAAGGAAACTACTTTTAACTTGCCAACCTACATTCAATAAGAAACTACCCTATGAAAGAAATTAAATAAGAAAGTAAGCAAACGAAACTATCTAACCTATTAAATCAAATAGACAAGTAAGGAAAGACACCTAACTAACCTACTAAAGAAAAATACAAGTAAGCAAAGACAACTATCTATCCTACTAAAGAAAAGCGACAAGTAAGAAAAGACTTCTCATTGAACAACTAGCTAGCCTAAGAGGAAAGTGAACTAAATGCCTAATGCAAAACTATTTCTAATGCATAAAAGGAAATCTAGATGCTCGATGCAATGCATGGAAGGAAATCTATTCTATTGAAAACAAGAAAGACTACGAACTAAACTTATGAAACCAAGAAACTATCTCTTCTAATCTACGAAAGCAAGAAACTATATTTAATCCATGAAACACTCAAATGTAATGTTGGTGGTTGTGTGAATGCCTTCAGTGGTGACAAATTATATCTCAATGACACTTGACAACAAAGGACAGTTCTAATGGTATAAGCTCAATACTAATTTCAATGGCAAAATCAAAGGTGTGAAGTAAACAGTCTAATAGAAACTTGACCATGATAAAAGTAATGTTAAATACACTGCATATTCAAGTATAAACCATCAACAACATAATGAGATTATCATTATTTAACTAAGAAATTTAATTGAATTTTAATCTATGAAAGGAAATTGCATAAAGGAGAACTATGATATGTCTACTCTAATCATTCAAACCATGATAAGAAAGTGAAATAGAAACACAAATTAGATTAAGCTTATTAAAAAGTAAATTGACAATCTACATTAACCAACAACTAAACAAACGAAATCTATCTAAAACTAAGAGAAGCAAACTATGATTAAGAACTAGAATCAAATCAATCCATCCATCAAAGATCCCTATCAAAGGAAACCCAAATAAAGCTCTGTTTTATTCTAAAAACTATGTTTTAAACTTGACTGTAAGATCATAAATAAAAGCGTAATCTGATATATAAATGCATATGGGGTTAGTATAGAGACTTTCAAGTCTATTCCTAGCCTAGAAAACTAATTCATGGTAACATAACCCATCACACTAACCTGCAAAAGAACAATAAAACAATTAAATCACAACTAGCTAATTAAAACATCCATGTACAGGAAATAAAAGACAATTTAAATTATGAGATGTATAAACAACACACTGATCATCACTAGACTTCTGGTGGTCCCCCCAGCAGCTTGTGGCTACCTTCTACAAGCACACCACAAACTTCAACAAGCCGAATTCACCATGAAAGTTAAAAACGCAATTCTGGCACTATTCTGGAGATGTGAAAAATAAAAAACAGAGTACAATGACCTTATCTCCAATCCGATGGCTATTCTACTTGCTTAACAATCTAATGATCATCCTGGTAGTATTTATAGGTTTAAAAAGCAAGTGGTCGACCACAGAAGGGTCGAACCACCTCTAAATTTGGCAAAATACAATAAATGTGGCCATAAGTAACAAAATGGAGGAAGCCAATAATCGCCCTCTTTAGACAACTGAAATCGAGTTGTCTTGAGCTTAGTAGTTGGAGGGGGCGATGATAAAAAAAACCCACGTGCTCGATTTGTCCATCACTGAACGCCAATACCATAACTGCCAACTCGCCTTACGTTTTTATGCAATACTGGGTGTTGGAATAAGTGTCGGATCGGGTACCATAACGAGTGCTAGATCAAGTGCCGGATCAAGAAACATAGTGCATTTTTCCCTGTAAGAGAATAAAAACATGAATTAACTCTTGGAAGCATAAAAACATGATAAATTAAACTTTATTTAATCATAAAACATGAATTACACGTACCTTATGTCGATTATACCATTTTATCATAAAATTCTTCAAAAAGCTCCCTTGAAAGATGAAAAACGCATATGTACATATGGCAAAAAGTGTATAATAACATCATGGAAATGATCATATCTCAGACGCAACACTTGGTTTACCATGACCATGCTTAATTATGGTTAACCATGGCCATGGTTAACTTTAGTAGACTTTCTTATACTTTGGTTTACTATCATTGATTGTGGTTGACCATGGTTTCACATTACCATGACCATGGTTGATTGTGGTTGACCTTGACCATTGTTGAACATGGTTGAAAATGGTTAACCATAGTTGACAATTATTGTCCATGACATTAACCATGACCAGGATTAACTTTGCTAGACTTCGATTGACTTTGGTTAACTATGGTTGGATATGGTTGACAATGGTTAATCATGTTTAACAGTTGTTGTCCATAGATTACTATGGATGGCCATGACCATGGTTGACCATGAGTATGGATGACATTCACCATGTTTTACCTTAACTATGACTATGGTTGACCATGGTTGACTATGGTTTTCCATGGTTGGCTATGGTTAGCTATGGTTGAGCTTGACATCGACCAAAGTTGATTATTGTTGATCATGGTTGACCATGACCATGGTTGCTGATGGTTGAATAAGGATGAGTATGATTGACGACACCCATGGTTCACCTTCATAGACCATCTAGAGCTCATTATGGTGGATCATGTTGATGACGTTTAACCATGGTTTACTATGGAACTATCACATTCCAATGTTGATCATGTTTTGTTTGTCACATTTTGACATCAACTTTTCTCTATCAAATGACATTGTAAGGTTATGGCCATCACATTACCATGTAGGGTTTTTTTTTGTGACATAAAGGCATTGTAAAAGGTATATCACATTCTGACAATGGGTTATGTTCGTCACATTGCGATGTCGGGAAATGTTCAGTACATTGCAATGTTGATATATGTCTGACACATTGAAAAATAGGGTGTGTACATCACATTGTGACAAAGGGATTTGTTCATCACATTATGACATTTGGAAAACTTTATCACATTGTGACGTCAATATATTGTTTTCACATTGCAACGAGAGGATTTATTCGACACATTGCGGGGATAGGTATATTCTTGTCAAATTGAAATGGGGGGGCTATGTTCGTCATAATACGATGCTACATTGTTCATCGGATATTGATGTTACTATGTTCATCACATTACAACGACATGGATATGCTTCTCACATTGTGATGACATGGCTATGTTTGTCTCATTGTTATGACAAGGATATGCACGTCACATGGTGATGACATGGGTATGCTCGTCACATTGCAAAGACCGAGATATGCTCATCACATGCTGATGAGATGGTTTTGTTCGTGAAATTGCTATGTTTCACTATTTGTTAAACTGCAACATTACTATGTTCATCACATTGCGACATTACTATATATTTGTCACATTGCAATATTACTATATTCATCATGTTGCAACATCTGGTGTTGTTCGTCAAATTTCAACATTGAGTTATGTTCATCACGTGACAAGGTTGGTTTGTGTTCAACATATTTAAAAAATGTGTGTACATCACATTAGAGAATGGGTTGTGTTCGTCACATGTGACGTTTGGAAATATTTGTCACAATGTGACGTTAATATATTTTCTTTGCATTGCATCACGAGGATATGTTTGACACATTGCAAGAATAGGGATATGCTCATCACATTGTGACATCATTTTATTCGTCACATTGCAACATTACTATCTTCATCACGCTACAACGTCAAGTTTTTTTTATCAAATTGCAACATAGATTTACGTTAATCACATGACAAGATTGAATTTTGTTTGACATATTACGAAAATGTAGGTACATCACATTATGAAAATGAGCTATGTTCATCACATGTGGCATTTGGAAATGTTTGTTTCATTGTGACATTAGTATATTTGGATGACATTGCAATGTGGGGATATGTTTGACACATTGCAAGGACACAAATATGTTAATCACATTGTGACAAAACGGTTATGTTCGTCAAATTGTGATGTTACATTGTTCGTTGGATTGTGATGTATATATGTTCGTCACATTGCAACAACATGTATATAATCATCACATTGTGACGACATGTCTGTGTTCGTCAGATTGTGACGTTACACTGTTGGTTGCAGTATGATGTAACTATGTTTGTCACATTGCAATGACAGGGAAATTCTCATCACATTGTGACAACATTGCTATGGTCATCATGTTGCGATGTTTCACTATTCGTCAAATTGCGACATTGCATTGTTTTTCATATTGCAACATTACTTTTTTCATCACATTGTGGCATTACTATATGCATCTCATTACAACATTACTATCTTCGTCACACTGCAACATCCAGTTTTGTTCATCAAATCGCAACATAGAGTTATGTTCATCACATGAAAAGGTTGGTTTTTGTTCAACATATTAAGAAAATGTATGTACATCACATTGTGATAATGGGCTATGTTCATCACATTTGACATTTAAAAATGTTTTTCACATTGTGACATTAGTATATTTGCACGACATTGCAATGTGAGGATATGTTTGACACATTGCGAGGACAGGGATATGCTCGTCACATTGCGACAAAAGGGCTATGTGATCCAGGTGGATATCGGTGGCCACCAACCTATTCCATGGGATCAAAAAGCAGTTTTCCATGTTGGCAGTTGTTCGGTAAATTTTCGGGTTCCAAACTTGCGGGGTCGTTTTGAGGCCCTAAATGATGTTTTTTGGGGATTTGGGGTCGAGGTGACTTTCGGAGGCACTGACTTGGGCCAGTCGAAAGTCATTTTTCAAAGTTATATCTTTCCAACGGTGTATCGAACGACCCAAATGGAGAACGTATGCAAAAGTTACACCACTGAGAAGTTGACGTATCAACTACCCCCATTAGGGCCCGCAAACCTTTTGGATTTTCATCTTCCGAGGTTAGGATTTTGGATTTTACTTATGCTAAAAAGGCATTTGAAGCCTCATTGTAACTATCATATTCTTATGAATGCAAGTAGTGGACACATCTCTTCTCAGAGATAAGCTGCCACCATTCTAGCGAGTCTTTCACTCTGTATTTTTATAGTCTTTGTACATTTTTGCTCATTAGTAGAAATTGTATTACTATATCTCTGTGTTTATGGTTGTATCTCTGATACATTTATTTTATATTGTTGGATATTCAATAAATATTTTCATATTTCTTTATTATATCTCTACTCTCATTTCGTGCCAAAAATAATCTGGATCACTATGTTCGTCATATTGTGACATTAGAATGTTCATTAGATTGTGATGTAACTATGTTGGTCACATTGCAAAAAAAAGGATATGATCATCACATTGTGATGACATTGCTATGTTCATAAGATTGTGACGTCATTTTTTTGTCTAACTGTGAGGTAAATATGTTCATCACATAGTAACAGTTCAAGGAAATGGTCATCACATTGTGATGACATGGCTATGGTCATCACATTGCGATGTTGCACAATTTGTCGAATTGTGACGTTCCTATGTTCATCCCACTGCGACATTACTATATTCATCACATTGCAAGATTCTTATGTTCGTCTCGTTGCAACACTCGATTCTGTTTTTCAAATTGCAACATCAAGTTTTGTTCATGACATGACGAGGTTGGTTTGTGTTCATCACATTGCGGAAAGGAAGTTATGGCCAAGTTTAAAAAAAAATGATAAAGTGTTTCCTTTGTTAGAAATATAGGAACTTTGAACTGATGCGATGTATTACATAGAAGAAAATTTAAAATCATACTTGTTCTAAGGACATTGATATAAAATCATTTAATAATTTATAATAATAATAATAATAACAATCTAATATTTTTTTTTTTTTGTAAGTTAAGAAATGTATTAGAACCTGCTAAGCAGTAAAAGTTACAACTGCCATGCTATCGTAAGAGGCTATGGTAGCATTTCCTTGGTGGGAAACCAATGCGGTGACATGGCCGTTTAGATTCATACTATCCATGCAAATCTTGCAAAGATGTAAGAAACTTAAAATGTAAAGAGCTAGATCTAGTGTGCCACACAAGGAGAAAGTTTTGTTGGCGAGACTGTGCATTCCAAAAACAAAAAACTGAACCATGCTAAAACTATAAATTCCTAGATCTGAGAAGTCACGCAGGGCGGAGAGCTTGTGAATTATACTAGTTGTAAACATAAAAACACAGGAAACCTAAGCAAGAAGGAGCTATCTAGTGTTGGAGTGGAGCCTCTGCTCATTCTGTTGATCTTGCGTGGTGTCTCTTCTTGTCTCTCCTATGTCCGAGATAACATGCTTGAGATCCTGAACAAGAGTCATCAATATCTCCTCTCGATGAATCCTCTCTTCTTCCTTGGGCTGCATCTCTTTGATGATGCCATTGATGTCCTCAATTTCTCTCTTGATGGTAGCCAAAGAATCGTTGAGAAATTCCCTCCCATCACAATGGGTGCAAGAAGGAAAGGACAGAGGAGGTGGAGGTAAGTCAGAGGAGGAGGTGGGGTAGTCGAAAAGAGGAAGGGGGGAGGACGAAGAAGAGAGAGGAGGTGAGGTGACGAGAGGTAAAGGTGGAGGAGGGGGAGGTGGAGGCTGGTGGGAGGTGACAGGATGAGCCTTGGAGCAAAGCCTAGGGAGTTACGATGGCTGTCAAACCATTCGACTCGGCAGGTGTAAGGAGACGACATAGGAGGAAATTTAGGAGTGGTGGCCCATGGAGGCAAATCAATAGTGATGGAGTGAGTGGGAGAAATGGGAGGCTCCGAGGTGGAGGCTCCGGAAAAGCGAGCTTCGAAGAGCCTTCTTGCCTCGTCCTCTCGAGCCCCTTCCTTTTGCAACATACTAGGATGCACCCTTTTTCGACTTACCTCTAAGTCGAGGCATTGGGAAAGCCACCAGAAACCAGATAAGGAGCACATGAAAGATGTTTCTTGAAGGATGAGAGACTAGCCAGACCGAGAATCAATGACATACCAGAGGATACGTGTTGGGCGTAGAGGGTCAAGTGCACCGCATAAGCTGGAGCCAAAAGAAAAAGATTGGACTAACTTCAGGAGGAGGCCAAGACTTGGGAGGCCAAGGGCTTGAATGAGACCTGGATCTCCAGAATGCAAGCGTAAAACCGCTAAGCCAAGCAGAGTGATAGGACTGTGACTGCATCCAACCCATTACCATTATCACTCGCACGAACAGAGGCATCATAACATTAAATCGAACCAAAATCAATTGAATGTAGAGGAGCGACTACTGAGGCGTTAAATTCAGGGATTAATGGTGGAAGTTGAGTGCGGCCTAAGCTAGCTCGAGGTGGCGAGAGACTAGGCCATGTGTCTGTCCATCTTGTCGTCCACCTATCATATCCGAAGTCACCCCATCCGAGAGTATAACAATATAATTTTATCATTTACTCCTATTATTTATTTATTTATATAATTTACTCAAATTATTCGATTACTCCTATTACTCCTATGATTTACTCCTATTTACTTTTATTATTCCATTAATAAATATATTTAAAAATTTAAATATAAAATATTTGCAATTATTTTAAATTGTCTCTTGCAATTGTATTTAAATTAAATTTAAATTGTATTTTTATTACTATTATTTTATTACAATTCTTATTTAAATTATTTTTTATTACAATTATTATTTGAATTGAATGCCAACGGTCTTAATCTCTTTCTATTACAGACATTTTCAGTCCCGTTCTCCACGTATAAAGGCTTGGAGAGGGGACTTTGCCGGGAGATTGTAACCAGGCCCGTAACACTGCATTAATGGGATTGACTTTTGTTATATAGACAATGAATTTGAGTTTTGAGAGAGAGCAAGCTTTTCGAACTTAAATCAATTGTAGGTTTAGAAATTAGATAGAGCATTTAAATGAATTAAAATAAATCAATTTATAAAAATATTTAAAAAAATTTACATATATAATTTTTCTACAATAAACCAATTTACAAGGTATCTAAAACAAATTTATATATATAAATAAATTTAAAAATTTAGAAGTATATTTAAAAATATTGAATATACAATCTCTACATATATCAATTTATAGGTAGAATATAAATAAATAGATATTAAAAAAAAGTCAATTTAAATAAATATATAAAATATATATTAATGTTATTAACATTATCTGTGCTTCTAACCTTAATCTTATTCTAATCTTAACAAAATATCTGAACATTTCCAATCAATTTTCAATTTAAACATATCTGTATTTTTCAATTATAAAAACCTTTGAACTCATATAACATGAACCTATGTCAAAAGAGAAAACATGAGAGGATTATTATGTTTGATTTCTCTGAAACAAAACATTGTAAATAATTAAAAATAAAATATCCTCAAGTGAAGATCTTTCAACTAGTGAGTATATATATATATATATATATATATATATATATATATATATATATATATATATATATATATATATATATATATATATTCAACATGTTAAGAAAGTGAAAATATATAATTGACTTAAAATAAGCAATTTATAAGAAATATATAAATAAAAATAATTTTAATTTAAAGATATATTAATATCATTAACTTCATGCAAACTCCTACTCCTATTTTAACCTATTTTAACCCTGATAAAATATTTATAAGAAATAGTAATAATATCTTTATTTTTTCAATTATAAAATTGTTTGATATTTTAATCCTAGCACTAACAAAATACCTAAGAAATTCCAATCAATTTTCAATGTAACTATATCTTTATTTTTCAATTATAAATTATAAAATGGTTTGAAAGAATATAAAGTGAACCCCTCTCAAAAAAAATAAAATTAGAGTTTATAAATTTGAGTTTATTATTATACAGATTATAAATCTGTGTTTATTATTGTATAGATTATAAATTTGTATTTATTATAATCTGTGTTTATTATTGTATAGATTATAAATTTGTGTTTATTATTGTATGGTAAGTGTAATTTTAATTTATTTATTTTATTTTTTAAAACTATAGAAAATTAATTATTAATTTCATATCAAAATAATTTATAATTTTTATTTTTATAAATTTATAATTAATATTCCATAAAATTATATAAATATAAATTCAGTTTATTAATTTGAAATTTTTTTTTACTACACAACAATATTTTTTTTGAAAATATCCTATTTTAACATTAAACTTCAAATATACCCGTAACTATTCACAATAAAATTCGGTCAAAATCTAAACCTAAATATAATAAAATATCATTTACTATATCTCCTTATATTGTAGCCTTAGGGTTTAGTAATCACCCTAAAATTTCTTCCCTTCCAAAAACTTAAATTACTTTAGTAATTACGTTAGAGATCCAATTTTAGGAAAAAAAAAGCGAAAAATGGATCTGAATCTAACTAGATTTAGGAGTTAGTATGCATTTCAAAATATTATCATAGGGATTTTGTCCCATTTTAAATCAATCCAGATGTTTAAAATTTTTTAAAAAGCAGAAAGAAAGATTGCTCCCAAGTTAGCTCACTCCAAAATGTGAATTTAAATGTAATAAAATATTAGTTACTATGTATCCTTATATCCTCAAATTATGACAAAAAACAAAAACCTAAAACAATTAAACAAAACATTTAAAATTTGTAGATTTCTTAAACCAAATAATGGAAATGTCTATTTATTTTATTAAATAATTTTGGCAACATAAATTTGCATTAAATCACTATTTTTTATTGTTTAAAATCCATTTCACTAAAATATACAGAAACAATCATTTAAATATGTGAATCTAACAATCTCTCACTAAAGCAAATATCAAAATTATTTTTATATCAAAAAGTCATTTCCTATAAAAACATTTTAGACTAGGCCCAAATAATACATTGAAAGTCAAAATTTATTATGATTAAAAAGCATCTTCCATTCAAAGGCCGTAACGCCTCGATTAAGTTTTCTCGAGACACAGGAAAACCCTCCTCGAAAGCCAATCATTGGGAAGTAGTGAAGTCTCAGACTCTCGCTGCCGAGAGAGACCCCTACATGAAAATGACCAGCATTAATGTCCACCAATATGCCCATAGCAATCATTAAAGTTTATTTATTCAGCGTTGGTTCGATTGCCTTGGTTCGACGGTCCGTTACGCGCAACTTCTTGGTTGTCGACGATTCTTTTATTTGTCAGTAAGTTAGTGAACACAGTAATTTTTAAATACGATTAGGTAAATGTAAAAAAGTAAACATATAAACGGATGTTTTTATAACAGCTCGGAAGTTAATGGATGAAATCAGAACCATTCATTTATTGTGACGACTAAGAATATTCTAGGCATATTTAATTTCGTCCATAAAAAAAACGTATTAAAAACTAAAAACCTATTAAATGTGCCCATTGTCAATAGGTGTACCGGCGTAACAAGTTACACCAAAACATAATTATAATTCTCTATTATATTAAACTTAATCAGAGTAAAGTAAGTTAAATATTTTATTAAGTAGGTTAAAGATTCTATTAAATGAAGATTTTTTTCTGAGATATTTATGCTAAATACTGTGAAAAATTGTTGGATTAGTAGATTTAAGTGATTATTTTTGTAAAATTTAAGTGCTTATTAAATCCATTTCTACATTCAAAAATGGATTTTGAATAACAAAAAATATGGATTTAACCCTTTTATAACTGGAATGTTAGGTTGTTGAACAGCAAATAAGGCGCACCAAAAACAAGAAAATGTGGTAAATAAAAAACAGCAACAAATAAATCACACCAAAAACAAGAAAATGTCGTAAATAAAAAACGCAAACTCCCACGGAATAAATATCACAATATGGTTATGCAATCACGAATAAATCTCACCATATAGTTATGCAATCACCCCGAAACGTCCATAAAAGTTCTCGCCGTCTTTTTTAGTTCATGGAGCATGTGTATTCAGTTGGTGCCTATCCTACTAACTCCCCGTTCTTGGAGCATGCGTATTCAGTGTGTGTTACACAGCGGAAGCTTAAAAAACGCATAGATTTAATTATCAGGAAATAAACAATGTACAGAAAAATGCAAAATGCAATTGCACAAGAATGAATGCAATTACACAAGAATGAACATAGGATTTACGTGGTAAAACCTTTTTACAAGGGAAACATGAACATAGGATTTACGTGGTATAACCCTTTACAAGGGAAATAATGGGCAATGAAATTTGGTTTTATTATGTTCAAGGGAGAATTACAACAGCCAGCATGTACATGGGCATCTTTCAGCCTATATGGCTTACAACAGTTAGAAACAATAAATGCGCCTCTAAGCAAGCATTGATGTTTGTTTAGTTGATTTATCTCAATTGAAGGCTAAATGTTAGGATAATCTCTACCTTGACAACAATTTAATTTCATGCCCAGTTGTATTCATCACCTCTTCTGCAAGCCAAGAGAAGCCAAACACCATTGCAACTTCTCTATCAATACTGATTTTGTCAACATGTCTCCACAATTCTCTTTTGTATGGAATTTTTCTGGAGACACTCCTCTTTCGTCAACAACCTGTCTTACAAAATGTTATTTAATAGGAATATGTTTTGACTTACTGTGATAAGTCGGAGTTTAAGCCAAATGAATTGCACTTTGACTATAATAGAAAATTTTAACTTGTCATGCACCCTTCGAAACTCACTCAGTATTTTAACAATATTTTGAAGCTTTGACATCCAACTAAGCACCTATTTCATTGCTGCCCAATGCTCAATATCTAGTCTTGTACTAACCATCGCATACATAAGACTTCTTAACCATCGCATACATAAGACTTCCTACTGCATTAGCATATGGTACACTAGACATATTATCATTTTCTTCATTAACACTAGGACATAAACTTGTAGAAAGATTAAAATGAAAAGCCAAAGTGATTGAAACGTGTTTCACATTGTTCATACCCAACCTTATAAGTATTTTCTCAACATACTTTTGTTGTGATAACGAGAGGTTACCATTTTTTCTATCTTTGTGTATTTTCATGTCCAATATTTGGTTCGTTGCTCCTAGATCCTTTATGTCAAACATCATAGCCATTTGAGCCTTTAACATGTTGATCTCTACCATGCTATGGCTTGCTACAAGTATATCATCAACATATAGCACTAAAATAATTAATATGCCATTATCCAACATTTTGAAATAACCACAATGATCATACTCACTCCTCGTATAATTTTGTCTCACCATGAAAGAATCAAACTTCTTGTACCATTGCCTCGAGACTACCTCGGACCATACAACGACTTCTTGAGTTTGCAAGTAAATATTGTCATGTGATCCTGAACAAACCCTTCTGGTTGTTCCATGTATATTTCCTCGTTTAAATCTCCATGTAAAAACATTGTTTTAACACCTAGCTCCTCTAATTCCATATTAAATAGAGAAACTAGTGCCAATACAACCCGAATTGAAACAAGTTTAACCACTCGTGAAAATATTTCATGGAAATCAATACATTCTTTCTGCAAATAGCCATTTTCCACCCATGTTATTTTTTACCTTTCAACCTTATCATCAACACCCCGTTTTAGTGTATAGACCCACTTGCATCCTACAGTTTTTTTGTCTTTTGGGAGTTCTACCAGGCCCCATGTTCCATTCCTTTCTAAGGCATCCATTTCCTCTTTCATCCCTTCTTTCCATTTTTCATTATAAAAAACCTCCATTGCTTTGTGATAGCAAGTAGGCTCCTCATTATAAGTAACCAAAGAAATATATGAAACTAAATTATCATACCTTCTAGGAGCATTCTTGGCCCTTGTAGATATCGTTAAAGATGATTTTCGTATATCCACATTTTCTTGATTATTATCTTCATCCACATTTTCATTTGCAGGAAAATTTTCATGAACGTCATCATGAAACTCTTCACGTTCATCTTCTTCTTTAGACAAACAAGTCTGAAACTAGATTGTTGAGTTTGTAGTACCTACATTGTTTCATTACAACAACTACATCTCATTTAATAAATATTGATTCATCAAATATTACATCCTTGTTAATGATGTTTTTGTGGGTAGTAAGGTCCCACAATCTATATTTCTTAATTCCATCACCATACCCAACAAAGATAACCCTTTTTTTATTTCGGATCTAATTTAGAACGTTGATTCTTAGGTATAAGAGCATATGCTTCACAATAAAAAATCTTAAGGATTGAATAATCACAAGAGTGGCCAGTCCATACCTCTTCTAGAGTCTTACATTCAATTGCAGTCGATGGGGATCAATTAACCAGATAACAAGGTGCTGAAACTACTTCATCCCACAACTATTGCTGCAACTTGGCATTACTGAGCGTGCTCCTTTCTCTCTATAGAAAAGTCTTTTTTATGCGTTCAACAACACCATTTTGCTAAGGAGTATAGGAAATGGTTTTATGCCTCTCAATCCTCGGTTCTTTGCAATATTTTTCAAATTCCATAGATATGTATTCACCTCCATTATTAGTTCTTAAACATTTTATCGACCTAATAGTAAAAACATCATCTTTTTCTTTTTAACAGATAGACCCACACATTCCTAGATAAATCATATATAAATGTAACAAAATATGATGATCCTCCATACGATACTATAGGAGATGTTTCCCAAACATCTAAGTGAATGTAATAAAGGAAACCTTCTTGTTTTAAACGTATTCATACTATGTTTACAATAGATACAATGTTTACATAAATTTAAATTTAGAGACTTCAAACTTGGAAGTCACTTACGATCTACAAGTAACTTAAGTCCATTCTTACTCATATGACCCAAATGTTGATGCCATAAATGAGTGGAATCACTTCCATTTTCAGATATTATTGTTGCTTGATCTGACTGAGTTCTTCCTTCAAGATGATAAAGGTTCTCGACCATGTTATCCTTCGTAACTTGTAAGATGCCTTGGAACACTTTCATCACTCCACCTTGAATTTTACACTTGTATACAATAGAATCTAGGACTCCCAAATATATCAGGTTTTTTTTTACTTCAAGTACGTGCCTCACATTGTTTAATTTTCTTATATAACCATCATACATTTTAATTCTGATGCTACCAATTCCAACAATATTACAGGAAATATCATTTCCCATAAAACCAACTCCATCATCTATAGGTTGATACATGGAAAACCATATGCTTATGTAAACACATATGATTTGATGTGCCAGATTCTAACAACCAATGTTGATCATGATGTGAGTCATTAGAAATAAAAATAACCTCATCAGTCATACCTGAATCAGAAGATAAACTTCTTTGAGTTTCATTTTCTTACTTTACTTCTTTTGTTGAGTTTTATTTGGAGGCTTGTTGTCTTTTCGAGAAATCCTTCTTAGGATGTCTGTATTTGCGAGAGTACCAACATTTAAGTTTACTCTTCATCCCTCTTGAATTAGATCTAGAAGAACCTCTCTAATTTTTCTCTTTATATTTGGATCGCCCTTTGACCACCATTACCTTAGAAGTTGATGTTCCTTGACTAGATTTTCTTCTCATCACCGCAACCAATAAAGCTACCACAATCGTGTCATAATCAAGAACATCTGTTGAACTAAATCTTATATAGGTAACTAAATGATTCCAAGACTCAGACAATGAATATAGTAGTGTCACTTCCTTGTCTTCATCTTTGAGTTTTACTTCCATACTAACCAATTGAACTATAAGGGTATTAAAGGTACTCAAATGGTCAACTAATTCCGTACCTTCTTTCATTTGCAAACCATACAACTACCTCTTCAAATAGATTCTATTAGTGAGGGACTTTGTCATGTAAAGTCCTTCCAATCTCGTCCATAGACTTGTTGTTGTTTCCTCTTCTACTATATTAAACAAAAAATCATTTGCAAGACATATGCATATAGTACTCAATGCTATTGCATCCATATCATCCCATTTATCATTTGTCAAGGATCTCGATTTCTTTGATCTGGCTGCCAATCCTTTTTGCAAATCCTATTGCACAAGCAAATCCCTCATCTCGAGCTTCCATATCTCAAAGTCAGTTTAATCATTAAATTTCTCAACTTTAGATTTAGAACTTTCACTTTAGCCATTTTCTCAAACCCTCTTCCCATTCAGATTCAAACACTCTGCCAATTTTCTGCTTGCAAAGGAAAAAATTTCCTTTTCCTTTGATGATAGAAGGGTGGCATTGCCTTAAGATTCACAAGGGGAGCCACCTCTAAGAATATCACTCTTTAAGTCTTGTTGGTCGGCGCCACATTTGAGACTGGCACTCCTTTAGTATGGAAGGAGAGCACCACCTTTCCAGTGCTCCTGTCGACATGATAAGGGTGCGTCGAATACTAGAAAATTGGTTTTTCTTAAGTGTTGGAGGGTGGATGTTCTTCTAAGATGGCCTAAGGAGTGCTAATGTGGAAAATTACACTAGATCAATTCTCTCAAATCACGAAAATGTCTAGGCTCCTTAGTACTCATCTCTTCCTACCCTCACCTACCAAAAACATGTCCAAATGTTCTTTCGCTCACAAATATCTACAAACAATTTGACTTGGCTCCCTTGTTGCACTTGTTATAGAGCGGAAGCTAAAAAATGCATAGATTTAATTAGCAAAAAATAAACAATGTACACAAAAAAGAAATCACACAAGAATGAACATCGTATTTAGGTGGTAAAACCCTTTACAAGGGAAACATCCATAGGGTAATGGAATTCGGTTTTTATTATGTTCAAGGGAGAATTACAACAACCAAGACGTACATTGATTCAGATTATTTTCAACACGAAATGAGAGAGAATATATAATAAATAAATGTACAAATATATCTCAGATATCCAATAATATAACAGAAATATATCAAAGATGCAACCATAAACACAGAGATACAGTAATACACAATTTCTATTAATGAGAGAAATGTATAAAACTATAGAAATACATAGTGAAAGACTCACTAGCATGGTGGAAGTTTATCTCTGAGAAGAGATGTGATGACTACTCGCATTCACAAGAAGATGATTACAATGAGGCTCTAAAGGAATTTTTAACATAAATAAAATCCAAAACCCTAACCCCGAAAGATGAAAAGCCAACAATTTTGTGGACGTCATTTTGGGTAGTTTGGTGGATCAACTTCCTGGGGGCATAACTTTGGCATAGGATATCTATTTGGGGTGCACGATAGATCTTTGGAAAGGTATCTTTGAGGATATTCATTTTTGGGGCTCAATCAAATCCTTTGGTTTTAAATAATATGTGCGATCCCCAAAAACATCTTTTAGGCCCTCAAAATGGCCCTAGAAGTTTAGGAACCGAAAAAATGTTAAAAATAGTAAATTGCCCAAAGACTCTTTTGAACCAGTCAGAATAGGTGGTTGGCCACCAATATCCATCTGGATCAATCCTCCCTCCTTAGGAAACAATGTTCTCCATTGCGTTGAGTTCCTGGGGGAGAGAGAAAAGTGTTTGTTGAACCTGCATCTTGGTGAGTTGTTTGTCTTGTTGGAGAAGTTGCATTGCTTAGTTGGTTGAATGTTGTCATGAACCTGTTGCTAGAGGGGTTGAGTCTATTCAAGTAGTCGGGCTACATGAAATGATTTTTTGCAGAAGGAATCTTTGAGTTTTTTTGCAATCTTGTCGACATGCTTCCATTGGATAGAAGGTGCTTGGCCCGAGGATGTAGTGGTTGTCCTTCTGTTCACCTTTTGAACATATTGTGAAGACACTAAATTTTGTAGTATGATATACTACTTTGTGTCATAGTTTATGTGGGAAAGTAGTTGGAACTAGCTATGGTATTCTGTAGAGATGACCCCCTAGAGTAACAATGACATTATGGGTTCGAGACTCATAGATAGCATGGTGCTTCCACATATATGCCTGGCCCAAGAGAACATCATAGACATCCAGTGGAGAAACATCACATAATACCTCATCCTTGAAGGGTTGGATGCCATATGACAATCGACATTGCTCGTTGACACAAAGATTGCGTCCCTAGTGAAGCCATCCGATGTTGTATGGTTGTCGATGTGGTCTTGTTGATAATCTGAATTGTTTGACAACCTCCGCTGAGATGAGGTTATTTTGTCTTCCATTATCAACAATAAAATGCAGTGGGGTCCTATTCACCCACAGGTGTGAATGAAAAATGTGCTCCCCCTCCTCAGGGTCCATTGGTTCCTCTTGTTGAATTATTGTGGTTAGGACAGTAGCAAGGGGGTCTGCGTCGATGATCTGTCTTCTGCGAGTATTTTATGAATCAGATTTTGAATCAGGGTTATGCTCCTTGTCTTTGATCTCATCCACCAATGTCAAGCCCACAGGTGACGTGCAACACCCTGAGCTAGACACACAATGAAGATCCCTCCATAGTAATGAATGCCATTTCTTTGTATGAGCTTAATGACTGTATTGATATTAACTTAAGTAGTAAGCATAAGAGACATTCACGTGTGTTGTACCAGGGGATTTTGTGGAAATCACACGCCTTTCTAATGTCCATCTTCGTCTTTCTATTACCCTTCCTTTCATGTGGCTTGGGATGGTTTTCTCTATGTTGTTCGTTAGGTCCGTATTTATCTTACTTTGGTTGTTAGGGATTTGCAAGATCGAACTCCTATTTGTTTTGGTGCCTAAATTTCTTCTTGATTTTGACAATGTATTGCTAGGAAACTCCCAATGATGAGATGTCCAGAAACTCCACTTCGGTTTGGATTTACCTGTGTAGAGCCCCACAGTATTTTAGAACCAAATGTCACTAACAATTTTTGATACCTAGATTGGTTCAAAAGGTATGGAAGGTATTGGTGAACTTCATCACTTATTGGCCCCTCTCTTGACACAATGTGTTCCATCTCATGTACTGGTCATCATAGTTACAAATGAGGTAATATTGTTCTTTGACCACATCCACAAATAAATCACAAGTGGGATCGACCCCATATATCCCAGAGTCCTTTGTGGAACTTTTCTCTCAGTAAGTTTCCCACCAATGTTTGATATGAGGGAGAGATTTAAGGAGTATGAAGTTAATATTTTCCTTGTCGGAAAAATTGTGAACAGAGAAATAACCTTCTAGCAGATTTAACCATTTTTCTACGGCATCTGCATCTATTTGTCCTTCAAATATGAGAATATCAAAATTAACTTGTACCTTGAAAGGATAGGTTCCTCCAAAGTGGTCGCTTGATGAAGATTCTTTGTTTGTTATCGACAGTCGTTGAAGGATGTGTAAAAAATTCTCCATCATTTCGTCCCTCTATTGCGTGAGAGTTTTCTCAAGTAATAGATTAATAAAAATGTTTACTCTATCATTTTTCTTTTCTTTCGCCATGGAGAGTTTCTTCAGCGTGAGAGGATATTGTCCTCAAGAGAGACAAGTTCAAGACCCAATTTTCTATACTCGGACCTCGTCCGAGACATGCACTGAAAAAAATGATCAAGAGCAACATGTTTTGATACCATTGATCCATATTATTTTCAACATGAAATGAGAGTGAAGATATAATAAATAAATGTACACAGATATATCAAATATCTAAAATATAACAAAAACATATCATATATGCAACCATAAACACATAGATACATTAATACACAATTTCTATTAATGAGCGAAATGTACAAAACTATGGAAATACAGAGTGAAAGACTCGCTAGAATGGTGACAACTTATCTTTGAGAAATACTCGCATTCGCAAAAAGATGATTACAATGAGGCTCTAAAGACCTTTTTAACATAAAGAAAATCCAAAACCTTAACCTTGGAAGATGAAAAACCAACAATTTTGTGGACCCCGTTTTGGGAAGTTTGATGTATCAACTTTCCAGCGGCGTAACTTTGGCATATGATCTCATTTTCGAGCACATGATACCTCGTTGGAAAGGTATCATCGAGGAGATTCATTTTGGGGGCTCAATCAAAGCCTTTGGCACTTACTGAGTTAAGTGATTCTAGAAAACTTCATTTAGACCCTCAAAATGGCCCCATAAGTTTATGAACCAAAAAACTACTAAAAATAGTAAATTGTCAAAAGATTATTTTGAACTAGGCGAAATAGGTGGGTGTCCATCGATATCCACCTAGCTCATACATCTGTCATACATATGTCCAACCCTTCAACCCACTGCATCTATAGGTTTACAACAGTTAGATACAATAAATGTGTGTCTAACCAAACAACCTTGTTTAGTTGATTTGTCTCAAGTGAAGGCCAAATTTTAGAATCTCAAAAATGCCCACATTCCATGTTGGGAAATTAGTTAGAAAAATTCAACAGTTTGTGCTTTTTCTACTAATTCCCGGATAAGAGTACATACTTATCTACAAAATACAAGCTGCATTACTTTAAAAACCAGTAAAAAGACCTAATTACTACTCATAATTTCGACGATGATACAATGCAAAATCTCTTCACTATTGTTGGCTATGTGAAAATCTTATTTTTTTTAATCTAATTGAGAGTTGACTGTATATATGTATGTGTATAATCCATTACCATCTCACTGAATTGAATGACGAATTCCGAAATAAGTATATACATACTGCAGTCATGAGGCCCAGCGGAAAGTCTCCAACAAAGTTGATTTTGTGGATTTTGGACTCTGTGATTCTCGGCACACATGCAAAAGTCCAAGACACGTCCAAGAGATACTTCAATAAACATAGCGGTGGAGGATTTCAAGCGGAGTTTTGGTCTATGAATTTCACGTGAATATCCTAAGATATAAGCTATAAGTGTCGATGAATGCCAGCGCCTACTCTCAGTTTCAAATGGAGGAGAAAAGCACAGAAAATAAATTTCTTATCACAATCCTTTCACACCTTCACTGTGCAAATGTAAACACACGTATCAGCAAAATATATATAAAACATACATACCCGCTTGATATGACGTGGATTAACCTTGACAACTTGTTGGCAAAGTGAGCATCTCTCTGAAACTACATCCGTTTGGATGTAATGTGTGTTAGTTGAGAATGACTTTAAGATGTTGTAAACAAATAAACAATGGTAGCTGCTCCTGCCATGAATCCCACTATCTTTGCACGGGAAAGGAAATCTATAATGAATCTAATCCGTATAAGAATATGGAATTATTTTGTTGAGGTGTCTAGGCCATAGAAGCCTACAACAAGATGCCCATTTAAGGAGAACAGAAGAGGCATGATGATCCATCCAATAAATTACATGGAAAAACTGATAACATGACTATCTAAGAGGCCCAATGATGCTGGAAAACGCAAATAAAAAGCACAGCAATGATAGTATTGTAGATTCTTATCATCATAAGCTCAACTACAAAGTGAACAGTTGATTTTATGACTGTCCCTCCACCAAAATCTACCTACACTTGAATTACGGATAACCTGCATATACAAGTGAGGAATCTCTTCTGGGATGGAATTATGGATAACCTGCCTATACAAGTGAGAAATCTCTTAAACGATGCCAAAAATAAGTGATACAAATTCCAGATCTTTGGGGCTACAGAAACATGCATATATTATAGGTTGCAACAAGCAAGAATCTACGAGAACCACACACCTTTCTTCTAAGAAAATAAATAGCGTCTGTGTGTATACTGATAAATAGTGTAAGAAATTTTGCTTGATATATCCATAGCTAATTGGTCATTTCCCATTTTGCATCATTCATTATTTATTATTTTTCTTTGCATTTATATACGGCAACCTGTTTTTATCCATCTTCACCAGAAACAAAACATGCCAATGACCATCATCATTATGGAAGGAAATTAACGGTGACATTTAATTATGTTATTGTTATCATTATGGAAGTGAATGGTGATTCTTAATTCTGTGATCTCACCATCAATGAAAGACTTCCTGTTATCCTCTAAAGACTATTATAAATTGTTTTTTCAAGTGAATATAAATGGTGATGGTTCTTTATTGCCTATTAATGTTGTATTTTTTTTAATTTTTTAAATGACTATAAGTGGTAACTGTATTATAGAACTGGTTAGCATTTATTAAAATAATGGTAATGACATTAATAGTGAAGATCATTAAAAGTATAATATTACAAGTCACCACAAATCACTATTACTCATTAAAAAAAAATGGTGACATTCACATATTATCCCTATATATGGATAATAAAATGGTGACAATCACATATCATCTTTATATATGGATAATAGTGGGGATTATCAAAGCCCTATCATCTATTATTGTTTAGAGGAAATGGTGATACACATGAATCATTATTTTATATTTATCAATAATAATAATAATTAAAAATATTTCATCATAAGTAATTATTCTTAATAAGAAATGGTGATGGTCACTAATCATCACAATAGTGAATATAATTAATCTTAACCATCAACATATCACATTTTACTTTTGACAAAATTGTTATTTTTGACCACATTTTTATTTTGTACTAATAAATTCTATATAATCAATCATTTTAAAATAGTGAAAAACTATTTCTACAAATGAAATGGTAATCATATAAAATTTTACTTTTAATTTATTAATAATAAACTTATTACTTATAAAATAATTTATTATTATAAAATATATATTCATATAACTTTTATTTATTATACACAATAAAATCAATAATACATATTAATAACATATTCATATAACATTTATCCAACATGCAAGTTCACTAAAATAAATACAATATATTGATACCAAAACAATATTCTCATTGTACTTATGTGTAAACCCCACAGCCTATATTCGATACAAGTTCACTAATATCAATACAATATATTGATACCAAAACAATGTTCCCATGGTACTTATGTGTTAACCCCACAACATATATTTCCATAGCATGAGAATATATCATATTCTATACATACAAGACTACAAGACAACAAATGGATTTTAACATCTTTAAATATGTAATGTTCATAATGTTTGATTTTTGATATATTATATCTTTGTATTATTCAATCATGTGGTTCATGTGGTTTGAGATATATTATATCTGTTTATAGTTCAATCATGTGTTTATAGTTCAATCATGTGAATATGTAATGTTCACAATGTTTGATTTTTGATATATTATTTTTTTTTTGTATAATTCAATAATTTGGTTTGAGATAATTATATCTGTTTATAGTTCAATCATATGAATATGTAGTTTTATTGGAATTATTTGATAATAGGTTGGAGTACTATTTTTATATTCATTACTAATTTTTCATTTTCTTCATCATATTGTGTTCCCTTTTATTTCTTTTTTAAATTGATAATCAATTTTATTTATGATATTTCATTTTAGTGATCATATTTATTTAAAAAATATTAATGATCATTATTATATTTTACCATTATTATTTGGTGTAGTTTAAACTTTTTATGTTTTGGTTTTTTTCTAGTGATATTTTTAGTTCATATTTACTTTAAATTTGACAAGAAATTGTTGGATTTGTACTTCTATTTAATCTGGATGTTTTAAGGTTTTTCAGCAAGTTGAATTTATTTCTGTATTCAAAAATGCGATTTAAACAACAGAAACTAGTGAATGAAAAAAAAAAAAAAAAAACATCAAACAACTAAAAAAAATCCTTTTATTTGTAAAATAGTATATATCATTATTATATCTTTCTATGGAGTACAGATCATCATCTTCTCTATGGATTTCAAGGCTCTAACACTAATTGTAAATGTAGTTAATTTTATTTATATTCTTTTATGAGATACACAAAATTTCGATAATGCAATCTTACTTTTGTTTAGACCATTACTTCCTTTGTATCATTGATTAAAGTGCTTTCGGTTTCATAATCCATCTACTACCAATGCAAATTGATGCATATATTACTACTACAAAACTAAGGTCAACGGATAAGATTTTGTTGGTCATTTTATATTCTGTAATCCTAATTTTTCATTAATATATATTATTAATTAAATACATTTATTAGCTTTAGTACTTTGGATAAAGTAGTTTTATTTGCATTTCTTAGATTCCTAATTTATTTTTCTTCTACCATTTCTTCACCGTTAATCATTCACTACTTGACTTTGATCCATTATAGCTCGCTAGTTTCCTTAAGATTTGATTTGATTGTGAAATAAACATATCATGCAATTTGAAAAAAAAATATCTCACATTATATTTATATTTAGAATCTTGAACTTTTAGTAGAATAATGAATTTAAGTTGATTAGATATCATTAATGGATATGGCACTAGATGGCACGTGTTCATTGTATGGTCAATCCTTTCAACTGTACTTCAGTTCTCCTCAATCAATCTAGTTTGTTGCACACCTTGCCAAGCCAAACACATATGTTGCTATCAAACAATATAGGGGATATATTACCATTGATGAGCGACATGGAAAAGTATTATATTATTACTTTGTAGATGCCAAGACTGATCCCCATTCTACGACAATGGCATTATGGCTTCCTAAAGGTCGTGATATGCATTAATTTCTATTATTGTATATAATATTCATAGTTTACAATCTTGTTCGTTGATTTAGAAAATAGCNTTTTATGAGATACACAAAATTTCGATAATGCAATCTTACTTTTGTTTAGACCATTACTTCCTTTGTATCATTGATTAAAGTGCTTTCGGTTTCATAATCCATCTACTACCAATGCAAATTGATGCATATATTACTACTACAAAACTAAGGTCAACGGATAAGATTTTGTTGGTCATTTTATATTCTGTAATCCTAATTTTTCATTAATATATATTATTAATTAAATACATTTATTAGCTTTAGTACTTTGGATAAAGTAGTTTTATTTGCATTTCTTAGATTCCTAATTTATTTTTCTTCTACCATTTCTTCACCGTTAATCATTCACTACTTGACTTTGATCCATTATAGCTCGCTAGTTTCCTTAAGATTTGATTTGATTGTGAAATAAACATATCATGCAATTTGAAAAAAAAATATCTCACATTATATTTATATTTAGAATCTTGAACTTTTAGTAGAATAATGAATTTAAGTTGATTAGATATCATTAATGGATATGGCACTAGATGGCACGTGTTCATTGTATGGTCAATCCTTTCAACTGTACTTCAGTTCTCCTCAATCAATCTAGTTTGTTGCACACCTTGCCAAGCCAAACACATATGTTGCTATCAAACAATATAGGGGATATATTACCATTGATGAGCGACATGGAAAAGTATTATATTATTACTTTGTAGATGCCAAGACTGATCCCCATTCTACGACAATGGCATTATGGCTTCCTAAAGGTCGTGATATGCATTAATTTCTATTATTGTATATAATATTCATAGTTTACAATCTTGTTCGTTGATTTAGAAAATAGCGATGATTTAGAAAATAGCTTCTCGCTATTAGCCAATCTACTTATTACTCGATTCGCTTCTCGCTATTAGCCAATCTACTTATTATTCGATTATAAAAGGAATAGTAATTGTTTAATGATTTTGAACTTACTTTTATATATTCTATTATGAATTTAGGTGGTCTAATTTAATATATGGTTATTGTATTATTTAATATTTTTTATAATAATAAATAATCTAATTTTAAAATCCTTTAAACTAGACACTAAATTGGTTTATGATATGCCTTTGGTTTATGATATCTTATGATTAATAAATATTATTATTAATTTTTTTTTTACTTTTAATTTTTTTAATAAAAAATATACATTTATTAATCTTATTTATATGACAATGTTTCATAGTTGCACGAGAATTGCTCCCAGCATTTTCAACATCTTTGAAACTGGTTCCCAAGTTCAGGGAGTTTAAGAACTATTAGAGAACGTTCCTAATTGGATGGGAACTGTTTTGAGAACTTGGGAGCTTTTTGACAGCTTTTTGAGAACTTGGGAGCTTGTTGGGAGCTTCAACATTAATAAAATGGGAGCTTGGAAACTAGTTTTCTAAATAGAGAGCTTTAAATTAAAATTCTATTAAATTAAAATGTAAATATTTTTATTCCATTATTACAAATACATAATTTATTACAAATATTTTCATTATATTTTTTTAAAATATCACTATAAAGCAAAGAATAAACTACACTAAATATTATTAAGTAAAAAAATTTAATACTACTCACTTTATAGTTGTGGATATGAATTTTTTTTAATGCATGTGTGTTTTTCTTCAAGCCCAGAATAAACATGAAAATATAATAAATCAATACCCTATCCATGACAATGATACAGGAGCATTGCTCCACCTCGGCACAGGCCAGTCAATTAGCACGCATGGTGTGCATTCAAGGAAGGGAGACACGCCGCCCTCTCATTTTTCCTTGAGAATCCAAAGCATGATCCAGGCATTAATGAAGATAAGCTGGAAGAGCCAAGTTGTACATTCGGACAAGTTGGAGATAAGGTCGCCATTAAGTGGTTGACGGTAGGAGGGATCTGCATTTGATTTGGAGAAGATTTCCATCATTGTAATTTTCCCATTAGACAGGCGTTTTGAATGGTGATTTGACACCACCAGTTTAGCTTGTGAGGGAATCTTGTTGAGCCCCTCTTGTATAAATATTTGTATTGTTGCCAAGGAAAGGTTGTTGGTTGTTGGTTGTTGTAGGCCAATTCATAGGAGAGACACAGAGAGCCAAGACTCAGTCGTAGCTTGGACTCCACTATTGCAATTTGACATTCCACCATTGATAAAAAATGACAATTTTTCATGTTCTAAATTTTTCTGTAATGGATGTTGTGTTATGAATGTCATTTGTATGCATTTGAATTGTAGATCGATGTTAGAAATCGTATGGAGTGATAAAGATATAGTTTTCTATCCAGGAGTGTGTTGAATTAAGTCTTTTTTTCTAGGCTAAGTGAAAGGAGTGCGCGACAGAGTGAGGAAACTCTATGAGGCAATGCAATGAGTGTGTGTCTAAACTCAGTGGATTCAAAAGAGAAGTTGTCACGAGGGCATACCAGGTTAATTCACAGACTCAGGAGGAAATTTCAAGGTGGTTAAGTACCTTGGAAGGAAAGACTGTGTAAGGTAAGATACAGTCCAGAGTTACTGAACACTATGAAACACTCTACCAGGAGGGCATCGAGTTAGTGTGAGCATGCACAAAGACAACATAGTTGGAAGTGTTGGAATCCTTAGGAGAATCCCAGAATTGCTAAACATTTTGAGGAAGGAAGGATTTGCAATAGTGCATCGACAAAGGAAAGGAGATGCCTTAAGATGCTCAGATAGGCCAAGGGAGGAGCCATTGAAAAGCTTAGCCGAGCGTAGGGAGTGTGCCTAGGAGGCTATAAATCCATATTACAAGATCATGAGGAAGAGTGATAAACTGCCAGGAGGGAAAGAGAAAGTTCGCAAAGGAATGGGGAAACCTTGAAGGTTTTCAAGTCGAGCAAATTCATAGTAGAGTCTGTGAAAAACTCTGCAAGGAGTGCAGAAGAAGCTTGAGAACAACTTAAGTCTCGAAAGAGAAATTTGCGCTAAGTGTGCAAAGGGGTCGAGCACTTGCCGAAGTCCCGAAGACAGTGAAATAGTCCATCGTCGGAGGAGATAGGTGGCAGAAGATCGAGAGGTTTGCAAGCAAGAACTTTGGGAGGTTTGTCGAGAGAAAATAGGGATTTTCATGAAGTCACAAAGAGAGAGTTGAATCCAGGCCATTGGATCTGGAAGGGCACGAAGTAGAGATCCACGTATTTCAGAGGATGAACCCTTCAGAGAAAATCCAAGAGAAGAGAATATGTGAGGAGTTGGGAGCCGAAATAATCTTATCTTTCCATCGAGATAGGATGCGTGGCAAGAAATCAACACTTGATCAGTTCAGAGATCGGGAAAAGAAAAGTCGGGACAAGGAAGGAATCAAGAAGTTAGAACTCACGATCTGATCTCAACCATTGATCATGAGAGGAACTATTATCATAGATCTGGTCCTGAAGAATTCGTCGATTCAGGAATCGGGAAAAAGAGGAGTAAGCAGTTCACGAAAGCTCCAAATTACGAAGGCGCGAAGGAAGCTGGCCCATGGTCGAAGTCCATGGTCATATCAAGGAGGAATCCTAGCACAGAGAGCTAGCATCTATTGATATTAAGAAAGGCAGGGTGTGGATGCGACATAACCTGCACCGAGAAGACAAAGGGATTCTGTCAAGTTAATTAGTTCCATCAGGAGCCCGATGATGGAACCCGACAAACCATTCAATTCGATGACTTGAACGATCCTAGACCAGGAGGTCGCGCAGCCCCGAAATTCCAGATGGAAGGGGGCAGGGTTTGCATCAAGCAATATCAGAGCTAATGCAGAATTGATTTACATAGGCAAGGGAGGCAAAGTATGATACTCTGTTGAAGTGGTTGCAAGGTGTGAAACAAATGATAAATAGTCGGGTGGGTTGTAAATGAAGCAAGATGGTCATTGGAAGTTATGAGCACAATTGAGGATAAGTCCATTCACAGAGGAGCAAAGTGGAGATGGACAAGGAGCTCAATGAAATATGAGCCCAGGTGGAGAAGCTAGCATTCAAGATGCAGCAGAAAGAAAAGGTATGAATGGCCTCTGAAGAGGACAACTAAATGGCCTGTTTAGAAGTTGTTGGCCAGAGAGAAACAACAGGTCTTAAAAAGGTAGTTGAGGTATGCTGAAAACCTCAGTGATAAGGGAAAGAGATCTGGAAAAGGTCTCGTAGGTTTCCAGGTGGGCAATGAAAAGGGATCAGTGGATCTCGTAAACTTCCAAGTGGGCAGAGGAGACATCCCAAATTTCCAAGTGGGCAAGGGAGAAGAGATGAGATCAGTTGAGAATTCACGTCAGAGAGTTTTGACATATGAGGAGGAAGCAAAAGAAAGACCTCACTTCGATGGAGATTAGCATGAAACTGTGAACCGTGTGAATGAAGATGATGAGAAGATGAAAACTTCCACCATCGAAGAGAAGGATCAGAGGACCATTCTGATAATTGGAGGAGTCAATATATTCCTTCCAAGCGACCAAGGAGAGGCTAACATAGATGTTGCAGATGCGACAGGAGGAAAACAAGTTGAGACTGTCATGGAGAAGGAACATATACTGAAGTTTGTCCCAACAGAAGGACAATGCCCAATTGAGTTACTCACTCAATGAGAATTGGATTTAAAGGCACTGTAGGATTGGTTAGACAGTCCTAAATCATAATGTGGCTTCCATTAGATAGCCATGCCAGAGGAAACACACCAGCCCGAGTTGCAGCTGGAGGAAGCTGGAATGGAACTAACCAAAGAACTAACATGTGTCAATCTGTCAGAAGTAATAGCTGAGCAGAAACCCATTGATGAGGAGACTACAAAAGTAGAAGTTGTAGTAGAGTGGCAAGCTAAGGCCACAAAATAAGAATATAACTTGGGAGATCAATATGATTTACCCATGGACAAGGGAGGAATGCAACAAGCTAGTCTGCAAAAGGAGAGCCAATCGATGGAGCATCTGGACGAGGTGGTTGAGGAGATAAGGAAGTTGATGTTGAGATCAACAGATGCAACAGTCAACACGAGGATGCTGGACAAAAGGAAACTTGCACGAGCAGTGGGGATGATGTCGGAGCATAAGCAACGAAGAAGAGGAGCCAGGAGACAGATCGAAGAGAAAGTTTGGGATCTAGGAGGATTTCAACCACACTGGAAAGCTCATGAGTAGGAGCTCATGATTTTCTTAGCTGTGGAGTATAATATAGGAGCATCACTCCACCTTAGCACACGCCAGTCAATTATCACGCATGGTGCACATTCAAGGAAGGGAGAGGCGCCGCCCTTTCATTATTCCTCGAGAATCCAAAGCGTGATCCAGGCATTAATGAAGACAAGATGGAAGAGCCAAGTCGTGCATTCACACAAGCTGGAGATAAGGTCTCCATTAAGTGGTTGGAGATAGGATGGATCTCCATCCGATTTGGAGAAGATTTCAATCATTGTAATTTTCCCATTAGACAGGCATTTTGAATGGTTATTTGACACCACTAGTTTATCTTGTGAGGGAAGCTTGTTGAGCCCCTATTGTATAAATCTTTGTATTTTTGCCAAAGAAAAGTTGTTGGCAGTTGGATTTTGTAGGCCAATGCATATGAGAGACACAGAGAGTCAAGACTCAATCGTAGCTCGGACTCCACTATTGTAATTTGACATTCCACCATTAATAGAAAATGATAGTTTCTCCTGTTCTCAATTTTTGTGTAATGGATGTTGTGTTATGAATGTCATTTGTATGCATTTGAATTGTAGATGAATGTTAGAAATCGTCTGCAGGGATAGAGATACAATTTTCTATTCAAAAGTGTGTTGAATTAAGTCTGGTTCTCTAGGATAATTTCAAGGAGTGCATGACAAAGTGAGGAAACTCTATGAGTTGACACAAGGAGTGTGTGTGTGAACTTAGTGGAGTTAGAATAGAAGCTTCAAGTAGCGCATACTAGGTTAATTAACAGATTCGGGAGGAAATTTCAAGGTGGTTAAGTACCTTGGAAGGAAAGACTGTGTAAGGGAAGATATAGTCCAGAGTTATTGAACACTCTAAAACACTCTGATAGGAAGGCATCGAGTTAGTGTGAGCGTACACAAGGACAACACAGTTGGAAGTGTTGGAATCCTTAAGAGAATCCTAGAATTGTTGAACATTCTAAGGAAGGAAGGCGTTGCAAGAGTGCATCGACAAAGGAAAGGAGATGCCTTACGATGCTCAGATAGGCCAAGGGAGGAGCCGTCAAAAATCTTATCCGAGCGCAAGGAGTGCACCCAGGAGACTGTAAGTCCATCTTACAAGATTAGGAGGAAGAGCGATAAACTGCTAGGAGGGAAAGAGAAAGTTCACAGACGAATGGGGAAACCTTGAAGGTTTTCAATCCAAGAAAATTCATAGTAGAGTTTGCACAGAACTTTGCAAGGAGTGTAGAAGAAGCTCGAAAATAGCCTAAGTCTCGAGAGATAAATTTTTGCTAAGTGTGCAAAGGGGTCGAGGACTTGACGAAGTCTCGAAGACAATGAAATAGTCCATCATCGAAGGAGACAGGTGGCAGAATATCGATAGGTTCGGGAGCAAGAACTTTGGGAGATTTAGCGAGAGAAAACATGGATCTTTGCGAAGTCGCGAAGAGCGAGTTGAATCTAGGTCGTTGGATATGGAAGGGCATGAAGCAGAGATCCCCATATTTCAGAGGAGGAACTCTTCAGAGAAAATCCAAGAGAAGAGAATACCTGAGGAGATGGGAGTTGAAGTAATCCTAGTCATCCATCGAGATAGGATGCGTGGCGAGAAATCAACATTTCATTGGTTCGAAGATCGGGAAAAGAAGAGTCAAGAGAAGGAAGGACTCACAAGTCTGAATTCATGATCCAATCTCAACCGTTGATTGTGAAAGGAACGTGGATCATAGATATGGTCCCGAAGAATTCATCGATTCGAGAATCGGGAAAAAGAGGAGTAAGCAGTTTGCGAAAGCTTCGAAGTACGAAGGCACAAAGGAGGTTGGCACATGGTCGAAGTTTGTGGTCATATCAAGGAGGAATCCTAGCACAAAGAGATAGCATCTATTGACGTTAATAAGGGGAGGGTCTGCGGGTGCCACATAACCTGCACCAAGAAGAAAAAGGGACTGCGTCAAGTTAATCAGTTCCATCAGGAGCCCGACGAACCATTCGGTTCTATGAATTGAACGATCCTAGACCGAGAGGTCTCGTAGCCCCGAAATTCCAGAGGGAAGGGGCCAGGGTTTGCATCAAACAATCATTTGCTCTAGTTTATTGTTGCTATCAACCAATGGTATGATTGATTTTTATAGTACATCCAAATTACAAGAGTATCACTATTTATCTTTTTCCAATCAGAACAAGAATAATTAAAAGATGTTAAAACTTTATATATATGTATTTTCAATTTTGTTTCTCATTTTCTAATCAAATGTTTATGGATGTTAAACTTTCAATATTGTGTTAAATATATTGATATAATTATTAGTACAAATTAAATTACTGATTTCAATAATATAGTTGTTACAATATTTTTTATTTTGTTAATATATATTATTGTCACTCCCAACTTCACTTTTCCTACAAATTTAAAGAAATATTGTACTCATTCCGAACACTCATATCCATGTTCCAAACGTTCCCACGTTCTAAAAACTCATCCATCATAACAATATCTATATTATAGTAAATTATACAACATCTTATCTTCTCTTGACACAATTAGTATATACTATTTTTAAAACGTTTGATATCAAAATAGTATAACGTTTGATATCAAATTTTGATTACCTATAAATTTATTTTATCGGCTATACAATAACTCACCCATTCTTGTTATTTCTCCTTGTTAGAGTACCCCTTTGATTATTTTCATTTTATAAATCCAAGCATGTGTACATTTAATTTTTTTTTTATATGAAATTTTGATTACCTATAAATTTATTTTATCGGCTATACAATAACTCACCCATTCTTGTTATTTCTCCTTGTTATAGTACCCCTTTGATTATTTTCATTTTATAAACCCAAGCATGTGTACATTTTTATTTTTTTTAAAGCATGCTTAATTTTAGGGTTTTATCCTTATAAAATATTATTATCTAGTATTGTAATAGTATATATTATTTTGAAGTTTAATGTCAAATTTTAATTTATTTGCAAAAATATTTGGTGGGGAATGACAAATAAAGTACAAATCTAGAGGATTAAGTCAAGAATAAATTTCTTGTGCCTAAAGGTATATTTTATTGTTTCAAATCTTAAGGAAAAAATATAGGAATCCAAGTGCATATAATCCGTAAGTGGAGAGATTGAGAAAAGATACTTGTAAAATATTGAGATAAAGGAAATGAAATTACAATTCATTTTTATAAAAAAATTTTTTTATCATAAATGGTGATGTATTTTTTGGAAATAAAAAAAAAAATTATGTAAAATTTTAATTTTTTTTATCATAAATGGTGATGTATTTTTTGGAAATAATTTTTTTTTATGTAAAATTTTCAATAATAATAGATTTTTAAACACTAATAAATTTACTTTGAGTTTATTTTGGATTGCTTTATATTATTAGTATATTTGGACCAATAAATTTACTTAGAGTTTGTTTTGGATCTCTTTATATTAATAGTATATTCGGACTTCACATAGATATTTTCATTTTAAATTTGACATTTTAAGTCATACATGTGAATGACTTTTTATTTTAGCATATAGGGGCTTTCACAGTGCAAGATATTAGATATTATTTTCGGGATTAACTGCGTAGTGTAAGTCATTAATCTATGACCCATATCCATGAGTATTAGTCGCAACTGACCAATAAGTCTCATGATTTGAATAGTCCACTTAGCACTCATTGCATCGGGTGATGCTCACAGGGGTGAAGAAGTGGGATTGAAACCAACGAAATGAATCGCATAACATCAATCATCCCTTCTAGGGCTTGCACCTGGTAACCAAGAATTCCCAGGTGGTTAGCCATCCCAAGATGCCTCTGGCTCAAGCACGCTTAACTGTTGAGTTTTCCCCACAATCAAGCCCACCTAGCTTGCTACCCCATTTGCAAAACCTTAGCAAGTATTGTGCCTTATGAACTACCCAGTTAGAGCTCCCTTTACTTCTCCATTTATTGTCTTCTCATATAATAAGTTATGTTTTGAAGTCTCTCTCCTTACCCCATTTTATGATTGATGAATATAATTTTATTGGAGAGGTATTAGAAATTCATCTCCACGTGAATACAATTTGGTCATTTTATCTATTCTAATATTGTTTCTTAAATTTATCTAGTTCGATGTTAACTATGGATCTATTTCGTACTAAGAGGGATAAAATTCCTTGAAGAAAAAAGCTTTCTTATAATGAAAAAAAATGTGGAAAGGTTTACACATCAAGGGATTTGATCCTTATTGACACATGATAGATATATAGTTAAGATTCATATAGGATGGTGATGTTCATGAAATTTTTTTAAATGCTCATACTTATGTATATTTGTATGTTTTAGACGAATTTGATCCTTTGAAAATTTTTGAGTATCATATATAATCTATGAAGCACTACATAAAAGGTATCTTCAAAAGTGACACAAGGAATAAGGTCAAGAGTAAAGATGAAGAAGGTGAATATTAAGAATGTAATATGATAGATTTACTATATAAAAAATAGATTAGACAATGATTCACATAAAAGGTATCTTCAAAAGTGACATGAGGAATAATGTCAAGTGTAATGACCAAGAAAGTCAATAGTAAGAAAGTAATATGATAGATTTACTATATAAAAAATAGATTAGACAATGATTTATCTTAGTCTATCTTCAATTTTTCTTATAGCCACACTTACTAGCTTTCCAATCTTTTCATATTGATAATATGTGAAAGCATGTTCAAATCGAAGACCATTTAAACCTCGAACTTGAGATATTGCAGTAAAGTCCATATCTCCCTCTCTTTCTAATATTAATTTAGTTTTTTTCTCCAACGTCAATGATTGTGATTTCATGAAGGCTCAATAAGCACCACACTCTTGAAAATAACAAAAGGTGGCCAATAAAGAATACTTATACATAGTAAAGAAACATCATCTAATGAGAACTCTACCACCTACAACTACACTTGGGATTCTAGGAGACTACTGCAACCTTTCAGTTTTGACTGAATTACCTTATGATTCTAAGTTCATGTTAGCTATTTCTATGGATTCTTAGGCACCTACGCCATGTATAATATGGAGAATTAGTACTTATATAACCTCCTTGTTCAGATCATGACCAACTAGGTCTCATGAGTTAGAAATGTTGAAATCATGTCACATTTTTCTTCATGATTAAAGTTCATTTTGCATATGATTTAGAACTCATGTCACCCTTTTCCTTTAATTTTTTTGTAACTACACCTTGTTGTAACGAAGAAATTAATTAAAACATAGCATAGATTCCTACTATTAAATGAAATGATACACAAACAACATTGAAATCGATACATAAAACAAAATAAACAATTTTATGCAATGTACAAATGCTAAAAGAAATACACTATACTAAAAATATTGCAATGAACAACCTTGTCAAAATACTTAATGAACATTGAATTCTATGCAATATAATGAAATCAATGCAATGAACAACTTATTTTGAGACAATGTAGCAATAAATTTAAAACCTAAATAACTAAGGAATATATATATATATATATATACTCAAGTCACTAATCCCAAATTCCTTTATTTCATATTTTTCTTAGTCGTATCGATTTTTTGTGCTCATGATATCAAATCATCTAATTGATTAGTTATTTACTACCTCGCTCATAGATTCCTTTAGTGAGTACAATAATTTCCCTACAATTATATGTAATCAATGATTTTAACATAATGAAAAAAATGTTTTCATGTAACCTTTATCCACTATAAAAACACTAAATTAGATGCATGAAATAGAACAATCAAATTTATCTACTATACAAACACTAAAATCAATGAGATATACTAAAACAATATAGCAAATAACTTACTTGACATTTATTAAACTCACAAACAATAAGACTTATGAAATACAATGAAATCAATGCAATTGTCAACTTATTTTATGAGAATACATAAATTATTTTTAAATTTAAAACACTAAATATACAATGTATAAATTGTAAGAACTCAAATCCCAAATGTCAAATTCTATTATTTCATATTTCCTTAGTCGCTTCAATTTTCCATTATCATTACGAGGTCATTAATGAATCCATCCCTTGGATATTTTTTAATGGAGCCTCTAAGGATAACCCAGGGAGATGTGGAGTAGGGGGGAGAATTTGAATCTCCTCCTGCCCACTCTAGGGCTTGAGATTGGTACAAATAACTTGGTAGAATTTTCATCCCTCTTATCTCTTCTAACAATTTCCATTTAAAAGGGTGTTAACAACCCTAAAATGTTATTGATATGGATGCCTCCTCAGTAAATCAATCAATCAATTTTGATATGATGTCCTTAGAGGAAAATCAATCAATCAATCACGCAATATCCTTCTTCCTCACATTACTGAGTTGTCTATCCTCGAGACTGAAACTTTCCATGAGAAATTATTGTAGTTATTTTTTATCAGAGTGTAGACCAAGATCCATCTGCTTTCTTGGGGGAAATCAACCATTTTTATCTAATCGAATACCTTTCACCGCTCAAGGTAGAAAAAACTAATATTCCACCATTTAATCAATTAGTTATTAGATACCACACCACCAAACTCTTTCACTCAGTGTAGTGATTTCCCTACAGTTCTATCTAACCATTTGTTTCAAAATAACAAGAGCATGTTTTTCATGTATCCTTTATCCATTATACAAATAGTAAAACCAATGCACAAAACATAATAATGAAATTTATCTATTTTAGAAACACTAAAATCAATGTATTATACTATGAACAATTCGACAATAACTTGGTTGAAATTTGTCAACTTTAAAAATACTAAAATCTATGCAGTGTAATAAAACCAATGCAATTAGAAAAATCTCTTCTAAAATAAATCAATAATATAAAATGAAAACAAATTAATTTATATTTTAATCACTAACGAATATAAAATGCATATAGTGTCAAAACTCAAATACCAAATATCATATTATTTTATTTCATATTTTCATAGTCCTATAAAAATCTCATAATCACTATCTAATACCAAATATCATATTATTTCATTTCATATTTTCATAGTCCTATAAAATTCTCATAATCACTATCTCAGAGTTTCAGTTATTTGTTTCTTCATTGCTAAATTCATTTATAAGGTATAATTAATTTCCTACAATTTAATCTAATAATTAATATTTCAAAATAGTAAGAAAATGTTTCTTTTGAAGGAAAATAACGAGCAACATGGATTTACTTTTATTTTTCCAATGATGTTAAACTCCTAAATTATAAGAAATTGATAAATATAACATTAATATTAATGTATTATTTATTCATTATATACGTTGAAATCAATGCAACTTATTGATAGCATCTTCATTGATGTAATATGTTTATAGAAAATTAATGTATCCTTGGCCCTTCATCCACTATAAAAACATTGAAATAAACACAACATGATGATATTATCAATTTAGTGTTCCCACATCCCTTACATATGGACACCACAATGTGTCCTCCATAGGATGAGCATGTATTATATTTCTTTTCTAGGTAAGAGTTTCTATTCAAATATCAACATAATGTACAATAATTCAGACTATTTAGGATGGTCAGGGAACCGTAATTTCCATCAAACAAGTTCCACAAAACCATATATCTATCGGCCTACCATTGAAGGGAAACTAGGCCAACATTCAAAAATATACTTTAGCAAGTTAGGACTAGAAGTAGTATAAAGATGTATAAGAAATTAAAATACAAGGACCTTAATGAAACTAGAGACAGAAACATGTTCATCTAAGCCAAGACAAAACCATAAAATTCCTGAAAAGAAAATGAAAATCCGTTCTCAGTCATTGAAATAAGGCACTTAAGGAGAAGATATAGAATTTCCTGCCTTGTTTCCCTCATATTCAGGAGGTTGCAAAGACCGAACAGATGAGCTACCAACATGCACTAGTTTGCGAGAGCCTCCATTCCTTTTGATCAACTAAGATACCATGGTGAATAAAAACTTGATTTGATCTTCTAGAACTACAAATTCTTGTTTGAATTTCCTCTAATCCTGATCTTTTCGAAGCATGCCATAGGCTACCATAGTTTTGGTGTTCCAATATATCTAGATATCATTTTGTGAAACAAATGGTATCTTGATTCCGATAGTAGCCGAGATCATGAACTATATCTCCTACCTACTTGTCCACATCCCCATCTTCCTTGTAAGCCCTAATGATCTTGACCTCATCTTCTAAAGATTACATGGAAACCCTTTCCTATGCCGATACTGCATTCCTATATTATTTCAATTGCCTCCTTTATTGTAAAGGTTTCCCAAGTCTTATGAATAGTAGTAATATTGACTTGAACAATGAAAAGGAGCCATAAAATCTGAAAGGAGAATTGCATTCCACTCATGGGTGGGGTCCACAATGAGGTGATAGATAAAGCTCAAATTCAACAATAGATAAAGCTCAAACTAGATATAGAGATCGAAATAAACTAAAGAAAACACCTAATCCATATTTATTATCTTAACTATCATCATGACAAGGAGAGAGTAGAGAGTAAATGTGTTTGAAATGCACTCGCAATCATAAATGGAATCTCATTTCATTCTAGATAGAGCTCATCCTTCCTATACTTGCCATTTTCCCTCATTGCTGCAAGCGGATCAGGCCTGAATTGAACATTATCTATCACGCGTGGAGGCTACATGCCTAATGAGACAAGGCACTCATCGACGAAACCAACCACATTAACAACCTCCTATCCATGTGGCACCCAATCGAGAGGAAAGAGAATGTATCATGTTGTAGACATGTGAGACAACCAATTGATTTTAACATTGTTAAATCTATAACATTCTTAATGTTTGGGTGGATATATTATTTTTGTGTAGAGTTCAGTAACGTTCGCATGTCTTTTCAGTAGAATCATTTGAAAATATATTGGAGTATTAGTTTTATATTCATCACCCAACTTTTCATCTTCTCGATCATATTTTATTTCCTTTTATCTCTTGTAGAGAAATCAATAATCAATTTGGTTTATGTTATCTCACTTAAATATCCACTTTTATTTCTAAGATATTAATTTCCATTATTAAAACATTGTAGGGAATATTAGTCAATCATGTTCTTTTAGAATTTCAAGGCTAAAGTCTAGTTTTTAATGTTTCCAATATAGAGCCTGAAAGGCTAGATGATTCAACTATATTTCATTTGGCTTTCATTAGATTATGTAAATTCTATTGGTATTCTAATTTGTTATTATTATTGAAACTAATAATAACTAGGAGTTAGGGAAACTAACGAACAATGTTATTGAAGCATACTCGTTGTGGCGTGAGATCATCATAGATAATAAAAATCAAATTAGAAAATTATTTGTATTTGAGGACTCTATGATCATTATCAGGGAAATGACAACCTTGTCTAATCTTGGAGTGATCAATATTCAATCAATTTTTTCTTAAATCAAATAGGACTTGTATCAGTTTGGCAGGGTGGATCTCTTCCACTTTAGAATATCATCGAATGGTGAAGCTAATGTGTGAGAAAATTTCCTACATTGTTAAATCCTAGAGTTATTATGGAAAATGGAGAATACTATAAAGTCATAATCTCCTAATTTTATTATTGTTTATAGGTAGTGATATATATCAAATCCATCGATCAATGGCCATTAATGCATGTCAATGTTGGGTATGTTTTATATTATTTGCACGAGTAGTAGTGTCGCATTTTTGCCTCATTTTTCGTGTTGCCTCAATTTTCATGTCCATTGTTGAGCAGTTTTTTGGCACATGGTTTTTGCCGATGGTTTTCTATTTATGGTTAAGGAATTAGGGTTGTTTACTAATTTAGGTCATTGGGTTAGGGTTTTGGATGTCGTTGGCACCTATATGTGAATCACTATGAATGAATATAAAATATGTTGGTTTTCCCGGTTTGGGTTTCCAGGGGAAAAATCTCTGTGTAATGTTTGTATTTTCCATTGTATATTTTTTGTTCTTTTATTGAAAATTTGTTTGCAGTAAATATTGTACAAGGTTAAAATCTACATTTGGTATCAGAACTTTTTTGGCTTCAGAGGAATGCCTTTGTGGTCAAGGGTTTGGCTCAGGACTGTGATAAGCCTTGTTACACTGGGATATCTATGGTATTGATTTTTCAAGTGAAAAGAAATCATGTGAAATTCATAAATGGAGATTAAGAAGTTTAATGGGAAACATTTTGAGTTGTGGAAGCTCAAGATGGAATATTTGTTGGTGGACAGATATTAGTGGATCACGGTAGATCCAGGTACTGCACCTACAGGAACTTCAACACATGACTGGAAAAAGTTGGATCGAAAGGAAAATAGCACAATCTGACTCAGTCTCTCATATTTAGTATTATTGAATGTGTTAGAGGAATCTACAACCAAGTATTTATGAGATTATTTGGGGAATTTGTATCAATCTAAGTCCCTAGTAAATAAAATGTTCCTAAGAAAGAAGTTGTATAACCTGAGGATGATAGATGGTGACTCAGTGGAAAATCATTTGAGCGCCTTCAATACTGTGGTAAGTCAGTTAGTATATGTTTAAATTAAAATTCTAGATGAAGATAAATGTATCAATTTATTGTGTTCTTTACCATACTCATGGGATAGTCTCATTGTGGCCATAGGTAGTAATACAACTTGCTTGAAGTTTGATGAAGTGGTCTCATCCTTGTTATCGGAGGATATGAGATGAAAGAATATGGAGGGACATAGAAAAAACACATTATTTGCAAGAGGACGTTCCCAGGAAAGAAATATATCTAAGTTCTCAAGTGGGAGATCTAAGTCTAAGGGTAGATCTAAATCTCTCTGAAAGTTTGTAAAGGTATGTTGGAGATGTGGAAAATAATGGCACTACAAGAAGCAGTGTAGATCCAAAGTTGAGAAAAAGAAGGGATCTGAAGAATCTCCTTCTAGAGAAGAAAAGACCTCCAAGGAAGAAGGAGGGGATGTGTACCTGGATTCTTCAAGAAGACATGAAAATCATGAGGCATGGTTGGGTGACTCAGGTGCATCCTTTCATATGACTCCTCACAGGGAGTGGTTCTATGAATATTAAGGGTATGATGGAGGTAATGTTTTCTTCGGTGATGATTATACAACCAAAATCACAGGATGAGAAAATTTCAAGTTGAGGCTCATAGATGGAAGGATTATAACAGTCTGTAGTGTTCTTCACATCCTAGGTGTGGCCAGAAATTTGATTTTTGTAAGAAAAATGGACAATGCAGGTGTAAAAACAATATTTGAAAAGGAAACCTGGACAATGGTTCGAGGAGCAATGGTGTTGTTGAAAGGAGTTTGGTTTGGAACTCTGTATAAGATGCAAGGAAGCTCTATTAGTGATGGGTGTAATAGTTCCATTGTTCCTGATATTAGAGTTGAAGAAAAAAGAACTCCTACAGTCTCTAGAGAAAAGGTTATGCTGTGGCATCAAAGACTAGGGCATATCAGAGAGAAGGGTTTTCGAATACTACATGGTAAAGGTATGGTTGAAGGTATGTCTAACTTCTCTCTGGATTTTGATTTCTATGAACATTGTGTATATGGGAAGCATAATCAAGTAAGATTCCCTTCTGGTGCAGCGAGGGAAGAAGGAATTTTATAACTAGTTCACAGTGATGTTTTTGGACCTGTATCGGTCCCATCATTGGGAAAATCTGTGTAATATGTCTCATTTATAGATGACTTCTCAAGGAATACTTGGATATATTTCCTCGGGAAGAAATATGAAGTCTTTGATAGGTTTAAGGAGTTTAAGGCTCTTTTTGAGAATCAAAGAGAGAAACAAATTAAGGTGTTGAGGACAGATAGGGGCGGAGAGTTCTACGGAAATGAATTTGTAGAATTTTGTAAGAAGTAGGGTATAGAAAGGAACAAGACTACTCCATATATACCTTATCATAATTAATTTGCACAAAAGATGAACATGACATTGATGGAAAAAACAAGTTGCATGCTCAGTGGTGTCAGGTTAGGGAAAGAATTTTGGGCAGAGACAATAGGTATTGCATGTTACCTGGTCAACAGATCACCCTCATCAGCGCTAGATGAAAATACTCCATAAGAGGTATGGACTGGTAAGAAACCTTCTCTCACACATCTCAAGGTATTTGGCTATGATGCATATGTTCATGTTCCAAAGGAAAATAAGAGTAAGCTAGATAAGAAGGCTGCAAAGTGTATCTTTATTGGATATAATGATGGTCTCAAAAGTTATAATATTTGGAACCCAGAAACTAAGAAGGTATTGTATAGACGAGATGTGGTATTTAGAGAAATGAAGGATGTTGTTAAACAGGAAGTCCTACCAAGTAAGGAAGAACCAAAGAAAATAGAGTTTGATTTAAAGGATGATCAGTCTGACTCTACAGAAGAACATGAATTAGAAGAAGAAGATCCTCATACTCCAGTATTGAAGAGATCATTTCGAGAAACAAGGCTACTAGAAAGGTATACTCCATCTTATTTTTGTTAAAAAAATTCTTTGTCTATTATTGATGATGATCCTAGATCTGTCAAGGAGGCAGTGAATTCAAATGATGGAAATCTCTGGAAAAGGGCCATGGATGAAGAAATGGCATCTTTGTATAAGAATGAGGCTTGGGATCTAGTGGATTTGTCGACTGGAAGAAATCCCATTGGAAACAAATGGGTATTTAAAAAGAAGTTGAATGCAGAAGGAAATGTGGAGAAATACAAAGCTCGGTTAGTAGCAAAGGGTTATTCCCAGGTTGAGGGAATTGATTTTGGTGAGATTTTTTCTCATTTTGCCAACTTAACTTCTATAAGATTTTTGTTATCTATTCTTGTTGCATTTTATTTTGAAGTAGAACATATGGATGTGAAGACAACATTCATACATGGGGATATGGAAGAAGAAATCTATATGAAGTAGGCAGAAGGATTTTTTGTGAAGGGAAAGAAGGAGTTGGTATGCAAGATGAAAAAGTCCTTGTATGGTTTAAAACAATCACCAAGGATGTGGTATCAAAAATTTGATACTTATATGTTAGGACTTGGCTTCACAAGAAGAAAAGAGGATAATTGTGTGTATTTTAAATTAATTGGTGATCATTTGATTTATTTGGTCTTATATGTGGATGGCATGTTGTTGATAGAAAACAACAAGGACATTATCCAGTATGTGAAAACTCATTTTCCCTCTAAATTTGACATGAAGGATATCGGTGCTTCAAATTTCATTTTGGGAATGGCAATTAAAAGAGATCATAAAAAGAGGAAACTCTGGTTAAATCAGAGAAAATATGTTGAGACAATATTGCAAAGGTTTAATATGAAGGAATTTAAACCTATCAAGGTTCCTATTCATGTTGGTGTAAAGTTACTTGCGGATCAGTGTCCCAAGACACATGAAGAAGAGGAGGACATGTCTCGTGTTCCATATGTGAGTCCAGTTGGTAGTTTGATGTATGCAACGGTCTATACTAGACTAGACATTTCACATGCAGTGGGAGTTTTGAAAAGGTATATGTCAAAACCAGGGAAGGAGCATTGGAAAGTTGTAAAAAGGGTTTCCAGGTATTTGTGTGGCACTGCTAGATATGGACTGTGCTACCAAGGAAGAATGAGATTGGACAGAGTGTTGGATATACATGGCTTTGTGGATGCAGACTGGGATGGAGATCTGGATCATAGGATATATACAAGTGGGTATGTGTTTAACCTGTTTGGAGGAGCAATAAGTTGGATGAGAAAAAGACAAGTTGTTGTGGCACTTTCAACTACAGAAGTTGAATACATGGCAGCCACTCATGCAAGTAAGGAAGCAATATGGTTAAAAAGATTGTGTTCAGGTATTAGGTTGGTACAATAAGATGTAAGGATAGATTGTGACATCTAGAGTGAAATTATTTCGGTGAAGAACCTGACTTATCATTCAAAGACAAATCATATTGATATTCATATCACTTTTTGAGAGACATGGTTGAAGAAAATAAATTATTGTTGATGAAGGTCGACACTTCGAAGAATGTTGCAGATTCATTAACAAAATTTGTGAGCACTGAGAAGCTCTCTTGGTGTAGAGGATCCATGGGCATTGTTGCCCTGGATTGTTGACTATGTAACCCTGTAACCCCCTGTATGCAAATAAAACAACAAGTGGGAGAATTTTGGGTATGTGTTATAAAAAAAAATATCATCAGGAAACGTGTCACATTTTTTCTCATTTTTCGTGTTGCCTTGATTTTTGTGTCCATTGTTGGGCGGTTTTTCTGCACATGGTTTTTGTCAATGGTTTTATATTTCCATTTAAGGAATTAGGGTTGGTGACTAATCCAGGTTATTGGTCTAGGGTTTTGGATGCCATTGGCTCCTATATGTATATTGTATTGTAAACAATGCATGACTATGAATGCATATAGAATATGTTGGTTTTCCCGGTTTGGGTTTCTAGGGGATAAATATTTATGTAATATTTGTATTTTCCATTGTATATTTTATGTTCTTTTATTGAAAATATGTTTGCAGTAAATATTGTACAATGTTAAGATCTATAGTTGAATCCAATGGGTGCCCCACAAGGTGACACAAACCGATTATATGGTGGTGAGGCATCAAGAGTGAGTGATCCCATGCGCTCATTTACTCTTGATAGACTTAATTGCAACTTATCAATGTACATGCATGGGAATGTTTAATAAGTATGGGGTTATTGTTGACAGATATCCACTGAACCTCAACTTCAGAGGGGTGGTTTGGTGGAGGGGGGGCTCTCTTTAGAGGGACAAGGAAAGGTGCACTAGCACAAGGTCTTAGAAATGATGTGCTCTAGACTAGGGATAATTTGAAGGATGAAAATTTCTCTTAGAATATATAGAAACCTTGGCGAGTATTACTAGTCCTTAATATGAAAAGTATAAAATGTTTGGCAATATTTTTGTAAAATTATTCAAATTTCTAAGCATTTTATATAGTTTCTATAAAATTTGGCCTATTTTTAAGGTAAAATAATTTTATTCTATAGAATTTTTGTAACATCCACGACCACCTAGGCCGAGCCATTATACTCCATAAAACCCTTTCATTCTCTGCGTAACATATTGTAACATACCCAACATCAAACTGAGTTATGCCACATAAATTTTTCGAACTGCATGCAATTAAAATATATACACACATAATTCTTTCAGAACTTTATATATAAAACATAAATAGACAAATACATTTCGTAAATGCACGGATTCATACTGAAATAACAATAAACATATACATGCAATATATATAGGAAATACCTATAAAAATAAACATGTAAATAATAATGAAGAATGTAAATTTATCACAAAATTGACACTTATCTTGGTAGGAATACCACCAACTACGTTCAGAACTTCCACGAACCTCCTAGAATTAGACCACACTACTCATCACTCTCAGTAGTGGGTCACCCCCGAGCTAGGACTAAAGTCCACCCAGGTAAAGGGATTCCTAACCAAGCTAATGGATCATAGACAACAGGAAAGACTCTGTCATAGGTGCCAACTCAAACTAACAGCCTACAATCCCTCATTCCCCACATGCTTGTCCCACCCCAGGAAGTGTGCCTCTTCTCTGTTCAACAGTCCTTTGGCTTCCCCACTTCCGTTTTGGGCTTCAACAACAGACCAAACAAGAAGTCTCAAATCCCTGTAACTGCAGTTTAACACCTTCAAAAATCAATTCCCAACAATTCTCTCACCCAAAGAGATTTCTCATGGCCTTAACAACCCACCTCATCAATATCCCACATGCCTGTAAACCCGCTTCTTCAGTCCAATGTACAAGCTAACCAGGTACACATACATGTATGGGCATGGATATGGTACTGGTTCAGGTACGAATACAGGTACAAGGAGGTATGGAGGACAACTGAATGAATGAGTGGAATTATGTCATGATTGAATGCATGACTGAATGTTGTAAAATGAACTAATTCCAAACAATATGTATGCATGTTCCCAAATTGACACTTGTCATGTTGGGAGCTACTTTGGCCCACTTGTCCCCATCCTTAGAAATTAGGATAAAATAATTATCCATACTTTATATTTTAAAGAATATTAATATAATATTACTTTTTGGCTTAAGATCCCTATCTTAGCCCCTTTTCCTCAACTTTTAGCACCCCCCTTTCCCTAACTAGTGGAGTTTAGTCCCCCATAATATTTTATCATGGTCGGTCTGAACGCAACAATGCATTTTATATTAATGATGAGACATATACAAAAATAGGTTCACTAGCCTTTAACATCTAGGCTCTCTGGCCTAATCATCACAAAACTGGCTCACCAGCCTATAAAACACCGCATATACACAAAGGCTCCTTGGCCTCAAAATTGTGTGCACTTAAGTTGATGTGCGTGGTATCCAAGAATGTGCACAGTTCATCATTTTACTGCGCAGTACATGTGTGCATTATACCATGGATGGTTCATACAAAAATGATATCAAACAACTCACCAGCTTACTTACATTTGTATTTATATTTACAATTGAGTTCAGCCTAGGGATATTACAATTTGGGTGAATCACTTTTATAAAAATGGAAATTGGTGAATCATTTTTTTGGCAAAAGCATGCAAAATTATCTCATACATCATTAATAGCCCCTAAAATTTTCTTTGCTCTAGAATTTACTATTGATGTTCGACTATGGATAGGGGAAGTAGGAAAAATGTTGTCTCCTCATCGATTTGATACTAGTAATGTTGTAGAATTTTTCATTATATTCTTAATTTTCTTTCTTGTGGTTTTATTCTCAAGTGAGTTGGAATTTCTAGTTGTCTACAACAGAGGAATTGGGGGTTCTATGTTTAAGTGGTCTCATGGCTCAAGTGGAAGAGTGTTAGGTCCCTTTCTTATAGAGACAGTGGAGCACATTGTGAGGGCCAATTGGGAAGACATGGTAAGTGACGACCTTCGTAAGCTTAAACACATTTTGGGTAGACATGAGGAGATTAGTCATAACTAAAATACAAAATATTGGTTCTTTCCTCAAAGGTGGCATAATTGGAACACTCCTTTTCAAATCAAAGTTCCAACCTTTCGAGCCCTCTTCTTAGTTAAAAGTATCATATATATTCATTGGAAGGAGAATGTGGCAAGTTTCAAGGTTTAGTAATTTCACAGTGAATGGATAAACTCTCGTTGGTGTCAAATAGTTAGGGAACTCAAAGCTATATACAGGGAGGGAGAGTTGAGGATGAGACAATCTTTCAAATTTAGGTCCCAATGGAAATTGAAGGAGAAAGAATCCAATACTCTGAAAAGGATATGGAATATCAGGGAAATGTGCAAATGTAATGTAGTATGAATGTTTTTTGGATTCAAATGTATTTTGGGTTACTTCATTAGGTAGAAAACGTGTAGGAATACTTGGAACTCTTGTCTAGTACATTTATTTTTATCTTTATATTTAGATGTAGAATTGTACTCTTTTTAGTGGAAGTCCAAAATGTAAGTTTTGAACCTGTGAAGTAAAGAAATGCATACAGATTCTAAAGAAAAATAGAAATTAATCAATGGCTCATACACATAATACACAAATATTTACACTGGAAACCCTTAACCAGGATAAAAATAGCCTTCCTTGCTGCCACACCTCTCAACTCTACATTGTTTTAATTTCTCCATTCACAATAAAAAATATACACAATATTTTAGGTATTTTGTAGCTACCAAAACCCTAATCCATTAATCCTAGATTAATTTAGAAAACCTCTAAAAATAGAAAAAAATGTTAAAATAACAAAAACCACCCAATGACGTAGTCGTCAAATATGACGCACCCCCCCACACACATGCAAAGCATATAACACCTACCAAAACTTCTCCCAATTGTTTTTTTTTTTTTTTCATAGAGGGGGTCACATGATTACATACTCAACAATATAGGGAAGCAATGGCCATTGTTTCTCTACACCAGGAAAAATTCTTGGAGCTCACTGACTTTCTCAATGAATATGAAAAATGATTCAAAGTGTTAAAATTATCAAAAAAAAAATTCTTGTCTTCAATCGTGTCTCTGACAAAGTGATACTAAACATCAATATGCTTTGTCTTTGAATGATAATTTGGGTTCTTCACCAGAAATATTTCACTATGATCGTTACATCTAACCTTAATTCTTTTTGTACCAACCCAATATCTGAACACAATTTCTATAACCAAACTAATTCCTTTCATTCATGAGTGGATGCCATGTTTCAACTTCTATTGTTGAGAGTGCCAATACAACCTGTATTTTTCTTTTCCAACTCATTGTTCCTCCAAATAGGTTAAACGGATAACCACTTGTAGATCTTCTACGATCCAGATCTCCAGCCCAGTCTACCTCAAAAAACCCATGTATGTCCAACACTCTTTACAATCCTAGTCTTCCTTGTAGCATAATCCATAGCTATAATTTCCATGCAAGTACATGTAATCCCTCTTTACTATTGTCCAATGTCCATTCCCTAGTTTTGACATATACCTTCTCAAAACTCCCACTACATGTGCAATGTTTGTTCTAGTACAGACCATTGCATACATCAAATTGTCAACTACAATAGCATATGGAACATGGGACATGTCCTCTTCCTCTTCATGTGTATTGGGACATTGATCTGCAGATAAATTTACACCTACAAGAATGGGAACCTTGACTTGTTTACTTTCTTGTATATTAAATCTCTGCAATATAGTCTCAACATGTTTTCTATAATTCAACTAGAGTTTCATGTTTACACGATATATTTTAATATCCATTCCCAGAATGAAGTTAACATCCCCAAGACCCTTCATGTCAAATTTAGAGTATAGTTATGATTTCACCTCCTTGATTTCATCCATGTTGTTTCCTACTGGCAACATGTCATCGACATACAACACTATATAAATGAATTGATTACCAACCTGCTTGCAATAGCCTAACTTCTCACAAGTCCCAGTCCAAGGATGTATATGTCAAACTTTTGGTACCACATTTTAGGTGATTGCTTTAGACCATATAGTGAATTATTTAGCTTACATACTAGCTCTTTTTTCCCCTTCGCTCTAAAACCTTCCAGTTGCTTCATGTATATTTCTTATTCCAGCTACCCATTTAGGAATTTTGTCCTCAACTCCATATGTGCTACTTCAAAATAAAATGTAGCAACACCATATACAACAAATTTAATAGAATTTAACTTGGAAACAGGAAATAAACTTTCACCATAGTGAATTTCCTCTACCCGAGAATAACTAATAATTGAGCTTTGTGTTTCTCAACTTTTCCTTATGAATTAAAATTCTTCTTAAGCAACTATTTGCTTCCAATGAGATTTCTTCAAGTTGGAAACTCAACTAGATCCCATGTCTCATTCTTATCCAAGGCATCCATCTCTTCAACCATGGCCTTCTTCTAGAGTTTACTATCCTTTGAATTCATTGCTTACATTTATGGTTTCCTTCTTTCCTTCATTGATATCCTCAATACTGGAGTATGATTTTCTTCTTATTTTGATTTATCATCTTCAATTGATTTATATTTTGCATCATTAATCTCAAACTTTATTTTATAAGGTTCTTCTTTAATTGGCAGGAATTCCTGTTTGGGAACATATTTAACCTCTCTAAAAACAACATCTTGACTGTAAATATTCTTCTTAGTTTATGTGTTATGTTGTGACTAGCACTACAACCCCTCCATTTTACATTCTATTTAGATACTTTCCTAAAATGGAGCCTCCTTATTTTTTGAATCTTTAAGAAAATTATCACGAGTCCCTTGACCAAACAAAATATTCTCACGGTAACTAATGATACCCTTGAAAAAAGTTAAGAAATTATTCAAAGTAGAAGTCCTAAGAATTTTTTGTCGAAGTTCCCAACAACTCTTTTGAACTGCTCAGAGGAGTTTCCAACAAATGTTCCAAGATTATCGAAGGAGTTCCCAACAAATCTTCTTAGATTCTTGGAGGAGTTCCCAACAAATATATCGAGCTTCTCGGAGGAGTTCCCAACAACTCTTCCTAGTTTCTCAAAGGAGTTCCCGCCAATCACTCTGATAAAGAAAAAATGTTCAGCAAAGTTGCAAAATAAATCCTCCAACCTGCTCGGAGGAGTTGTTAAGAAAGTATATAATCCCACCTAGTGCATTTAATGCTAACTAAATTTTTTTAGCTTATATAAATCAATATGGGGTTTGGCTTATTTTCAATATGCCATTTTCCTAAATCTAGACACCAGAGAACTGGATAATAACCAATCAAGCAAATTGTCCTTCACGTTCATCTACACGTGGCAGTGATCAAACCAGTAAGTATGTCTCTACCTAGATTTTCTCTTTTCTTAACGTAATAGGGTTAAGGTCCCCCCCCCTCTTTCCTCTTGCATGGTGTCAAACCCAATCTTCATTTTTCCCTTAGGATTTTCCCCTCTACCACTTCACCTCTACACCCTTATCAATGTATCAATCCTTCTGATGGATAGGAACTAAAGTAATCAAGTGTCCCTTGAATGTGTACCATTTCCAAAAACCTAGATCTGGACCCGACCATCGTGAAACCCTCCTTACTGTTTTTTTCTAGGGCATGAAAACTAGACCTAAATAAACCTCAACCTCATGACTGGTTCCTCTTCACTATTGTTGCATATTCACCATTTTTATCTCGAAAATCATTTTTAGTAAATCTATGAAACATATTGGATAAGTTATTACTAACTTCTCTGATATGCTTGGGATATTTATTGCTAAATCCTCCGATCTTCTTGGAGGAGTTACTAATAACTCCTCCAAGCAGATCGGAGAAGTCCTTTGATAAACAAACGAGAAACCTCCAAGACTAGATAAAAAAATATTCTGAGTATTTCCCAGAGGAGTGACTATTAACTCCTCTAAACTTCTCGAAGGAGATACTATTAACTCCTACAAACTTCTCGGAGGAGTTACTATTAAATCCTCTGAACTGCTTGAACGAGTTACTATCAACTCCTCCGAACTGCACTTAAAATTGTTGATTTTTCACAAAACATTTCCAAATTTTTTCATAATCTCAGTAGGAAAGTGATTGCTATATGAAAATAACAACATATCTTGAATAATTTCTCTATGAATTCTTTCTAATTAAAATCTACGAATTTATCATTTTATGTAGGTTCATACGTGTCACCACGAAAGAAAGAAACAATAAAGCTAACGGGAGTTGAACCATGTGGTATATCTAAACAAAGAACATATGCAAAAAGTGTTAGGACTGTTTACAACGATACATCAGGAATTTTAGATAAAAAAGGAGAGATATTGAAATGGGGGGAAGTTTATCACATGTTAAAGAAATCAAACTTTTCTAAATAAGTGGATGACCCAAGCGAGCTTCGGGCATTTAGGAACATCATAAAGTGAGGAATATTCAGGGTAGTAGCACATCTGATGCAAGAACATCACCAACAAAGAACAATATGAGGACAGTTAGGCGCACTAGCACGCATTTTGAAGAATTTTAAATTTTTGAAGAAAGCGTATCATGTAAATATTTTGAAAGGAATTGTAATTAAAGAACATCTTTAATGTTATAGATATGGATAATATCATGAGGACATCAGAGAATGTATTTATTTTAATAAAGTTGAGTGCAGTACAAATTCGATGTATTTGATATGATCTGTCTATCACAAATATTTATTGTAATAAATATTAGTAGTTGATAGATTTTAATTCGATAGAATAGCTTTAGAATAGTTGGAGGGAAGAACTCGAAGAGTCCCTCTTGTATAAATATTTGTATTATTGGCCAGAAGAGGCTATTGAATCTATTGTATAGGTTGTTGACGGTATGTCGAATCTATTGTATAGGTTGTGGATGGGTTGTTGAATCTATTGTATAGGTTATTGATGGCCTACTGAATCTATTGTGAAGGTTTCCATTATAGCTGAGAGTCGAGAGCTACCGAGAAGAAGTGTATGAACATATGTATATTTTAGTTGAATGAATATAACAGACGAGCATTGTCCCAAATGCGTGGTGTTGTCGTGTCTATATGAATGAATGAATGGTAGATTGTTTGTTTATTGTGAAATTCCTTGTTATTTCTTGTTCATGTGTTTATGTATGCATTTACATGGTTGAATGCATGAATCTATGAAGATTTAAATAACCTTCAGTTGTTTCTCTTCGAAGAGCAAGTGCAAGTGTGCATAGTGTCCGCAAGGAGTGCATTGACATAGTCTACTCCGAATCGTAAGCTCATAATAGATAACATGAATCTTATGTGTGCAAGGAATGCATAGTGTCTGCAAGGTGTGCATTAAAGAGTCCATTTTAGCTCAGAAAGTTCTGGAGAGATAGCTTGAAGGAAGAGCATCTGCAAGGAGTGAGCGACAGAGTATTTTGACTCATAAATTCAGAGGGTTTAGAAGATTTTCCCACAAAGAAGGGAATTTGTGGAGGAGGACCTGCTGCAAAGAGTGCATAGGCTGAGATTCAACTAAGTGTCAAAGGGATTATTTTGAGAAGACAAGAGTTCAAGGAAGAACAACCTCAGGAGGAAGAACGATGAGAAATATTTCAAAAGGAGGAGTCCTTTGAGGTTTCCTAGAACTAGCAAATTGAGATCCGTCGAGGAAGGACTAACATCATTCCAGACCGTCAGATCTGGGTGAGGTCACATGGATACTAGTCGCGAGGTGTTTCATCATTTCAGAGTTCAGAGCATTTCGAAGTGTTTAGGGGTGGTATCATTGAGGTCGTGAATCGATGAGATGAATATTAACCATTGGATAAGAGGAGACACATGGTGGTGGATTACAGAATCCGAGAGTTATAGGTCTGGAAGAAGTAAGTGTGGAGTGAGTGAAATTTCATGAAGTCGTGAAAATCGAAGTCAAGATGGATTGTCTGATCCAGGGAGACACGTGGAAGATGCTCGTGAATTTAGAGAAAGGTGTTTCACGAAGAAACAAAGGTGGAAGTCTCAATATCAATGGAGCATAAAGTGGTGAAGGGATTGGACCGAGGTTATAGCCCATGGTCACATATGAGAAAGAGTCTAGCTCGAGACTAGTGCTTATGAATCAGTGTCACCAAGCACCAGTGAGCGAATTTGCAAGTATTTCAAACTTGGAGGTGACATCAAGGGGAACTGTGTGTGAATTAATTGTTCAGGGTCTGTTTAAGGCTCGAAGAGCTAATTCGTCTCAAGAGTTGAATATCCAAGTCCAGGAGGTCGCAGGGGAGGAGGGGGTTGTTGTCGTGAGAGTGGTATTAGAGTCTAACATAGTTTATTTATGTACGAAAAGGAGACAGAGAAGTAGGATGATATCATCGAGTGGTGTCAAATACATAATCACAATGTCACCAAGGAGACATGTGGATCCACTTGTATCAAATAGAGCTATGGAAAGGGAGATGAGAGAACTGCATGTAAGGATGGATGCCATGGAAACAATGCAGAGGAGAGCACCTGATGCTAGAGACGTCAACTATGTAGAGAATGGAGAAGTTGAAGTTGAAGAATTTGTAGCAGAGGTTGTTGCGAAAGAGCGCTTGTTGAAAGTGATTGTTAAGTTTGGAGCTAGAGAAAAGATAGACATCCCAATGTATGAAGGTAATTTGGACGTTGAAGAATTGCTTGATTAGATATGATCAATGGACAAGTATTTCAAATATGAAGATGTCGATGAGGACAAAAAGATGAAACATAATGTCACCAGGTTGAAAGGACATGCGGCATTGAGGTGGGATGAAAGGCAGGATGACAGGAGAAGCAAAGGAAAACAAAAGATTAAGAATTGGGATCAAATGGTAGCCAAGATAAAGGAAAAATTCATACCCAAGGACTACCAGATAAATTTGTTTAGGACGTTGTAGAAGTTAAGAAAGAAAGGAAGGACTTTGAACGAGTACACAAAAGAGTTCTACAGACTGAACATCAAGTCTTGACAAAGAGAGAGAGATGAGGAAAAAGTTGTCAGGTACATCCATGGCCCGAGATATGAAATCTAAGACGAAATCAGCATGATGACAGTAAGGACAATGGAGGATGTGTACCAGATTGCACTGAAAGAAGAGGAGAAGTTGGCCAGAAAGCAGAGTCCACAAAGCAAAGGTAGAAGTTTAAACAGAAGCAAAGGAATATCCCATGACAAGGCACAAAATCCCAAAGGTGAAATGAATAAGCCACATAGTCACTCTGAGAGAGGAGGAAGTTATCGAGGAAGACAGAGTGGTGGTAGAAACTATTTTCCTAGAGGAACATGAAGAGGCAGAGGAGGAGAGATAAAGTGTTATGCCTGTGTAAAGGTAGGACACATGTCTTGGGAATTCCTTGAGAGAAAAAAAGAGGGAGGTTAAGCTCACATTTTGGAAGTGTAGAAGTGAGATGTAGAAGAGGAAGGCGCAAAATATGGGATATATTTGATGGTGAAGAAGGTTATCTTAAAGCTAGAGCTAGAGGTTGAAAATCCAATGATGTGGAATAGTTTGTTTAGGATAGCTTGCAAGACTAAAGACAGAGTTTGAAAGGTGATAATTGATAGTGGGAGCACTGATAATTTAGTATCCACATATATGGTGGAGAAGTTAGAGTTGGAGATGGCTGTACATATGACACTGTATAAAGTCTCATGGTTGCAGAAAGGTCATCCGGTAATAGTCACTAAACAATGCTTGGTTGAATTTAAAATAGGAGGATATAGGTATGAAATTCTCTGTGATGTGATTCCCATGGATGTATGTCATGTTGTGTTGGGAATACCATGGAACTATGACAATAATTTCATTCATGATGGGAGAAATAATACTTATACCTTGGAGAAGAATGGTAGGACACACATGTTTCTGCCAATTGAAGAGAAGAAAGTGAAGGAAGAAGCCAACACAAGCATACTTCTCATGAGTGGGAAGGAACTCCTAAGTGAAGTTAAGAAGGAACAAGGGATGCAGTTTGTTGTAGTGAGGAAGTTGAAAGTTATCCTTACAAGTACTTCTATGAAGTATTTTCCTGAGGAAATTTAGGAGTTGTTGGAAAAAATTTCCAACATAGTAGTGCATGAATTTCCGAGCTCATTTCCACCTATCATAAGTATGAACCATCACATTGAATTGATACCAGGAGAAATCTTGCCAAACAAAGTAGCATAAATATTGACACCTCGAGAGAATGAGGAGGTTAAGAGACACGTTTAGGATATGTTAGACAAAGGTTTGGTTAGGGAAATGTTGAGTCCATGCGCAGTACCAACTGTGTTGAGTCCGAAGAAGGATGGAGGATGGAGAATGTGTACAGACTCAAGGGCCATAAATAAGGTCACCATTAGGTAAATATTTCCATTTTTGAGGATGGATGACTTAATGTATTGTTTAAGTGGAGTGAACTATTTTTCAAAGATATATTTGAAAAGTGGATATCACCAGATAAGGATGAGAGAAGGTGATGAGTGGAAAACAACCTTCAAGACAAATGAGGGATTGTATGAATGGATTGTTATGTCATTTGGCTTGACAAATTCCCCGAGTACCTTTATGATATTGATGAATGAAGTGTTGAAATATTTTATTGGTAAGTTTGTGATCATATATATGGATGATATAATAGTCTTCAGTAAAACTGGAGAAGAGCATCTGAAGAACTTAACATTAGTGATGAGGAGGTTACATTAGGAGAAGTAGATGATAAATTTAAAGAAGTCCTATTTCATGAAGACATAACTCATTTATTTGGGGTTTGTGATCTCTTCGAATGAATTGAAGATGGATCTTGAAAAGGTGAAAGCAATCAGAGAATCAATGTCACTAGGAAGTATATTTGAAGTAAGAAGATTCCATGGATTAATGAGTTTCTATTGGAAGTTCATCAGAAATTTCAGTGAAATCGGTGCACAGATGATAGATACCATGAAGAAAATACATAAGTATTTCAAATGGATAGAAGAGGCTGAGAAGAGCTTGAACATATTGAAGGAGAAGGAGAGGATAACAGAGCAATGGATTCTGGTTTTACCATATTTTGGGAAGACATTTCAGGTGAGGTTTGATGCGAGTGGACTTGCGATTGGAGTGGTCTTAAGCCAAGATAATGGACCTGTTGCATATTTCAGTGAGAAGGTGAATGATTCTAAGAGAAAATATTCCACATATGATAAAGAGTTCTATGCCATAATTCAAGCCTTGAAGAAATGGAGGCACTATCTCGTTCTGAAAGAGTTTGTTTTGTATAGCTATAATCAAGCTTTACAATTCATAACGAGACAAGAGAAGTTTAACCAGAGACATGCCAAGTGGATAGAATTTATGCAAAATTTCACTTTTGTCATTAAACATATTTCTGGTAATGCTAACAAGGTTGTTGATGCATTGAGCAGGAAATGTCTATTTCAATAGGAATTTCAAGTGAAAACCTTGGGGTTTGACCACCTTAAGGAAATGTATCATGATGATCTAGATTTCAAAGAGGCATATGAAGCATGTGTGAATCCTGTGCTCGGAGATAGAAGCTAGTGGGATCAATATCTGATTCAGGATGGGTTGTTGTTCAAAGGATTCCAATTGTTCATACCAAAGTGTTCGATGAGGGAGAATTTGTTGAAGGAAAAGCATAAGGGAGGTGTAGCTGGAAATTCAGCCATGAAAAAATGTTTGCACAATTGAACAATTCGTATTATTGTCCAGGTATGAGAGCAGAGGTGAAAAGGTTTGTGAACAGATGTAAGATTTTCTAGTATGCAAAGGGGAAGAGACAAAATGTTGGGTTGTATCAACCATTGCCTATTCCAGAGAGGCCTTGGGATGCAATAAGCATGGATTTTGTGTTGGGATTGCCAAGAACACAAAGAGAAAGTGATTCCATATTTGTGGTAGTGTAAAGATTTTCAAATATGGAAAACTTTATCCTATGCCAGAAAACCATTGATGCAATGCATGTTGCTAATATTTTTTTCAAATAAGTTGTGAGACTTCATGGATTGCCGAGGAGTATTGTTTTGGACATGGATACTAAATTTGTTGGTCATTTCTGGAGAACATTGTGGAAGAATATGGGAACATAACTATCCTTTAGTTCTTCATATCACCCTCAAACAGATGGATAGGCTGAGGTGACGAATCGAAGTTTAGGGGATTTCTTGAGAAATTTGGTCACTAAACATCATAGTCAGTGGGATCAGATTCTAGGACAAGCGGAGTTTGCATACAATGAATCAGTGAATAGGAGTACCAGAAAGAGTCCATTTCAGGTAGTGTATGGAATGAATCCGAGGGGAGTGTCTGAGTTAAGAGATCTAGAGAAGAGTGAATTTAGGAGTGTTGGAGCCGAAGACTTCGCTGTAGAAATGTAGAAGCTTCATAATCATATCAAAGAGAAGTTGAGGAGGAGAACCAGTGAATATAAACACAGAGTTGATCAACATAAGAGTAAACTTCAATTTGAAGTCGAAGATCAATTTCTAGAACATCTTAGGAAGGAGAAGTTCCCAAGGGGAACATATAATAAACGAAAGTTGAAAAAGATAGGACCATGCAAAATCTTAAGAAAATTTGTTGAAAATTCTTATGAGATAGAGTTTCCAGAAGATGTGGGTATATCACCCATATTCAACATTGCAGACATTTATCCTTATAGGGAAGATGGAATCGGAGGACCCGAAGATCAGAAGTAGATCAAATGGATAAATCACATGCCTATAGAAGAGAAGCCGCAAATGGAGAAGATCGTAGATCAGTGAATTGGTAAGAAGACCAGAAGGAAAACATATTTTGAGTATTTGGTAAAGTGGAAAGGACAACCAATAGAAGATGCTAGTTGGGTAAACAAAGTGGATATCCAAAAGAATGGAAAGCCAGTGCAGGAGCTCATGGACAAGAGGCCATGAATTTTTCATCCACAGGAGTATGATGCAGGAGCATCACCAACAAAGCACAAGGGGTTGACAACTAGGCGCACTAGAACACATTTTGAAGAATTTTAAATTTCTGAAGAAGGCATATCATGAAAATATTTTGAAAGGAATTGTAATTAAAGAACATATTTAATTCTATAGAGTTGGATAATCTCATGAGGACATTGGAGAATGTATTTCTTTTAATGAAGTTGAGTGCAGTATAGATTCAATGTATTCGATTTGATCTGTCTGTCACAAATATTAGTAGTTGATATCTTTTAATTCGATATGATAGCTTTAGAATAGTTGGAGGGAAGAACTCGAAGAGTCCCTCTTGTATAAAGCTTTGAATTATTGCCCAGAAGAGGCTGTTGAATCTGTTGTATAGGTTGTTAATGGGTTGTTGAATCTATTGTATAGGTTGTTTACGAGATGTTGAATCTATTGTATAGGTTTCCATTGTAGTTGAGAGTCAAGAGCTACCGAGAAGAAGTGTATGAACATATGTATATTTCAGTTGAATGAATATAACAGAGCAACATTGTCCCAAATGCGTGGTGTTGTTGTGCCTATATGAACAAATGAATGGTAGATTGTCTATTTATTGTGAAATTCCCTATTATTTCTTGTTCATGTGTTTATGTATGCATTTACATGGTTGGATGTATGAATCTATGAAGATTTAAATAAGTGTTAGTTGTTTCTTTTCGATCAGCAAGTGCAAGTGTGCATAGCGTCCGCAAGGAGTGCATTGACAGATTCTACTTCGACTCGTAAGCTCAGAATATATAATGTGAATCTTATGTGCACAAGGAAGGCATAGCGTTTGTAAGGTGTGCATGACAGAGTCCATTTTATATCAAAAAGTTATGGAGAGATAGCTTGAAGGAAGAGCGTTCGCAAGGAGTGTGCGACAGAGTCTTTTGACTCAGAATTTCAGAGGGTTTAGTGGTGTTTCCCACAGATAAGGGGAGTTGTGGAGGAGGACCTACTACAAAGAGTGCACAGGCTGAGATTCAACTAAGTGTCGAAGGGAGTATTATAAGCAGACAAGAGTTCGAGGAAGAACAATATCAGGAGGAACAATGGCGAGAAATATTTCAAAAGGAGGAGTCCTTTGAGGTTTCCCAGAATTATTAAATTAAGATCCATCCAGGAAGGAGTGGGATCATTCTAGACCGTCGGATCTGGGGGAGGTCACACAAAGGCTAGTCGCGAGGTATTTCGGCATTTCAGAGTTCAAATAATTTTGAAGTGTTTAGAGGTGGGATTGTTGAGGTCGCGAAGCCGCGAGGAGAATCTTAAATGTTGTCTACGAGAAGACACGTGGCATCGGATTAGACAATTTGAGAGTTAGAGGTCTGGAGGAAGTAAGTTTGGAGTGAGTGACATTTCACAAAGTCACAAAACCCAAGGTAAATCTAGACTGTCAGATCCAGGGAGACACGTGGCAGAGGCCCATGAATTCGGAAAAAGATTTCTCAGCAAGAAACAAATGTGGAAGTCACAATATCGTCAAAGCCCGAAGTGGTGAATGGATTGGCCTGAGGTTATAGCCCATGATTACATAGGAGACAGAGTCTAGCACGAGCTTGGTGCTCATGAATCGGTGTCGCCAAGTGCCAGTGAGAGAAGTTGCAAGTAGTCCAAAATTGTAGGTGACATCAAGGGGACCTATGTGTGAATTAATTGTTCAAGGTCTGTTGAATGCCTGAAGAGGGAATTCGGCTCAGGAGTTGAATATCCAAGGCTGGGAGTTCGTAGAATCCCCAAGAGAGGAGCAAGTTGTTGTCGTCAACATCCAACAGTGTTCCCTTGGGTAGATTCTATATCATAGATTTTGAAGAATACAAACCTAGACAACAAGTATATATTCAATACAAGGAAGGAGACAATAGCTTCATTCAGGTGTGATGATCTAGCCAAATATTATCACCTAGAGGCCGAAAAGAAAAAGTTAGACAACTAGCTCCTTAGTGAGTTGGGGATTACACCAAAGGATTTTTTCCCGACCTAGTATAAAGTGGATAAACAATTTAAATATCAGGTCAAAGGTCGATATCCAACTACCAATCTAAGAATACCATATCAGTGTATGGTAGCCATGCTATGCAGGTTATATGGGGAACTAGACACACCACAATTTCCTCTGTCTTATCTACCATTAATTTATTTATGTGCATATGTAGGTGCCTCATTCAATTGGGCACACATATTGTTTGAGAATATTAAAAATGCAATTTCAATTGTGATACGAGCCCAATCAGGCATCTTCCCTAGTTTTTATATGGCTTCATATCTCTTAGATATAATGTGCATATCCCACAAATACTTGAACATGGGATGGAGTTGGTTTCCCGCTAACACTTCGACCCATATCTACTGCAAAGTAATATGGGAGCACAAATACTGAGCATATTACCAAAGGATTTGTGAACACTTCCTTACACCACTGTATGAATTCATTTTTTGGACCTCCCCACCCTATATGACCGACAAGGCCATCATAGTTATAAGGAGAATTGGGGATTGGTATCTAATGGATCATGGTACATATATGAGGATATATGGTGCAATGAAACCACCTCACCTACTTTGTAGGTTCATCCCGAATAAACTTGTGCTCCAAGAAGTAGCGTATCATACAATCATGCATGGAGTCGGAGGAATGGATTTTGATGTCCCTAGAACATCCACCATGGGTAGAGAAACAAAAAAAAGAGTAGTGTGTTAGGTATTGGTCCATGGGAAACTTTTTGGTCAATTGAGATAGTAGACATATGAAGTTTTGTGTACGATAGAAAAATGGTCTAGATCATACAAGAAATGGTTAAGAAGGTTCTAGCAGCAGAGGGAGCTCCTCTATCAGTAGTAACCTATGTGATCGTCATAGGATCTCTCAGGGAAAACCCTATGGAAATAGCAAGAGAAATATTTGTATTCATGGATGCAACTGTAGATAATATGTAAAGGTTGTGCCAACAGAACGAGGAGAAGGAACTAAAGATCAAAGAGTTATAAGAGAATCTTCAACAATTAAGGATAGATGGGAGATGTCTTCTTAATTTAAAGCTAGTGCGAGAAAGTGAGAAATGAGCTAGAAGATGTGATCATCAATATGTACGTCAACGTACATCTTTTCCAAAACGTAGTTGCAAAAGTGATTGAACAAAACAAAAAGATACAAATTCATCTCATGCAATACAACATTATCCGAGAATGTATAGCCAATATTGATACTTAGATAGCAAAAAATATCAATGCAAATCCATAATTATACAGACCCTTAAAATCAACGAGGAAGATAGATCTATATGTTCTAGATCATTACCAGCAAGTAGGGAAATGAGAAGACAAAGAAGTGACCAAATAAATAGGGATTTTCTCTAAAACTCACAAAGTTGCTCAAGAGTTGATAAGACGTGGTCGACTCCCAATGCTAGATGAACTAGGGAAGAACTTTGTCGTGGAGGAATAGGGAATGCATTTCAGGAAAGTACAAGCAGAAGAAGACAAGTGGTTGAAACATAAATTTACGTGTCAACCTATCTTATTTTTCAATATTTGATACATCCAACAAAGCTCCATACTATGATACAAGATTACATGACAACATTGGAAAAAGATATGAGAACCCTTGATGATAGCATGGACATGATTGAAGAAAAGTTAGAGCAGATGTCTTATAGGAGGATTGAGGCATTGTATAATGAACTAAAAGTTTGGACAACCTATCTCCAGAGAAAAATATCATAGGAAAAGGAAAAACCATTGTTTTCTCTTTCGTCCTTTTCCTAACTATCTCAAATTTTGTGATTTTGTGCCACTTTCCATAAGAAAAGATAATTTGAATAGTTTTTTAACTGCTCCTTCAAGAAGAAGGTGAAAATACAAATAGGAGTTAACATTATTTGTATAAAGTAGTTTAGAAACTCTAGAGAAACAAGTTTTTTAGATTTTTGGCTTTTGAAGCATTGTATAGACCCAAGAACTATTTCAAGAAATTATACAGTGTTAATGAATATTTAGAAACCCTCAAGGCTAGTACTTTTAGAATATATTATGTGTAGAAACTGATCGAATCTTTGAAATACTTCAAGTGAGGATTTTTTTTGTTTCGATGGATTGTAAGAATGCTTTGTTTGCTGTAGACTAATTCTTATGCAATCTTAATTACATTTTTTGCATCATTCGTATTTCTTCGAATATTTCCATGCCATGAGTTTCGTGAGTTTTCACAATATATGTTAATGTAAAATTGAATAATATGATTAAATCCTTGTTGGAACAGGGGCAGACCCAGGGTTCAATGCTACAACAACGCACCAAAAATACCCTAACTACCTGCGCTTTCGACAACACCTCTGAGGCAGATGAAGGCTCACCCAAGGTAGAGGCAGGGGTGGTTGCAGGACTCAGATGTCTACAACCTTTGTTGGGACACAAATCTGTGATTCTAACACTTAATAGAGCACTCAACAGTTAACATTCATCAATATTCAGTCTTAGTTACAATGCAGTTAAACCCTAATTATAGAGTATCACAATATTCATTCATATCTAAGGTACTTAAGCACTAAGCATACATACATAAGTCATATCTAACATCCATCCATATTATTAAGCACTAAGCATCAAAAGATCTATCTATCATTCATATATATTAAATCACTAAGCAATTAAACACATAAACATATCAATACATCGCAGAAAGCATAACAACATAGCATGTACGTGGTTCACCCCCACCCTGGGGCTACGTCCACCAAATATTCTCTTCTTTATTATCTTTGGTCAAGCTTCTTATAGGCACATAACATCCAAGTTCTATTCCGCAGAAGATAGGAAATATTCATGCACTTCGCCAGATCCTACTTCTTCTAGTTAAGGTACAACACCAAGCCTTCACACAGCCTCTTATAGTTACTTGCACTAGCCTTGCAAGCCTCACATAGTATGCAAAAATCGCTTACAACTCTTGATCACATAGATCCAACTCTAGCACTTAGCAAACTTTCCTACTAGGTCTCTCAGTCTCTCTCTTACATTACCTAGCTACTTATTTATACATTACAAAATAGGCCTAAACATGGGTAAACCTATGGGCCAGCATCCCATACCCATTACATAATCCTGAATCCCAAAAAGGGCCCTAAAAGTGGCTGAGATCTCGCTATCTCCACTTCATCTTGCGCTCCACCTTATACAGCCTATCGAAGTCCCAAAATTAGGTCAAACATGACCAAGAATCCTAAAAACTTGGTCAAGAGACAACAAGCCCCAAACACTCACCTGTGACTCAGCTCAAGTCACTCTGATATGATTAATTCTTCTTCAAAATCCTCGAGCTTCTTCGACTTGTTGTTGTGCCACGACCTTCTATTCAACAAAATCTTGTATGATTTTTTCGTTGACAGGTCCCTTTAGGCATTGTTCAGTTGCAGTGATGACTTACTCCAGTTCTTCTCCTCATCCTTCGATCTCTATGAACAGTTGGTAAGCCTCATCCTGTACAGGTTGGAGCCTCTGTGTTACTTCCATAACTCTACTTTGAATAGTGTGTACCTTCTATTGGGTAGTGCGCTGCTCTTGGGATCACTTCATTATTTCCATAGCTAACATGGGCTTCAACTGCACTTGTATTGTCTCTGCTTGTTGCTTCATGTCCTGTAGCTGTGAATCCAGTGCCTTCAATTTTGGATTCTCAGTGAGTCACTCATACGTCTTGGCACTATGATCACTCAGTTTCTTTCATTCCATGGCAAGGACTTTGATTATTTCAACTGCGCTTCGATTAGTTTCTTATCTTTGATCCCTTACATCCCGTGGGGTGTTGGGTACGTGACGTAAACGTGCCACCCAGGACACGTCCGCTCCCACCAGGACCTTCACTTCCCTAGGCCCGAAGAACTGAAATTGCTCTTCAAAACCCCTTATCGGGAGTTTTTCTGCACCCACAGGATGCTCTTTATGATCTCCCTGGTCGTATCGGGAAATTGGGCCTTGCACTATCGTTAGTCCTGCACTCACGATATTGGGTCTCACAAATCCTTGAACCCCGATGAGATATTTACCCACGTGTTCCTTGATTCTGTCGGGAATATCCCCATCGGGAAATCGACCTTTTCGTTGTCGTGATCCACTGCTCTCACGGATCCTCGATTCCAGATCCCCGATGCCACCTGTCTGTCAATGCTGACCTTAACCCAATTTATTCAGGACTTTGGCTCTCTCGCACCTTCGCTATTCGTGACCTCTAGCACCCGGTTCCCCAACTTTCGAGTCCCGATGAGCCGAGACGTCGATATCCTCCTGTCACGCTTATGTAACCTCGCGTCCTCGCCTCTTTGAATGCAATTCCTTACAGATCCAACTCATGAACCTCCGAGTTCGCAATATGTCGATGCCACTTGGCATTGGCTCCTCATGGGGGATGGCCTTCTGACACCTATCCTCCACTTAAATGCCTTTGTTGTGGGACCGTCGCATTCGGGATTTCACGACTTCTATGGTCATAAGTCTCTCATCAACGAGAACTCCAAAATGTCGAACCCCGATACACGTGCAGGCTCTCTCCTCCATGTCACCCCCTCCTCGTTGTGCTATCAGGTATCGCGAAATCACGATTTTAATTGTAACAATTCCTTGACACGTGTTCCTGTCGAACCCCGATGTATCCCTGGTCCTTGACACGTGTTCCTGCCAAGATCAACGGCCCCGATCCTCTCAAGAAATCATGGATCGCGATTCCTTCCTGTGAGAGTTTTACGCCTCTGGAAACTCTGATTCTCTGATGAGCCGAATCCCGATGACTTCCTGGCTCCTTCTCTACTCGTTGGGCTTTAAACCTTGCGCAACTTTTCGGGATCCAACGTTTGATAGGATTTTGCTGCTTCTCCTGTGAATCCTAATTGTCAATTCCTCCTCCTTGAGGATTCCTTGGAACAGAAATCTCCTGTGCAGTCTTCGATAAATTGAAAGGATTTGCTCCTCCTGAGATTTCCCGCTCTGACTCTATCAGAGGAACTTGCGCGCACTCCTTGCGCTCAACATTCAACAACTTCCCAGTTGTTGAATCCTTCAGACTCTGCGCAGTTCCTGCAGCAACAGTCTTTGACCTCCCTTTGCTCAGATTAACAACTGAGACTTCTTCTTCAGCCTGCGCACTCTTGGCACGGCTTCAACAACCCTTACTCACTTTTGAGTGAATGAGAACAAGTGTTAAACTAACTGAGCCTTCATCAACGCACTCCTTCCGGATGAATTCAACTGTGCACCTTGCAGGAATCTCCTGGCTCAGATAGAGAAATAATTGGAACTCATTTCCTCTCCCTTTCAGACTTTAGTTTCAAACATGAAATCGCATTCATAGCATATACAAAGAAAATGCATATCAAGAAAGAAAACATTCATAAGAACATGAACAACATACACAGAGAAACAACACCAACCATGAATTTGAATCAGAACTTTCTTCTATTAATTCAAATGCTTGTACATGGGTGTTCTTCATACACTATTCTCTGCTTGCTCTTCTATCCTTTCTCATGAATAATAATGTTACAATGATCCAAAGGAGCGTGTCTATATCCGTTTTCCCTCTCGAATCTCTAAACTGTCTAATCTAGACTTAAATCCTATCTACCAGCATTAACTAGATTAAATGCCTCCTATCTACTTCAGACAGGAGCGTATGGCTCGAGGTCTGATACATTATACAAAAGGCACTTTTCCATAAATGCATCCTTTACACATTGGCGCATCATCTTGGATGAAAATTCAAAAAGTTTTGGCTGGCCTTGTCCAGATGTTCCTTGTCTTTCATGCAGGCTCGCTTGATGAGTTGGCGATGCTCCTACATCATACTCCTCGGCTTGAAAACTTTCATGGGCTCCTATCCATGAGCTCTTGCACGGTCTATCCATGCTTCTGAATCACTGCTTCTGTCTCCCAACTGGCATCTTCAACTGGATGGTTTTTCCATTTGACCAGATACTCAAAATACTGCTTTCGTCTGGTCTTTTTTCTCACCCTTTTATCAAGTATAAACTCCATCTGTGGCTTTTCTGCAATCGACATCTGCTTCTGCCACTGGATTTATGGCTGTTCATCACCTCCAGCTATTGCTTCCTTAGACTTATATGGATATAAGTCTGAGACATTGAATGTCGGAGATATTCCAATTTCATCCGGCAATTCAATATCATAAGCATTTTCTCCCAATTTCTTTAGGACTCTGCATGATCCAATTTTCTTCATTTTCAGCTTGTTGTATGTTCCCCTTGGGAACCTTTCCTTCCTCAGATGTGTAAGAACTAGATCACCAACTTTGAATTGAAGTTGTCTTCGATGCTGATCCACTATGCGCTTATATTCCTGGTTTGATTCCAGCAATCGCTTCTTCACCCTACTGTGAAGTTCTTCCATCGCCTCTGCGAATTCTTCAGCGCTTGCGCTCTTAGTCATTATCTTCTCTGAGTCCCTCAGTTCAGATATTCCTCTTGGCTGTCTGCCATATACAATTTCAAATGGAATTTTTCCTGTGCTCCTGTTCACTGAGTCGTTGTATGTGAACTCTGCCTGTGGCAACACATTGTCCCAGCTGCTATGGTGCTCTGTCACCAGGCTTCTTAATAAATCTCTCAGACTCCTATTTACCACCTCTGTTTGCCCATCCGTCTGAGAATGATAGGCAGAACTAAACATCAAGTTAGTCCCCATATTCTTCCAGAGTGTCCTCCAGAAATGTCCAATGAATTTCGTATCTCTGTCTGATACTATGTTTCTGGGTAAACCATGAAGTCTAACGATCTATTTCAAAAACAAATTTGCGATGTGTGTCGCATCGCTGGTCTTCTGGCATGGAATGAAATGTTCCATTTTGGAAAACCTGTCAACCACCACAAAGATCGAATCATGTCCTCTTTGCGTCCTAGGCAATCCCAATATGAAATCCATGTTGATTTCATCCCACGGCCTCTCGGGTATGGGTAACGGTTGATAGAATCTCGCATTCTGCTTCCCAAAAGTATGCTTCGCTTAGTTTTGCAAATGTCTTTTCGTGGCCAAAGTGCCCTGCTAATCCACCACTGTGCTTCTCTTTCAGCAGATTCTCCCTCATGGAGCAATTCGGAATGCATAACTGATTTCCTCTGAAAAACAGTCCATTTTGGATCATGTAATCTATCCATGGGCTTCTGTCTCTGAGAACTGGATTCTCAGTTGCCTCATATGCCTCTGCAAAATCTGCATCACCTGCATACATGTCCCTAAGATTTTCAAAACCCAATGTCTTGACTCGGTACTCCTGTAGCAACAAACACTTCCTGCTCAAAGCATCAGCCACTTTGTTAGCAGTACCTGAAATTTGTTTAATTACAAACGTAAAATTCTGCATATACTCTACCCATTTAGCATGTTTCTGATTCAACTTTTCTTGTTGAGTCACAAACTGCAATGCGTGATTATCACTATACAGAACAAATTCTTTCGGAATCAAATAATGCCTCCACTTCTTCAACGCCTCTATGATAGCATAAAATTCTTTGTCATACGTGGAGTATTTTACTTTTGCCTCATCCAGCTTCTCACTGAAATATGCAATTGGTCTGTCCTCCTGGCTCAAGACCGCTCCTATGGCAAAGCCACTTGCATCACATTTCACCTGGAACACTTTTGAAAAATCCGGCAACACTAAAACCGATTGTTCTGTGATCTTCCGCTTCAACAGATTGAAGCTCTTCTCTACCTCTTCAGTCCAATGAAAATATTTATGTCTTTTCTTGACACTGTCTATCATCGCTGCGCTAATTCCACTGAAATTCCTGATGAATTTTCAGTAGAAACTAGCCAGTCCATGGAAACTCCTCGCCTCGAAAATATTCCTCGGTGATGGCCAATTTTTAATTACTTCCACTTTACTTGGATCCATCTTCAATTCATTTTCCGATATGACAAACCCCAAGTAAATGATTTATGTCTTCATAAATGAATATTTCCTCATGTTGATCAACAACTTCTCTTGCTGTAGCTTCCTCATTACTGCAGCTAAATGCTTCAAATGTTCTTCTTTCGTTTTGTTGAAAATCAATATGTCATCTAAATAAACAATGACAAACTTACCAATGAATTCCTTCAACACTTCATTCATTAGCCTCATAAAGGTACTTGGTGCATTCGTCAAGCCAAACGTCATGACTAGCCATTCATATAACCCTTCGTTGGTTTTGAAGGTTGTATTCCACTCATCGCCTTCCCTCATGTGAATCTAATGGTATCCGCTTTTCAAATCAACCTTTGAAAAAAACTTGGCTCCACTTAAACAGTCCATCAAGTCATCCATATGTGGAAATGGAAACCTGTACCTGATGGTTATCTTGTTAATGGCTCTAGAATTAGTGCACATTCTCCAACCTCCATCTTTCTTTGGACTAAGTACCGTTGGAACGACACACAGACTTAAACTTTCCCTGATCAGTCCTTTATCCAGCAGTTCCTGCACCTGCCTTTTGACTTCTTCATTCTCCTGCGGCGTCAACCTATACGCATCTTTGTTCGGCAAACCGGCTCCTGGTATGAGGTCTATATGATGACTCACACTCTTCATCGGCGGCAACGAATGAGGTAATTCGTCCACTACTATATCAGCGAACTCCTCCAGCAGTTCCTGAATTTCTGTCGGCAAATCATCCACTCTTGTGCTGGTCAAAACAACTTTTGGTTTCCTGACCACAATGAATTGTGGATCTTCCTTCTTCTTTACTTCCGCCAGAAGTTCCTTCCCACTCATGAGAAGTACCCTGTTGTTCACTTCCGGTTTCACCTCCTTATCTTTTATCGGAAGTAACATATGCGTTCTTCCATTCTTCTCCAAAGTATACATATTCATTTTCCCATCATGAATTATGTTTCTGTCATATTGCCATGGTCTGCCTAGCAATAAATGACATACATCCATAGGAATAACATCACGGAGTATTTTATCATTATATCCTCCTATCTTGATGTCAACTAATCACTATTTGGTGACACTTACCTGATGTCCCTTCTGTAGCCACGAGACTTTATATGGACTCGGGTGATCAGTTGTCTCCAGTTCTAGTTTTTCCACCATCTCGGTTGAAACGAGATTGTCTGTGCTTCCACTATCCACAATAACCTTGCACTTCCTGTCTTTGGTCTTGCATGTGGTTCTGAAAAGTCGGTTTCTATGAGCCGTGTCCTCCACCTCCTTCTCAGGTGTTAAGAGAAACTTATGCATCATCAATGACCTTCCGTCTTCTGCATCTTCTGCTTCAGCATCTCGCCTCTGTGCCTCGACGATGTGAGTTTCTCCTCCATCCTTCTTTCTATCTGGACAGTCAACTGCCTTGTGCCCATTCCTCCCACATGAGTAGCATGTGATGATTCCTCCTCTGCCTCTTCCTCTACCTCTGGTGCGAGGAAAAGTATTATTATCAGTGTATCCTCCGCTCTGTTCTACCTGTTTCCTTTGTTGTTCAACATGCTGGCCTCACTGTGAACTTCCACCACTTTTTGTTCTTGTCTGAGTCTTCTTCCAGTCATCCTTAGATTTCTGGAACCTATCTTGGGCAACTGATTTAACTTTCGGCTGGCTCTTACCTCGGCCTCGTTGTGATGGATTACGGCTTAGATTTTCCTCAGCTTTCAACGCCATCTGATATGCATCCTCCACCGTTCTGATGGTTGTCATACTCATCTCATCTTGGATATCGTATCTCAAGACATTCATATACCTGGCAAATTTTTCATCATCGCTTTCCCGATGACCTTCTCTGATATTCAACTTATAGAATTCCTCTGAATACTCTTTTACGATCATTAACTTCTGTCTCAGGTTCTGCATTCTCCTGAACAGTGTGATTTGATAATCCCTTGGGATGAATTTTTCCTTCATCTTCGCAATCATTCGATCCCAGCTTTTGATCTTTTGCTTGCCTTTGGAATGTCTATCTGCCTGAAGCTCGTCCCACCATAATGCTGTGTGTCCCTTCAATTTTGTGACAGCATGCCTGACCTTCTTATCCTCTTCGATATCCTCATAATCGAAGTAGGTATCAAGAGCTCTAATCCAATCCAGAAGCTCTTTTGCATCCAGACTCCCTTCATAGATTGGGATATCCATATTTGTCTTTGAACTCATCCGGGCGATAGCTTTTATCAATCGCTCATTGGCTGCATCTTCGGCTGCAAATTCTCCTTGTTGTTCGGCTTCATATTCTCCTTCAGAGTCACTCAGATCTCCAACATTTGCTATGCGTCTCTGTGCTACTTCCATGTCTTCTAATCTCGCTCGGAGATCACGTATCTGCCTCTCCATTTCTGTATTTTGTACTTGTCTTCCCCTACCTCTCTGGTTTCCTCTATCCTTTGGATCGGGTGATTTCCTTTCTCTCCTTGGCGGCATGGTGAAAATTTCCTTTCTTCTCTGCTACAGAAAACAAAGAACTTTTCTCGCTCTGATACCACTTGGTGCACGTATCAGAGTGTTACTTTCTTCCTCCTTCTCCCTTTGTCTGAAGTATACAAACAAAGACTGGCTTTGATACCACTCTGATGCAAACGCGCCACCCAGGACATGTCCGCTCCCACCAGGACCTTCACTTCCCTAGGCCCGAAGAACTGAAATTGATCTTCAAAACCCCTTATCGGGAGTTTTTCTGCACCCATAGGATTCTCTTTATGATCTCCCTGTTCGTATCGAGAAATCAGGCCTCGCACTATCACGAGTCCTGCACTCACGAGATCGGGTCTCACAAATCCCCAAACCCCGATGAGATATTTACCCACGTGTTCCTTGCTTTTGTCGGGAATATCCCCATCGGGAAATCGGCCTTTTCGCTGTCGTGATCCATTGCTCTCACGGATCCTCGATTCCAGATCCCCGATGCCACCTGTCAGTCAATTCTGACCTTAACCCAATTTATTCGGGACTTTGGCTCTCTCGCGCATTCGCTATTCGCGACCTCTAGCACCCGGTTCCCCAACTTCCGAGTCCCGATGAGCCGAGACGTCGGTATCCTCCTGTCACGCTTATGCAACCTTGCATCCTTGCCTATTTGAATGCAATTCCTTATAGCTCCAACTCACGAACCTCCAAGTTCGCAATATGCCGATGCCACTTGGCGTTGGCTCCTCACGGGGGATGGCCTTCTGACACCTGTCCTCCACTTAACTGCCTTTGTTGTGGGACCGTCGCGTTCGGGAATTCATGACTTCTCCAGTCGTAAGTCTCTCATCACCGAGAACTTCGAAATGCCGAACCCCGATACATGTGCGGGCTCTCTCCTCCATATCACCCCCTCCTCGTCGCGCTATCGGGTAATGCGAAATCGTGATTTTAATTGTAACAATTCCTTGTCATGGGAAACCCCGAATCTCCAATGCGCTGAACCCCGATGGCTCCCTGCTCCTTGACACGTGTCCCTGTCGAGATCAACGGCCCCGATCCTCTCGGGAAATCGCGGATCGCGATTCCTTCCTGTGAGAGTTTTACACCTCTGGAAACTTTGATTCTCCGATGAGCCGAATCCCGATGACTTCCTAGCTCCTTCTCTGCTCGTTAGGATTTAAACCTTGTGCCACTTTCTGGGATCCAACGTTTGACGGGATTTCGCTGCTTCTCCTGTGAATCCTGATTGTCAATTCCTCCTCCTTGAGGATTCCTTGGCACAGAAATCTCCTGTGCAGTCTTTGATAACTTCAAAGGCTTTGCTCCTCCTGAGCTTTCTCGCTCTGACTCCTTCAGAGGAACTTGCGCACACTCCTTGCGCTCATCATTCAACAACTTCCCAGGTGTTGAATCCTTTAGACTCTGCGCACTTCCTGCAGCAACAGTCTTTGACCTCCCTTTTCTCAGATTAACAACTGAGACTTCTTCTTTAGCCTGTGCACTCCTGGAATGGCTTCAACAACCCTTACTAAATTCTGGGTGAATGAGAACAAGTGTTAAACTAACTGAGCCTTCATCAACGAACTCCTTGCGGATGAATTCAACTGCGCACCTTGCAAGAATATCCTGGCTCAGATAGAGAAACAATTGGAACTCATTTACTCTCCCTTTCAGACTTCAGTTTCAAACATGAAATCTCATGCATAGCATATACAAAGAAAATGCATATCAAGAAAGAAAACATTCATAAGCACATGAACAACATACACAGAGAAACAACACCAACCATGAATTTGAATCAGAACTTTCTTCTATTAATTCAAATGCCTGTACATGGGTGTTCTTCATACACTATTCTCTGCTTGCTCTTCTATCCTTTCTCATGAATAATAATGTTACAATGATCCAAAGGAGGGTGTCTATATCCGTTTTCCCTCTCGAATCTCTAAACTGTCTAATCTAGACTTAAATCCTATCTACCAGCATTAACTAGATTAAATGCCTCCTATCTACTTCAGACAAGAGCGTATGGCTCGAGGTCTGATACGTTATACAAAAGGTGCTTTTCCATAAATGCATCCTTTACACATTGGCGCATCATCTTGGATGAAAATTCAAAAAGTTTCGGCTGGCCTTGTCCAACTGTTCCTTGTATTTCATGTGGGCTCACTTGATGAGTTGGCGATGCTCCTGCATCAGTACGATGCAGAGCTCTAAGTCTGTTATTCGTTGTTGTAGTTGTTGGATAGCTTCTACGAGTTTCTCTACTTGGTTCGTGACTCGGTCTTTTTCCTATGGTTCTAATCCTGCCACAGAGTAGATGGCTCTATTGACTGCTTCTTTCACTTCGAGTTGTTTGATGAGAAACTGTTATTTTTCATGTTGCATCTGTACTTTCTCTTCTTCAAACATTTCCTAGTGAGAAACCTTATGTTGTTATGCAACTCTGCGTTGTTCTACGATTGCGCCTTGTACTTTCTTCAAGGCCTCGGTGGTTTTTTTTGTTTCTTCTTAAGAACAATGAAGGCAAGCTCCGACCACATTAGGTAGTCAACAGAGTTGGGCTGGTTCATCTCCCAACTCTGGTTCTCCTAGTGATAGGGGCGCAGTGGACACTGCGTGGCTAGACTGAAGGGACTACTGTACCCCTTGGAATTCAACCTTAATTCTGTCGTACATTTCCTCCTGCTTAGCTTCTTGTTTCTCCACGATTTCTAGCAAAGCGTCGTTTAGGGATGCTATGATGAAGTCAAAATCATCGGTAGTGAGCACAGTCTCCATATTGGTCACGGTGGATTTCAATTTCTTCTAGGAATAAGGTTTTGGAGAAGAAATGTTTCTCTTCTTCAGGGGGTCAACTTCGTCTCTGGGTGGTGTTACTTCGCTTGGCTTATGTTCATCTCCTTTTCCATTTATTTCTTCTACTTCATCATCACGCCCTCGGTCAGGTGATATTGAAGCATTCTTCCCTGAGGTGCTTCTTAAATATTGGACCTCTTCAGTCTTCTTCATTTTGCTGGGTCCAGGTGTATCATGTGCTTTGTGCTTGGTCTCTGGGCTGTCAGGGTCAAACATCTCTGTAGGGTTTTCTGGAATAAGGAGGTTTTCCAACTAGTCCTTAGTGATCTCCTCAAGGTCCTTTTCCATGAGTTTGTAGTAAAACTGAAGTTGCTCCTATGTTCATCGGCTCACGTTGTAAGGTAGATGAAGTGTCGATCTGCACAAAACTTCATCAGGGGTCATAACCTATGTAGGGTGTTGGATTCATGCTAGGTTCAACTTTGATGGATCTCTTCAGCTAAAGGTAATATGTGTGAAAAAAAAATGTTCGACTTCCACTGCTTGTTCATATCACTCGATTACCAGAGTGTGGTGAAATTCGAAGCAAGTAGCTCGAACGGTTCAATATGCTGGAAGGTCACACCTTTCGGCATCTCCCAGGCAACAAAAGCGATGAGGATCAGGAGCCAGCTAAAGTGAAACTCATAGCCGTGATCCTGTGCTTCACAACAGTCTAGGTCCAATTGATTAACTAGGTACTTTTCCCAGTTCATCTGTATATCTTCCATGCACTTCCCTGCGAGGTCAACGACAAATCCTATGACCTGTGTAGGTCTATTCTTCCTTACTAACTTTCCATCTATTAGCTGGCAGGTTAGGCGCACTGCACCATTTTGGATGGAGGCTACCTTGTAGCCTCACGTCCCCTTTTCAACATCGTTGTATCTATTCTTGATATTCTGTGCTAGTGTACAATTTGTGGGTTTTCCTGGATAGAACTCTTGCGGGTTGGGTCCTTGCATACGTAATCCTGTGATCCTATGGATCAACATCGGATCGACTATGATACGGCGGTCTAGCCATAAGTATCCTCCATGGTAACATGAAAGAAATAACTTGACACATGCATTGACTTCCTCATGCCTTCCAAAGTGTGGGATTTTCATTATGTTTAACATGGTGGACTATGCGAGGTTCATCATCCATGGTTGGGGGATTATATTTGAGTTCTTCCCCTTCATCCTGGTCAGGTATTTATATGGGGTGAGCATATTATAGGTCTTGCGATCTTCGAGATTGAATTCAATGAACTTCAACGCTGTGATCTTGTCATGTTGCGGTCGAACTGCGCGTATCCCCTTCGGGAGGTACGCAGTAACCATGGTGTACTCAAAATATCTTGGCACACTATCACAACTCATCGCACCGGCTAGAGGTGGGATGTAGTTGGGAAATATGGTCAGGATCATCTTCCCATTGGCTAGGTCATCTCTGTGTTTGGTTCTCTTTTCTGTTGATGGTCGGGATGGGCTGGCTCCGCGAGCAGTCGACGGAGAGGCTTGCACTCCTCTCATCAAGGATGCTTGTACATGCACAAACATCACTCTTTCAGACATGAATCTCTTATTCATGAGGTTGATGAGTACTTCCTTCACAGACTCTTCAAATGCGCTAAGTTCTTCGAACATACACTCTCGTGGTTGGATATCTCGGGTTTGAAGAGTAACTGCTCAATGCAATGGGATATATGGCAATAGTGTGATGATCACTGTGCGAAATCAACTATTATGCAGGCCTAGATAGTTAGGTTGGAAAAATTGTTCTCGTTGCATGGTGCGATAGGATAAATAGATAACTTGGCAATGGCTCTCTTGCAATGGGTCAGAATTCTTCATTAACTCAATTATGTTTGTTATGGCGTGGTACCAATAGTCTGGTGGCAAACTTTCTGACCATAAATTCCTTTCTACCCATTCGGGTCTTCTGTCTAACATTTATACTATTTCCAATGGCTATATGGCTTCGCCATGGCGAAGTGCCATGTGACATAGTTCTGATATCCCGATGAAGTTCCAATTTTGAAAATTTTCCTTCTGCAAATTTCCCTCTGGAACCTTCTATAACTTTTCAATCTTAACTCTCTTCTTACTTAATTTTCAGGACTTCTTTCCAATGAGATTCATCTTGGTATTCCTTTTCCCATTATGATTCTTATCTTCTTTTGGCAGAGTAACTTTACGCTGGTAAGATTCTTTCCTAGAAATCAGGGGTAATAGTTCATCTATATCCGCAATAGGTACTTCAATCTTCTGTGGGTCTTCTGGTGTTCTTCCCACTTTGACATCCAAGTCTTTGTTTTTAAATATCTTTTCTATGTTCTCATGTTCTTCAATCAAGTGTGTGATCCTCCTAGTCATGAAATCTTTCAACTCCTGCTTCTTTTGTTCTAAGACTTCTTATTCTTTCCTTCTGGCCTGATCTCCTTCAATCCAAGGTTTTCCTAGTAACATAGAAAATGGAGCATTGTTCTCAATAAATTTAACAACTTCAAATTCTTCCTCTATTGAAGTTCCATGAACACTCATAGATATTTGCGTAAGTATTCCACATAGGGTTATCAACTTTCCTCTAAATAATCTTATTCCTGCCAATGAAGGAATCATAGAAGGCTCCCCTAAAATTTCCCAAGTTCTTTATGTCATGATATTCTCCTGTGTTTCCTCCTCCAGAACACAGTCAATGCCAAAGTATCATATTATTTCTTCAATGAACTCTTTTTCTTTGAAGATCTCTGATAAGATGATATGTCGGTGGTCATTTAAGGTTTCTTTCATTTGTAGCAATACTTTCTCTGATTCTTTCTGGGGTTTTTCCATAATATCAGTTTATGGATCTTCCTTAGGGTTTTCTTGGTTCATATCATTCTTTCAACCTTACCAATCATTCTAGGGAAATATAATAATTCATGGTTCATAGATTTTCAACAGAGGAAACTAGGTCTTCTACAAGGGAATTCCTTAGCCAGTTGTCCTGGTATTTTGCAATTGTAACAAAGGGTTATTCCCCTCTTTCCCTTAAATGATCCCCAACCTTTCTTGTACTGCGCACTAGGATCATGGTAGCTAACCTGTAAAAAATTCTCTCTAGGATCTTGCATTCATTTGTTAGTCCAAACATTCTCTCTATGCATAGGTATAACATATCTTTCACTATTCTTATCATCTCTATTCATATCAAATATTCTTTCTTCTATCAGTGTCCTAGTCTTCAAGATAGGAAAAATCTTATCAAACATACCTAGATCCATACTTTTAGAAACAAAAAAATTCTACTAATATTATCTTTAGCAGAGCACAAAGCTTCCAGATCTAAAACTTTTCACTATTCTTACCTCTATTAGAGCACAAAGCGTTCAGATCTTACCTCTTTTATTCAGATCGGTCTTCTTTTTTAAGCACAGAGATTCACAGATCGAGTAGAATACTACGCACTAGAGCGACATATCTACTCACAGAGATTTCATAGTTTCAAGTTAGATCTTCGCACAAAGCTTATTTTTCCTCAGTTCCGAGCATTCACAGTTTTAGTTCAGATATTCACACAAATCTTTTTCTTCCTCGGTTCCAAACAATCATTGTTTTAGTATCGACAATAGAAACATTTGTTGGCACAGGGGCAGACCCAGGGTTCACTGCTACAATAGTGCATAAACAAAACCCTAACTACCAACTCTTTCGGCAACACCTGCGAAGCAGATGAAGTCTCACCCGAGGTAGAGGAAAGGGTGGTTGTAGGACTCAGATGTCTGGAACCTTGGTTGGGACACAGATCTGTGATTCTAACACTTAACATAGCACTCAACATTTAACATTCATCAATATTCAGTCTTAGTTACAACGCAGTTAAACCCTAATTTAAGAGTATCACATTATTCATTCAGATCTAAGGTACTTAAGCACTAAGCATACACACATAATTCAGATCTAACATCCATCCATATTATTAAGCACTAAGAAATAATAGATCTAACTATCATTCATCTATATTAGATCACTAAGAAAGTAAACACATAAACATATCAATACATCACACAAAGCATAGCAACACAGAATGTACTTGGTTCACCCCCACCGTGGGGTTACGTCCACCAACTCTTCTCTTATTTATTATCTTTGGTCAAGCTTCTTATAGGAACATAGCATCCAAGTTCTACTCCGTAGAAGACAGGAGATCTGCGCGCACTTCACCAGATCCTCCTTCTTCTTACTAGGGTACAACACCAAGCCTTCACACAACCTCTTATAGTTACTTGAACTAGCCTTGCAAGCCTCACACGGTATGCACAAAGAACTTACAACTCTTGATCACATAGATCCAACTCTAACACTTAGCACACCGGCCTACTAGGTCTCTCGGCCTATCTCTTACATTTCCTAACTATTTATTTATACATTACAAAACAAGCCTAAACATGGTTAAACCCATGGGCCGATATCCCACACCCATTACATAGTCCTGAATCCCAAAAAGGGCCCTAAAAGTGAACAAGATCCCACGATCTCTGCTTTGTCTTGTGCTCTGCCTTTTATAGCCTGTCGAAGTCCAAAAATTAGGTCAAACATGACCTAGAATCCTCCAAACATGGTCAAGCCCCAACAATCCTTACATGCATTATTGCTTCCAATCTTTCTCTTTTCATACAACTAACTCTGTTAAAGTAGTTTTAATATTTGTTTTCATTATAACTCATTGGTTATCTCTTAGCTAGGATAAGTTATCATAGATTAGCAATAGGTTAGTTTTTTTTTTACATACATGGTCTTCATCTACATCTCTGCATTGCATCCATCCTCACATCGATACGTCAGTCCTTAACTGGTAACAAAAAATCAAAAGTTATAAATAATGGTAGCTGGGCCAAATTCCTGATTGGAATCCTAACCCAAATGATGTATAGTCTAATTGGGACCTTATACCGAGGATTACCCCTTGTTTTTGTTGAGTGAATTTATACCCCTCAAAAGAATTGGCGCTAGAAGGAGGGACATCTTTTATGGATTACATACATGACTTAAACAATAAAAAAAATTAGTCTTCAACGAGCAATCCTAATTCACAATGTACATTATTTCTTTGAACTGAGTTTGAAAAAGGATTTATTTATGAAGACTCGAAGTATAATTTTGGAAGTGATTCTAGAATTCCAGAAATACATTAGGAAACCTGGTATCACATACCTTGAGAAGAACTTTACGAAACCCGTAGAATCACTCGTTCTTATGCAAAATTACACGAAACGTTACCCACAACTTTTGTGCTTCCTAGAAGAAACGCCACCCGTGTTGAACGTCATGAAACAAATCCTTATTTTTATGTCAACTCCATAGATGATCTTATTGAAATTGTGTTACACAAGGTTCCAATACCCTTAAGCAGAGCCATGCATTTCCTCACCGAACCTAAAGAAGAAGAATTTGAAGGTGAACAACCTGAAATCACCTTAGAACAAATAATGGAATAAAATAGGAACTACAAATAGGTCATAGCACGATGGAGAGCCCAAGGAGATTTAAATCTGGCTGGTTAAGTACATGAAATTCCAAATAAATTTGATAGACTTTTACCTAGATTTGATCCAAACAAACCCGAATCCCCGAAAGATCATATAAATAATTTCTTTTTGTCCATACATCTTCTTGGAGTACAACATGAATATGTAGTATGTATATTATTTCCTTATACTTTTTCTGGGAAAGGCTCTACTTGGTATTTCATATTACCCTTAAGATCTTTTACAGAATTTGACAGATTCGAAAGCCTCTTTATGAGGAATTTTAGAGAAATAAAAACAACTGCATCTCTACATAATGAGCTAGGAGCCATCATAATGGAAAAGATGGAAAGAGTAAAAGATTTTAACCAAATATTTATTAATGTCTTAATTAATTTTCCCCATGAGGTAGCTCCGACTCATTATTTAGCCATTGAATATTATACACCTATCTTAACCCCATCCATCAGGATGTTTGTAAATTTATCTAACAAAACCACTTTAGCACTAAACTTTAATGAAGCTAAAACTATGGAAAGAGAATTGTTAGCATATGACCAAGATCCTCGTTATGTTTTAACTAAGTTAGCTAGGAAGAATCCATTATTATTAACTAAACCACCTGACACGGAAGACAAGGATATTGATAATGTGGTTAAAATGGTTAAAATATTATCAAATGAAGTGGTAGATTTAAAAAAGAATGTTCCTGAAGGATCATCTAAACCCCAAACTTTTCGTCCATTTTTTAAGAAACAAGATAACCTACCACAACCATCGAAACCCACACACATGGATTTCAATCTAGATGGTTTTAGGAACGATAATTTTTTCTCTTACCATCAAAAAAATCATCCTAAATGAACGTGCCCTTGGTAGATCACCTCTATTTCATTGGTAATAACTTAGTCGTTCGATAAAAAAAGTTTAGATGATGAAATTCATGCACCAACTTCTTCTGATACTACTAATGAAGCACCTCCAGAATCAACTACTCCCTTCTGGGACTGGTGTGTGGAATTTGATGATCTGTGGTAGCGGATTAGAGAATCCGAGAGTTAGAGGTCCAGAGGAAGTAAGTGTGGAGTGAGTGAAATTTCACGAAGTCGCAAAACACGAAGTAAAGATAGACTGTCAGATCTAGGGAGACATGTGGCAGAGGCCCGTGAATTCAGAGAAAGGTGTTTCAGGAAGAAACAAAGGTGGAAGTCGCAACATCTTCGGAGCCCGAAGTGACGAAGGGATTGGAATAAGGTTATAGCCCACAATAACATAGGAGAAAGAGTCTAGCACGAGACTGGTGCTCATGAATCGATGTCGCCAAGCGCCAGTAAGAGAAGTTGCAAGTAGTCCAAACTTGCAGGTGACATCAAGGGGACCTATGTGTGAATTAATCGTTCAGGGTCTGTTGAAGGCTCGAAGAGATAATTCGGCTCAGGAGTTGAAGATCCAAGGCTGTTGAAGGCTCGAAGAGAGAGGAGCAGTTTGTTGCCGTCCACATCTAGCAGTGTTCCCTTGTGCAGAGTCTATATCATGGATTTTGAAGAATACAAACCTAGACAACAAGTATAAATTAAATACAAGGAAGGAGACAATAGCTTCATTCAGGCATGATGATCTAGCCAAATCTTATCACCTAGAGGCTGGAAAGAAAAAGTAGATGATCATCTCCTTAGTGAGTTGGATATTACCCCAAAGAATTTGTTCCCGACCTGGTATAAAGCGGATAAACAATTTAAATATCACGTTAAAGGTCGATATCCAACTACCAATCTAAGAATACCATACCAGTATATGGTAGCCATGCTATATAGGTTATATGGGGAACTAGATGCACCACAATTTCCTCTGTCTTATCTACCATTAATTTATTTATGTGCATATGTAGGTTTCTCATTCAATTGGGCACATATATTGTTTGAGAATCTTAAAAATGCAATTTCAGTTGTTACATGAGCACAATCAGGCTTCTTCCCCAGTTTTTATATGGCTTCATATCTATTAGATATAATGTGCATATCCCACAAATACCTGAACATGGGATGGAGTTGGTTTCTCGCTAACACTTCCACCCATATCTACTACAAAGTACTATGGGAGCACAAAGACTGAGCATATTACCAAAGGATTTGTGAACACTTCCTCGCACCACTGTATGAATTCATTTTTTGGACCTCCCCACCCTATATGACTGACAAGGCCATCATAGTTATAAGGAGAATTGGAGATTGGTATCTAATGGAGCATGGTACATATATGAGGATATATGGTGCAATGAAACCACCTCACCTAGTTTGAAAGTTCATCCCAAATGAACTTGTGCTCCAACAAGTAGCATATCATACAATCATGCATGGAGTCTGAGGAATGGATTGTGATGTCCCTAGAACATCCACCACAGGTAGAGAGACAAAAAAAAAAGTAGTGTGTTAGGTCTTGGTCCATGGGAACCTTTTTGGTCAATTGATATAGTAGACATATGAAGTTTTACATATGATAGAAAAATGGGCTAGATCATACAAGAAATGGTTAAGAAGGTTCCAACAGTAGAGGGAGATCCTCTATCAGTAGTAACCTAGGTTATCGTCACAAGATATGTCAAGGAAAACCCTATGGAAATAACAAGAGCAAGATTTGTATTCATGTATGCAACTGTAAATAATATGCAAAGGCTATGCCAACAGAACGAGTAGAAGAAACTAAAGATCAAAGAGTTAGAAGAGAAGCTCCAACAAGTAAGGATAGATGGGAGAAGTCTTCTTAATTTAAAGCCAGTGCGGGAAAAGTGAGAAATGAGCTGGAAGATGTGATCATCGATATGCATGCCAATGTACATCTTTTCCAAAACGTAGTTGCAAAAGTGATTGAAGAAAACAACAAGATACAAATGCATCTGATGCAATATAAAATTATCCGAGAAGATATAGCCAATATTGATACTTAGATAGAAGAAAATATCGATGCAGCTCCAGAATTATACAGACCCTCGAAATCAACGAGGAAGAGAGATCTATATGCGCTAGATCATTGCCAGCAAGTAGGGAAACGAGAAGACAAAGAAGTGACCAAAGAAATAGTAATTTTCTCTAAAACTCACAAAGTTGCTTAAGAGTTGATAAGACATGGTCGACTCCCAATGCTAGATGAACTAGGGAAGAAATCAGTCATGGAGGAATAGGGAATGCATCTCAGGAACGTACAAGAAGAAGAAGACAAGTGGTTGAAACATAAATTTACATCCCAACCTATCTTATTTTTCAATATTTGATACAGCCAGCAAAGCTCCATACTATGAGGCAAGATTACATGACAACATTGGAAAAATATATGAGAACACTAGATGATAGCATGGCCATGATTGAAGCAATGTTAGAGAAGATGTATTATAGGAGGATTGATGGATTGTATAATCAACTAAAAGTTTGGACAACCTATATCCAGTGAAAAATATCATAGGAAAACGAAAAACCATTGTTTTCTCTTTCATCCCTTTCCTAACTATCTCAAATTTTGTGATTTTGTGCCACTTTCCATAAAAAAAGATAATTTGAATAGTTTTTTAACTGATCCTTCAAGAAGAAGGTGAAAATACAAATAGGAGTTAACATTATTTGTATAAAGTAGATTAGAAACTCTAGAGAAAGAATCTTTTTAGATTTTTGTCTTTTGAAGCATTGTATAGACCCAAGAACTATTTCAAGAACTTATACAATGTTAATGAATATCTAGAAAGCCTCAGGGCTAGTACTTTTAGAATATCTGATGTGTAGAAATTGATCGAAGCTTCGAACTACTTCAAGTGAGGATTTTTGTTGTTTCTATGGACTGTAAGAAATTTTTTTTTTTGTAGGCTAATTCTTATGCAATCTTAATTACTTTTTTCACATCATTCGTATTTCTTCGAATATTTCCATGCCTTGAGTTTCGTGAGTTGTTACAGTATATGTTAATGTAATATGGACTAATATTATTATATCCTTACATGCTTTATTGCTTCCAATCTTTCTCTTTTCATACAACTAACTCTCTTAAATTAGTTTTTGGTTGCATTATAACTCATTGGTTACTTTAGTTTCTCTCTTAGCTAGGATAAGTTAGCATAGATTAGCGATAGGTTAGTTTTTTTTTTTACATACATGGTCTTCATCTACATTTCTCCATTTCATCCAACCTCACATTGATACATCGGACCTTAACTGGTAACAAAAAATCAAAAGTTATAAATAATGGTAGTTGGGCCAAATTCCTAATGGGACTCCTAACCCAAACGATGTATAGTCTAATTGGGACCTGATACTGAGGAGTACCCATTGTTTTTGTTGAGTGAATTTATACCCCTCAATAGAATTGGCGCTAGAAGGAAGGCCATCGTTTATGTCTTACATACATGACTTAAACAATAAATGAAATCAGTCTTCAATGAGCAATCCTAGCTCACAATGTACTTTATTTCCTTGATTTGAGTTTGAACAAGGAGTTATATACAAAGACTTGAAGGATAGTTTTGGAAGTGCTTCTAGAAGTTCGGAAATACATTATGAAACATGGTATCACATACCTTGAGAAGAACTTCACGAAACCCGTAGAATCACTCGTTCTTATTCAAAATTACTTGGAACGTTACCCACAAATTTTGTTATTCCTAGAAGAAATGCCACCCGTGTTGAACCTCGTGAAACAAATACTTTTTTTTATGTCAAATTCGTACACAATCTTATTGAAACTGTGTTACACAAGGTTCCAATACCCTTAAGTAGAGCCATGCATTTCCTCACCGAACTTAAAGAAGAAGAATTTGAAGGTGAACAACCTGAAATCACCTTAGAAAAAATAATGGAAGAAAATGGGAACTACAAAGAGGTCATAGCACGATGGAGCACCCAAGGAGATTTAAATCTGGCTGGTTAAGTACATGAAATTCCAAAGAAATTTGATAGAATTTTACCTAAATTTGTTCCAAACAAACCTAGATCCCCGGAAGATCATATAAATAATTTATTTCTATCCATACATCTTCTAGGAGTACAACATGAATATGTAGTATGTATATTATTTCCTTATACTTTTTCTGGGAAAGGATCTACTTGGTATTTTAGCTTACCCTCAAAATCTTTTATGGACTTCGACAGTTTTGAAAGGATCTTTATGAGAAAGTTTGGAGAAATAAAAACATCTGCATCTCTACATAATGAGCTAGGAGCCATCAGAATGGAAAAGATGGAAAGAGTAAGAGATTTTAACCAAAGATTTATAAATGTATTAATTAAGTTTCCCCATGAGGTAGCTCCCACTCAATCTTTAGCCATTGAATATTATACACCTGTCTTAACCCCATCCACCAGGATGTTTGTAAATTGATCTAGAAAAACCACTTTAGCACTAAACTTTGATGAAGCTAAAACTGTGGAAAGAAAATTGTTAGCATATGACCAAGATCCTCGTTATGTTTTACATAAGTTAGCTTGGAAGAATCCATTATTTTTAAGTAAACCACTTGAAAAGGAAGACAAGGATATTGATAATGTGGTTAAAATGGTTAAAAAATTATCAAAAGAAGTGGTAGATTTAAAAAATAATGTTCGTGAAGGATCATCCAAACCCCAAACTTTTCGTCCATTTTTTAAGAAACAAGATAACCTACCACAACCACCAGAACCCTCACACATGGATTTAAATCTAGATGGTTTTAGGAACGATAATTGTTTCTCTTACCATCAAAAAAATCATCCTAAACGAACATGCCCTTGGTGGATCACCTCTATGGCATTGGTAATAAATCATTCGTTCGATCAACAAAGTTTAGATGATGAAATTCATGCACCAAATTCTTCTGATACTACTAACGAAGCACCTCCAGAATCAACTATGCCCTTCTGGGAATGGTGTGTGAAATCTGATGATGAAGAAATCAAAGAAATACTTGTTGAATATACTCAAATTGTAAAAGTTGTTGCCTCGAAAGGTTATAATTTACACAGAAAAAATCCACCATATGCCACTCCATCTCCCAAAGGATAAAACATGCCTCTCAGGAAAATAACAACTCCTCCTGTCCTACCAAAACCAAGCAGTACCGTTCTAGAAAAAACTAATAATTAAACTAGCAAGAATGTGGTAGAAAATAAAGATAAACCAGGCACATCAAGAATTATTAAAAATGATGAAAAATTGATTCAAGGGAAATCTGGGAAAGTTAATAATGATTCGAATTCACACGCCCTAGATTATAACGTAATCGAAGACATGAATAAAATTAAATCCAATATCTCCATGTTTGATATTTTCTCACTTCCACAACAACATGAACTCTTACATGACGCTTTCAAAACCCAAGAAACTCAAACAGAAATTATTACAACTGCTGAGAGTTTAGCTTCTGGAAACAATACACCATAGATTCACAAGGTAGAAATGGCATCTACTATAAATGCATCTAGCATAGGATTTTTTTTTGAAATTACAGATACCACCTTTTCTTCTTACTTATGAGATTTTCAATTTCAATGTTCATAGTTATTTAGCAAATTCGGGTGCCTCTTCTACCATCATGCCTTTTTCTATTTTCCAAAAGATAAATGTTGTCCCACAAATAACAAAAACTAGGATTATCTAGTTAGATAGAACAAATGTTAAAGTGAAAGGGGAACTCAACGATGTGTTAATTAGATTGTCATCTGATCCAAGATTTCATTAAACTATAGACATAGTTGTGGTAGACATGCTAGAAAGTTATGCTTTGCTCTTAAGTAGAGATTGGTCGGCCAAAATCCAAGGTTATTTCTCTATTGATTGGTCTCATTTGTGGTTTCCCCATAAAGGTAAAGAAAATCAAATCTAGGTTGATATTGAAGCACACAGTGACATAATTAGAAGGTAAAAAAAAACTCGTTATCTTTTCTCATTCTATCCTAGGAAACTATTTTTTCGAGATAGATTATGGTTGTTACGAAGACCAGACTTATGAGAGACCATCTGAACTACAATAAATCCTCGGCCTATGAGAACATAATGGTGCTTGTCCCGTGCTTACTAAATTATGATTTAGTTTGACTAATGAAATTGATGTCCCAGACATGTGGACCATGTTCTTTGATGGTTCCAAAACTTAGGATGGATCTGGCATAGGATGTAGACTGATCGACCTCAGTCAAGGAAAAACACTCATATCAGGTCGATTATAATTTGAGTGCACCAACAACACTGATGAATATGAAGCCTTAATAAAAGGTCTCAAAAATGCCATTGACCTTGAGGTAAAACATTTGAAAGTGTTTGGTGACTCAGAGATTATTGTTTGACGAGTAAGAAATACTATTCACTTCCTGTATCTACATCTGAAAGCCTATCAAAAAGAGGTATGGAATTTTTTGTATTCATTTGATGCATTTAATATTAATTCTATACCCCATGATCAAAATTTAGACACTGATATTTTGGCCAATGCAACATCTAGGTTCATGCCTCCTGACGATGGTTTTTCGATTGAATTAATGTTTAGGCCATTTGTACCTGACAACGTCACAAGTTGAAGATTATTCGACTGTGATTCTCAAATTGTCAACTTTCTTACTAGTTCAGACACGTTCCAAAACTCAGTGATCGATGATGAAATTCATCAACAATATTTACAAGCTTATCTAGAAGATACTTATAAGATAAAGATAAATTTTGTCCCAAAGAATGTTTTGACTCTTGAGAAGTTATTTGATTTACAATCTAAATTCAGGAGGTCAACTAATCTGAGGACCAAAAACTCCACGATGATGTATTTTTTGGTAAATTTGGGAACATATGAACAACCTAAATATGTCAACCTAGGAACTTGTTGTTCAGATTCAAAAAAACATACATTCACAGAATTATTCAAGAAGTATCGAGATGTTTTTTCCTGTACATATGATGACTTGAAAACATATGATACACAAATAATACAACATGTGATTCCCATCAAAGAAGTAATCAAGTTGTTCCAGAAAAATCTTAGAAAGATTCATCCTACTCTTGAAACTCTTATACAAAAGGAACTCAAGAAGTTGTTAGATGCTCGAATAATTTTTAAAGTAAGACATTCGACTTGGGTATCTAATATGGTGCTCATGAGGAAAAAGTCAGGAGAAATAAGAATCTATATAGATTTTATAAATCTGAATCTTGCTTTCGACAAGGATAACTATCCAGTTCCCCCAATGGAACAAATCCTGCAACTCGTCTATGGATCTCAACTATTCTCCTTACTAGATGGATTTTCGGGATACATCTAAGTTCTTACAACAGAACCAAACCAATCAAAGACATCTTTTCGAACTAAATGGGGAACTTATGTTTACAAAAGAATGCATTTTGGTATTATGAATGCAGGAACCACCTTTAAAAGAGAAAAGTAAATTGCTTCCAAAGGTTTAATCAGTCAATGTGTGGTGGTTTACCTTGATTATGGTACACTTTATTCAAAATAAAGAGGAGACCACCCAAAACATCTCAAGCAAATTTTCGAGAATTGCAGAAAATACGGAATTTAACTTAGTCCAAAGAAACCTATATTCTCCCTTTCAAAAGGAATTTTATTGGGATGCATTGTTTCAAAAGAAGGAATTTCACTGGACCCAGATAAAACCAAATCCATTTTACAAATTACTCCACCGCACAGCAAGAGGTCTATGCAATATATTTTCGGCAGAATAAATTTCGTTAGAAGATTCGTTCGAGACTTTGTTGAGATTGTAAAAACTTTAGAAAATATGATTAAAAAGGATGTACAATTCAAATGGAAACCTCTAGAAAAGGAAGCATTTGAAAATATTAAAATCGCCATAGCCAATGCTTTGTCCCTTTAGAGTCCTGATTTTTCAAAAGATTTCCTACTACATACATTTGCATTTGAGCATTCACTGGCAACAATACTCACACAAAAGGGTGAACAAGGAGAAAAATATCATGTTTCTCTTATGAGAACTAAGTTACAAGGTGTTGAACTGAATTATCCTCTAGTAGACAAACAATAATTTTTTGTACATAAAAAAATCAAGCAGTTCATACCGTACATCCTAAAAAATCGTACTAAAGTCATCATCCCGCAACGTGAAGTGACATCCCTGTTCGTCCAAAAGGAATTTTGTGAAATACAAGGAAATTGATGATGGATTTGCAAGATTATGATCTCAAATTTAAACCATCCAACATTGTAAAGGGTCAAGGGTTGTGTCAATTAGTAACCCATGTAGTTGATGTCAAAGAACAAGGAGAAGATGGATCGCAAGATGAACATATCATGTATACACAACAAGTTCTGTATGTTCCATCCATTGAGGGATAATGTTACAATGATCTTAAGTATTATTTATAGCATGGATAAACAAAGAAGAGCATGACGGATGAAATATTTACAATATCAATTATTACATGGAATCTTGTTCATAAATAATTATGATGGAGTGTTTCTCAGATGTCTTCAAAAAAAAGAATATGATAAGGTGATAAAATATATGAATGATGGACCAACTCGTGGTCATTTCTCCAGAGACACAATAACTCATAAAGTGATAGGAGAGGGATACTATTGGCCCACCCTCTTTAAGTATGCTCAAGCATATTAAAGAAGCGACGAAGCATGTAAAAAAAAACCAAGGAGAGAATGAAATTCCTCTTTTACTCTCCATCCTATAGCAGTGGAAGAACCATTCGAGCAGTGGGGATTAGATATCATTGGTGAGATAAATACTCATTCATCTAAAAAAAACAGGTATATTATAACCACAATTGATTATTTCACATGTTAGATTGAAGAAATTCCTTAAGTCAAAGTGAATGAAGAAGTAGTGATTAATTTTCTTGAGAAACACATTATCACGAGGTTTGGTATTCCTAACTCTTTAGTATTTGATAATGTTGATTATTTTTCATATTTGAAATTATCTGAGTATGCATTAGAAAAGGGAATTATTTTAAGTATTCAGCTAATAATTACCTCCAAGGAAATGGCCTAGCATAATCCACAATCAAGAAAATCATTTGTATCCTAAAGAGAACCGTGGTTGATCACCAGAGAAATTGGCACAATGCATTACAAAATGTTATTTGGAAGATTGTGTCACCCCAAAAGCCTCTATCGAAACATCATCGTATTTTCTTTTGTATGGGAAATAAGTTATGTTACCCTTGAACATTTACCTACCCTCTCTCCAACTTACACAACAGTCCCGAGGCAGAGACTGCCCAATTATAAAAATTCATATAAATACCTTGATGAACCTTGAAGAAATACGTGAAAATACTAGAACCAAGTTTGAAGCCCATCAACAAACTGTAAAACATTAGTTTGATAAGAAGTATGTCAGTGAGAAGGAAATCCAAGTTGGGGATCTAGTCCTGAAATGGGATAAACCACATGAGGATAAAGGGAAACAAATGAAGTTTCAACAAATTTGCCTTGGTCCCTACCGTATCAAAGAAAATATTGGCCAAGGAACCCTTCGATTAAAAAACCTTCACAGATAAATTGACTCTCCACTATAAATGGCCAATTTCTAAAACATTATATCAGTTATCCCTTGAGGCTACTGATCATTTGTACATAAATAAAACTTGTTTCTATTTTTATTTTTTTTACTTTTGTTTCCTTAGTTAGTTTGAGTTTTATTGAGCTATTTGATTA
>ML785899.1:768374-781947 GCA_009831015.1 Picea engelmannii | reverse complement strand
CTCTTCCACATTGTCAAACCTAATCCTCCTTTTCCACTTATGATTTTTCCCTCTACCACTTCGCCTCTGCACCGTCATCAATGTATCAGTCCTTCCTATGGCTAGGGACTAAAGAAATCGAGCATCCCTTGAATGTGAACCATTTCCAAAAACCTATATTGAGACACAACAATCACGAAACCCTCAACAGTTTTGTCTAGGGCATGAAAACCAAACCTAAATAAACCCTGAGCTCATGATCAGTTCCTCTTCGCTATTTCTTTGTATTCACCATTTTTTTTCCCGAAAATCATTTTTAGTAACTCTCCAAAGCATATCGGAGATGTTACTATTAACTTCTTTGATATGCTCCAGATTTCATTGTTAAATCCTTCGATATTCTTAGAGGAGTTGCTAGTAAATCCTTCGAGCAGACCGGGGAATTCCTTTGATAATCTACCAAGCAACATCCAAGGCTAGTGAAAACAATATTCCAAGTATTTCTCGAAGGAGTTAATATTAACTCCTCCAAACTGCTCGGAAGAGTTACCATCAACTCCTTCGAACTACACTTAAAATTGTTCATCTTTCTCAAAAAATTGCCCAAGTTTTTCATAATCTCAGTAGGAAATCGATTGTTATGTGCAAAGCATAACATGTCTTCAATAATTTCTCTATGAATTCTTTCTAATGACAAGCTAAAAAATTATCATTTTATGTAGGTTCATACATGTCACCATGAAATAAAGAAACAATAAATCTAACGAGAGTTGAACCATCCAAGAGTGCTCAACAAACAACATGCAGAAAGTGTTAGGACTATGTACGATGATACATCGATAATTTTAGATAAAGAAACAGAGACCTTGAAATGGGGGGAATTTGATCACATGTTCAAGAAATCAAACTTTTCTACAAAAGCAAAGGACCCAAGCGAGCTTCAAGCATTTAGGAACATCAGAAAGTCAAGAATATTTAAGGTAGCAACACATACAACAATGTTCCCTTGTGCAAATGTTATATCATGGATTTTGAAGAATGCAGACGTAGACAATAGGTATATATTCAACACAAGGAAGGATACAATAGCTTCATTCAGGATTGATGATGTAGCAAAATGTTATCACCTAGAGGTTGGAAACAAAAATTTAGACTGTTGGCTCCTTAGTGAGTTGGAGCTTACCCCGAAGGATTTGTTCCCCACCTTGTATAAATCATATGAACAATTTAATTATCAGGTCAAAGGTCAATATCCAACTACCAATCTAAGAAGACCATACTAGTATATGGCAGCCATGATGTACAGGTTATATGGGGAACCAGATGCAACACAAATTCCTTTGTCTTATCTGTCATTAATTTATTTTTGTGCAGATGTAGGTGCCCCATTCAATTTTGTAGACATATTGTCTAAGAATCTTAAAAATGAAATTATATCTATTACACGAGCATAACTGGGAAACTTCCCCATTTTTCATATCGCTTCATATCTCCTATATATAATGTTCATATCCCACAAATACCCGAACATGGGATGGATTTGGTTTCCTATTGATGTTGCTATACATATCTACTGCAAAGTACTATGGGAGAACAAATACCACACAAATTACCAAAGGATCTATGAACACTTCCTCTCACCATTGTATGAATTCATTTTTTGCACCTCCCAACCCTATATGACTAACAAGGCCATAGAATTTATAATGAGAATTATGGATTGATATCTAATGGAGCATGATACATATATGAGGATATATGGTCCAATGAAACCGCCTCACCTATTTCCTATTTTCGTCCCAGATAAACTTGTGCTCCATGAAGTAGCATATCAAATAATCATACATGGAGTCGGAGGAATGTTGTATAGATCGAAGAAATCCATCTAGCCTCCATTGCCTCTTTTGATTGGGAACTACTTCTTTGAAAACACCAAATAGGCTTAGACAGAAGTAGACATCTTTCTCTCCTATCATTTTGGAGAAGAATGGTTCAGGAGACACAATACCAAGAACATTGTCAAAGAGCATCTTCATAGCATTAGAATCCCTTACGAATACACCATTGATTTATGAGAAGAAGAAGGAGTACATTAAAACTCTATAACCTATGATGAAGTTATTTTTAATAGGTGAAGTGAGCCAAGAGGCAGGATTGTGGATGAAGAAGTTGCAAGAGAGGAAGCCAAAAAGGATGTGGAAAGAGATCAAGAAAAGAGATATTCCCCCAGATCCCTCTCAACACATTCAGGATCTGTAGAAGAAGAAGAAGCAACTACCGAGAAAAAGAGAAGGGACAAAGATAAAGTATTCAAGAAGAAAAAGGATGCTAAAAACAAGCAAAAGTTGGAAGTTAATAAGGCAAAATCCATTGTAGAAAATGAAGCAAGAGAAAAAGTGGAAGCTGAAGAAAAAGTTTCTACTGAAAAGGAAAAGGATTCATGTGAAGAATCAAGGATAGCGGCATAATTAGCATCAAAGGAAGTAGAAGATAAATCTATTGAAGAAGAAAGGTAGAAAAAGGAAGCAGAGGATAAACAAGGAGACACACACCCAATGGACTTGGATTTCCCTGGAACATCCACCGTGGGTACAAAAATAGAAAAAAAGTAGTGTGTTAGGTATCGTTCCATGGGAACCTTTTCGTTCAACTAAGATAGTAGACATCTGAAGTTTAATGTATGATTAAAAAATGGGTTGGATCGTACAAGAAAGGGTTAAGAATATTCTAGCAATAGAGGGAGCTTCTCTATTAGTAGTAACCCAGGTGCCTATCACAGGAGATGTCACGGAAAGCCCTATGGCAACATAAAGAGAAATATTTACAGTCATGGATGCAACTATATATAATATGTAAAGGTTATGCCAGTAGAACGAGGAGAAGGAACTGAAGATAAAAGAGTTATAAGAGAATCTCCAGCAAGTAAGGATATATGAGAAAAGTATTCTTAGTTTTAAATCCAGCACGGGAAAAGTGAGAAATGAGTTGGAAGATGCAATCATCGATATGTACACCAACCTGAATCTTTTCCAAAACGTATCTACAACAGTGATTGAACAAAACAAAAAAATATAGATGCAACTGAGGCAATACAACACTATCCAAGAAGGTATAGTTGATATTGATACTTAGATAGAACAAAATACTAGTGCGCCTCCAAAATTATACACACCCTCGAACTCAATGAGGAAAACGAATCTATATGTGCTAGATCATTTCCAGCAAGTAGGGAAATGAGGAGAAAAATAAGTGACCAAAGAAATAGGGATTTTCTCTAGAATTTACAAAGTTGCTCAAAAGTTGATAAGACATGGTTGACTCCCAATGCTAGTTGAACTAGGGAAGAAATTATTCATGGAGGAATTAGTGAGTGCAGTTTAGGAAAGTAAAATCAGAAGAAGACAAGTGGTTGAAATATCAAATTTCATCCAAATTGATCTTATTGATCAACATTTGATACAACCAACAAAGCTCCATACTATGATACAATATTACATGACAAAATTGGAAAAATATATGAGCACCTTGGATGATAGTGTGGCCATGATTGAAGCAATGATAGAGAAATTATCTTACAGGAGTATTGAAGCACTGTATAATCAACTAGAAGGTTGGACAGCCTATCTCCAGAGCAAAACATCATAGGAAAAGGAAAAAACATTGTTTTCTCTTTCGTCCTTTTCCTTACTATCTCAAATTTCATCATTTTGTGCCACTTTCCATAAGAAAAGGAAATGTGAATAGTTTTGTAACAACTCCTTCAAGAAGAAGGTGAAAAGAAAAATAGGAGTTACCATTATTTGTATGAAGTAGATTAGAAACTCTAGATAAAGGAATTTTTTAGATTTTTGTCTTTTCAAGTATTGTATAGACCCAAGAATTGTTTCAAGAACTTATACAATGTTAATGAATATTGAGAATCCCTAAGGGACAACACTTTTAGAAGAAATTATGTGTAGAAACTGATTGAACCTTTGAACTACTTCAAGTGAGGATGTTTTTTTGTTTCTATGGACTATAAGAATGCTTTGTTTGCTGTAGACTAATTCTTATGCAATCTTAATTAAATTTTTTGCAACATTGGTATTTCTTCAAATATTTACATGCCTTGAGTTTCATGAGTTGTTATAGCATATGTTAATGTGATCTGGACTAATATGATTATATACTTACATGTGTTATTTATTCCAACCTTTATATTTTCATACAAATAACAGTGTTAAAGTAGTTTTGAGATTTGGTTGCATTATAACTCACTGGTTACTTCAGTTTCAATCTTAGCTAGGATCGATTAGCATAGATTAGTGATAGTTTAGTTGTTTTTTTACATACATGGTCTTCATATACATCTCTACATTGCATCCAACCTCGCATCGATACATTAGACCTTAACCGGTAACAAAAAAACAAAACTTAGCAATAATGGAAGTTGGGCCAAATTTTGGATGGGACTCCTAACCCAAATGGTGTATAGTCTAATAGGGACCTTATACTAGGTAGTACCCCTTGTTTTTTTCAAGAGAATTTAGACCCTTCAACATGTTCTAGAGCCTATAAAATTCTATACCATCTTTATATCCAATAAAGATACACTTTTTGACTTTATTATCTAGCTTACTCCTATTTTCCTTTGGAACATGTACATAAGCATCGAAACCAAACAGTCCCAGATGTTCAAGAGAGGGTTTCTTACCAGTCCATACCTCATGCATAGAGTTTTCCACCAACATTGACGAGGGTGATCTATTTACCAAGTAACATGTAGTACCCACTACCTATGCCCATAATTCTTGTCCTAACTCAACACCACTTAGCATGCTCCTTTCTTTTTCCAATAATGTCTTTTTCATCATTTCTACAACCCCATTATATTGAGGTTTGTATGGATTAGTATTGTACCTCGTTATACCACACTTAAATAAATTTTTCAATATATTTCCACATAATTCTCCACCAGTATATTTCCTCAACATATTTATTTTCTTCTTTGTCTAATTTTCTACCAGAGCCTTAAACTCTTTAAATTTATCAAATACCTCAAATTTATTACTAAAAAAATAAATCCATGCGTTCCTTGGGAAATCATCTATGAATGAATCATAATATACAAATTTACCTAGTGATGGAACATGAACAGGTCTAAACATATCAATGTGTTTCAAATCTAAGATCCCATTATCTCTTGTAGCTCCACATGGGAATTTTACTCGATTCTATATACCATATATGAAATGTTCACATAAATCAAAATCCAAGGTGCAATAATACATACCTTCAACCATAAATTTACCATGTAGTGTTCAAAGGTCCTTTTCTCCAATATGTACCAGTCTTTGATGCCATAACATGGTATTATTTCCAAGGACAGTATGGATCTTTTTTTCTTTATTTCTCTGCTAACATACAACAAAACTGTTACACCCACCAGTATAAGTGCTTCCCAACAACTTGTACAGAGTTCCACATTGAACTCCCCTCATCAACATCAATGCTTCTCTAACTATCTTGCAAGTGCCCTTTCCCAATAAAGTATCCACACCTTCATCATCAAATTTACTTCAAGATATTAAGCTCCTAGATAGATTTGGAATGTGAAAAACTCCAAGGAGAGTTCTAGTCCTTCCATATTTCAACAAAAAATTAACCCTTCCACCTCCCATGATTTTGGTTTTTGACTCATCTCCTAAGAATACATCACTACCATCACAATTTTCATATTCATTGAACCACTCCTTATGAGGATTCAAATGAAATGATGCACCTAAGTTGATCAAACATACATCACAATCTACATGTGTACGTTTAGATGTCAGGTAAACATCAAATCCTTTTTCTCTGGAGGTTTCCGACTCTATGGAATAGGCATCATAAGATCCCTTTGCTTTATCATCTTTCTTAGACCTGCAATCTTTCTTATAATGCCAAAATTTACCAGATTTCCATCATTTCCTCAAACATTTTCCTGGGGATTTAGGTCTACCTTTAGATTTAGATCTCCCTCCCCGAAGACTTAATTGTATCCCTACCTTTGGGACAACCTATCAGAAATAAAGAATATGTGTTATGATTTTCCATGCTTTTTCTCCTCATCGCTTCTGATAACAAGAATGAAATTACATCCTCATACATTGATGCAGATTGAGTGGGACTACCAATTTCTACAACTAGATTATCCTAGGAGTCTCACAAAGAACATAACAAAGTAATACAATTATCTTCTTATGAAAGTGTAATATCAACAGATCCAAGTTGACTTATCACAATATTGAAGGAATTTAGATGATTTGTCACAGAATCTCCATCTTCCATCCTAATATGATACAACTTCTTTCGAATAAACAACTTGTTTACCAGGTACTTTGACTGATACAATTTCCCAAACTTTTCCCATAGTTCTTTGGTTGTAGATTCTCTCGACGTTCAATAATATTGAATCAACCAGGAAAATATGAATCATACTCTTTTCTCTTCTATACATCTTCTCCCAATCTTCTTTCGACATACGAGTAGACTAAGTACTAGTAGTTTGTGTACCAATAGGTTGTGTACTAGTAGGTCGTGTACCAGGAGAAACACCATTTCATTATTTTTTTTCTATAAGAAGGTTCTCCATCTTGAGCTTCCATAGCTTAAATATTTTACTGTTGAACTTCTAAGTATCAATTCTAGAACGTTTTTCCATCATATTTCAACAAAAGAATCACCACTGCAAAGCTCCCACTAAACCCAAGTTTATCGGAGACCCAAGATAAACTTGATCTATCAAGATCGACCCAAACCCTCAGTAACAAAGGCGTGCATATAGATTCCTAAGAAAAAATAGAAATTAATTAATGGTTCATACACATAGTATACAAAGATTTACACCGGTGACCCTTAACTAGGAGAAAACCATCCTTCCTTGGTGTTGTACCTCTCAAATCTTCATTTTTTAAATTTCACCATTCACAATACAATATATACACAATATTTTAGGTATTCCATAGCTACAAAAACCCTCACGTAGTCATCAAATCCAACACACCTCCCCACACACACATGCAAAAAATATAACACCTACCCAACACAAAAACAATAAATGTAATCATTATTAGCTTTGGTGCAACACAATTTTATACATAAAAATACAAGTTTAGTTATCTTTAAGAGATGTTTCTAATTTTATTTATATTGTTTTTTATATACACACATTTTTGGCATTGTATTCATACTTTGGTTTAGATCTTCACCTCCTTTCATTCCATTTATTAAAATGCTTCAAGTTTAATAATCTGTTTTCTAGCCATTACACACATTAATAATCACTTTAATAATCTATATTTACTTAATATTTTTATGCATGTGTATAGGAACAAACATTATCAATGTGTTAAATATACTTTTATCGATCTATAGAGACACATTAATATTGTGAATGTGGTTGTTTCTAGTTTAATGTCTACCTTAAATAAAATATTTGAATGTCTAACTTATGTAAAATAATTTCATATCAACTTTAGATATAGAGATAAAGTAATTGAAAGTTAAAACTTCTTTTTAAAAAAACAATGTATTTGTTATAAAGAAAAATTCCTTTCTCTATTGAATGTGTCTAATCTATATCTTTTTCATTTAAAAAAAATAAATTATTTTTTAATTAAAAATTTCAAATAATAAAATCAATATATATATAATTTAGGTATTCATTTATATATATGTAATTTATTTATGGAATAAATAAATATGAATAATTAAATTTTAATATTAAAATTATATTACTATTATAATATTTTAAAATCATATAATTTTATATATTTCAAATTTTTAATATGTAGTATAATATTTAAAATGTTTAGATGTATTTTAAACTAGGATTTATGAAAAGTTGACATCGATCAAATCTTTCTAGATATAAATCTTTATTTATGTGCTCAACATGAAATTGACACATAACCTTTATATATTAAAAATTAATTTATAAAAAAATTAAAAAGTGAGAAGAAGTTTGCATGATTAAAATTTGATATAAATTCAAAATTAATATAAATCTTTTAAAACATAAATATAAAATCATCCCCAATATTTTGTTTACATCATCAATAAATGGACTGATCACATGGACCATTAGGTCTTATTGGTGAAGCTTCTAGACTCCTTAGCATTGGTCGGTGGCTGAAAGATTAATGCGTTCACATAGAGAAAGCCATGGCTTCACAACAATACAAAATTTTATGATTTAAAATGTTGGAGTGTGATTTATGAATATTCGTAGACTTCTTCTCAACCATTTCAAGCCATCATAATGATTTTTATCGTGCGATTGTAGATTCCCGTTGAAGTAACTGCTATCATCAAACCCTAATTTGCAGCCACCCATGATTACGTAATTGTACCCATTTTTAACATACGCCGTTTTCTTCCAAGATTACGTAATTTGCGCACCAAGATTGCCACGAGAAAGGAATATGCTTATGAGGATCAAAGGGGCTTATGAGGAGCAAATAGGTTTATACGACTATCAAAGGGGTGGGTTTATGAAGATCCCTTTCAAGTTCATATTGTATAAAATGCATATTGTATAGGGGTTTCACTTATTAAACTTGGGACATAGCAAGTTTATTAGTGAGATATTAAAGAATATTTTTAATTTCATTTTATATTGAAAATCTTCTTAAAAAAAAAATATTGTTGACCCCTTTTCAATAGATATTAGAATTTTAAAAATTCATGTATTTAGTGGGTATTCAAGCTATCTATTTTTTTCATGGAATTTTTAATTACCCTTTTTATTTCTACACATAGTATGGAAAGACAATGTAACGCATATACTCTTATAAATACCAAAACAATTCAAAACTAAGCAAACAAGTGCACTAACAATCCAACATAAGGATATGCCAATGTAATAAGATAGACTTCGGTTAATGGACTTGGTGTTATATTACTTTCACCTCTCTCTTTATTCTAAAACATGGCCATGTGTTTTTTGAGGAAGATAATTTATTTAACTACAAAAGCTTCGTGTAGGGAACCCTTGTACAAAAACTTGTTTTTCATTTCTGCATGAAAAACGCATGAAATCACACCATATTCATGGCTTTAGCTTCTTACAAAATAACATGTTAACAAGCGGGAAAATAAATTCCTTCCTAAGGGGATAGTTACCCAATCATAAGACCTAATTAGACATTTTCTCATTTGGAATGGTAACTTCCAAATGATGTGTGGGCCAACCTTGACACTAAAGAAATTTTATCCTTCATAGGAGACTTAATCATTTAAGATATGTAATGTATGTGTTTTAATCTAATCTTCAAAATTGATAACCAATTAACCTATCTACTCTATCTAAGCCGAGAAAAGTGCATAAAAATTAAAATAAGTAGATATGAATGATTAATTTCCAAGAACAAAAAAAAAATATTATCCTTAGGAATTGTTAAGCATAAATAATTACATGAAGAAGATCGCAAAAATTATATCCACATCCAATCGAAGTCAATGAAAGGTATATATGTCTTGAATTAGAAATATGAAAATCAATAGTTTCATAAATCAGTTTCAAAATGTCCTTAATCCATTCATGGTAAAACAAAATAATAGTCAATTCATAACATAGGAGTATATTTATGGTACAACAAAATAATAGTCCATTCATCACATAGGAGTATATTTTCTTTTGACTAACCATCAAACTTTAATATGACTATGAGATATGAGAAAAAATGATGAGCAATAAGATATTAGGAAAAAATTCATAAAACATATTTGATTGTAAATATGAATACATCAATTGTTATCAATAATAAAAGTGATCTTGATGATAGTAATACACTCTCTTATCTGAAATGAAATTAATTGACAAATAAATAGAATTATAGAAAAAGTTTACATAAAACCTGAATAGAAGAAATTGCAAGATTTAACAAAAGTGTAATAAGACAATATTCACTTTACTCAAATAATTTTTTTCCAAAAGATTGGGTCTTAAAATTTTCTTTTAACCCCTCATATTAAATTACATTAAAAAACATACATATGCTAAAATTAAGGACAATTTCCTCTTTTCTTTCAACTAATTCTTCCAAGTGATAACTTAGTTCAACAATTTATATTTAAAGAAGAAATATCCCTTTTGTTGGATGTTGGATGTAGATTGTTTGTTGATTTTACTCATTTCAAAAATTTATATTTGAAGAAGAAATATCCCCTTCATTGGTGTAAACTTGTTGATTTTACTATGTCTCTCTTTGATAAAGGAAAGGATTTCCATAGAGAAAATTTTTCTAGCATTGGTGAAAGTAGAGGTGGATGAGGAATATCCTCATTTAACTTGCATTGCTAAATTTTCTTGGAATTCTCTTTATGAACTATCTTGAACTTTGAGAGAAAAGAGTCAATATACATTGAGCACTTTTTTGGTTTGGAGATGAACCCTTTAAATACTTTCACATTCTAGAATTTACACTACATGATGCCATCAACACGTGAATTCTTTTGCACATTCTAGAATTTACACTACATGATACCATCAACACGTAAATTCTTTTGCAAGTTGATATCTATAAGAAAATTTGTCAATGACATTGCTTGACCAAGAAATTGAACATGAGGCATGTCATGGTATTCAATAATATCAAGAGCCTAATACCAAATATTTGAGCAATTCTTACTGGTTACTTTAATAGAGTCATGTGATAAATCACTATTTAGTACCAAGCATCTAGTGAAGCTTTCATTTTGATTTTATCTTCATCAATAATTTTAGAAAGACCTTTGGGAATTATTTCATCATTTTCCTCCCATGCTTTTACTTTCTCAAAATACTTATGAAAAGCCTTCTACTTCTCAAATTGCAATTTAGATTATTTAGTAAACTTGAGAAAATGGTCGGGTTGTAGCTTGATTTCGTTTACTTTAACATAAAATAATTCTTGAATGATAGCTAATTTTTCACTTACACTAATGGAGTTCGTCTTCGTAATTTTTGTATTCTCTTGTTTTACCTTTGGATCATCGTTCTACACCACCACATAATTGATTTTCAGTTCATGATTCTCGAATATTCCTTTATTTACCTCTTGAAGAACAACTAATTTCTTAGCACATCTTGTTCTGATAACATTTTCCTCGACTCTAATTTTATCCATAGTATCAACATACACTTTATTTTCTTTCGTCAACTGATCAACCTCGGACTAATTTTCATTGGACAAGATATATTCTTGAGAACTTAATTTCTCCTATAACACCGCCACTTGCTTCTATTATTTTTTGAATTGAGAAGTGATTTTTCTAATAGACCATTTGTTTGCATAAAAAAATACCCCTAAAGCATCAACAACCTCTTCTAAAAATTCTTCCTCATTCAAGTGTGTTGTATTCCATATCTGAACTAATTCTTGTGAGGCTTCCTCGGGCTTCCATATTTTTCACTTCTTGTTTCTTCTTATCACAATACTCTTTTTTGTATCACCTAAAGTATAAGTGTTTAAAGAAAAATAAGTTTCTTGAACTAGATGAAAGCTATCTAGACCAAAGGTTGTAGACGTTAAACTTCCAAGGATAGAAGTAATTGGGTTGGTGTAAATAATAGTGATAGTTGTAATGACTCTTGAAAAATTGTGTTCAATACCTTGGGTAATATTGTCCCCTTTACTTCCCTCAATAATTTTTTCAATAGTTTGTGATGCTACATTTTCCTAAATGTTTTTGTGTATCTCCACTTCCTTTATTCTGATCATGTTTCCCTAATTCATCATCGTATTGATTTTGTTTATCAATTTTCATATCATGAGATAGATTGTTTTGGTTATATTATCACTTTGACTCTAATTGTACATCATCCTCTCGATCAACACATACCTGGATATTTCCATGATTTTCGTTATTTTCTTGGAGAAAGGATTTATTTATGTTGAACTTCCATTCTAAGAATTAGTGCATCTTGGGGTTATTCTTCAAATACTCAATTCCTTGGGCTACATGTTGATAATATTGATCTCTTTGGTTCAGATAATTTCAAATGGATCATGTTCATGATTACAGGATTTAAAAATTTTCACCATGCCACAATGCTTTGTGACAATACCTATTGAGTCATGTCTTTTAAAATTTCCATGAGCCAACAAAATTTCTTCAAGTTGTTCTAGTTATTTCAAGGCATGTTTGGAATTTAATAAAGAATAAATTATAGGTGGAATATGAAACGATTGCCACTATTTTTTCTAACTACTTGATAGGGAAGTTGTTATAATCTTTAAAGCCACAGATTAATTTTGCAACAGAAAACCAAATAAAAAACCATACACAGATTCAATCACAAAGGAGACAATAGTTTACGTGGTAAAACCCTCCTTCGCCTCATGAGGGAAACATCCACGGGACAACGGAAACGACATTCTTATTGTTCAATAAACTAGAGGTTACAACCAGCAGCCTGGAGAGGGCTTGAAGCCCTGGCTCAATATTTGTCTCTTAGGCAGACATATTTAAACAACTTCTCCCATAGTTACAATGAAACTAATTCATTAATTATACATTCTAACTTAGGTTGCCTTATCTCAACCAAAAATCTGAATAATAGGATCTAGATCCACATCCTGTGGGGATTTGTTGTCACCATTTCAACAATATCCACCTTGACAACAATTTGATTGATGACTTGTCCAATTTGATTCATCACCTTCAAGAGAAGCAAATCACGATCACAAATTCTCTTCAATACTGGTTCCAAAAAATATGTCTGCACAACTTTCTCGAATATGGAACACTCCACCTCCATTAGTAACATGTCTTACAAAGTGATACGATGTCCAATTTAGGTAAGATGAACTATGTGTCAAATGCACAAGGCTTTGACTACCACAGAAAACAAAACCAAACCTGCACTTTGTCCAAACTAACCCAATGGTCCCTTTATACTCATAAAAGACAGAACCTGAAGTAGATCTTTTCTTGTCCAAATCCTTTTGCAAAATTGGAATTATCTCAGACAAAAGACATTGAAACCACTATAGGTGATTCATGTGCCTCTAAGATACCGAAGCACCAAAATTCACTTCTTTACCTGGACTTTTCATGTGACCACTGACAACACCAATTGCATGTGACATGTCTGACACTTGAACATATCAAACCTTTCCATCACATACTTTGTACTTCCAACTAGCATACAATACATGATACATAACCTTTTCTTCCATATTAGAAGGATATACACCTCAAGAAAAACAAATGGAAAGCGAAAGGGATATTTTTCGGTCTCACATTATTCATGTCGAATTTCCTGAGTATCTTTTTCCTTATACTGCAACTGTGATAACCAAATCTTACCGTCTTTCCTGCCTCTATGTATTTCCATGCCCAAGATTTGTTTTTTCTGCTCCTTGATCCTTCACCATGCACATTCTTGCCAACGGAGCCAACACGTTGATCTTAACCATGCTTTTACTTCAAAAAAGCATATCATCAACAATCTAAACACCAAGATAATGAATGTACCATAAACACAATGGTTAAATTCATTTCTTGTAAAACTTGGCTCACCATCAAGGAATCACCCATCTTGTACCAATGCCTGATGCACATTTTAGGCCATACAATGACTACTTGA
>ML785899.1:743573-759314 GCA_009831015.1 Picea engelmannii | reverse complement strand
TAAATCTTCCATGAATAAATTGGCTATGATGGGAGAGAGGGGGGATCCCATAGCGACCCCACAGGTTTGTTCATAAACGTCGCCTTGGAAACTAAAGAAAGTGGATTTCAAGCAAAGCTCAATCAAGTTGGCAGTGCCTAGGTTAGTGATGTTTCTGATGACTTTCATTGCTCCGTCAATGGGAATTTGAGTGAAGAGAGAAACAACATCAAAGATGACGAGGATGTCGTCCTTGTCGACTTTAATGTTTTTGATATTGTTTACAAAGAAAGAGGAGTCTTTAACAAAGGAGCTAGTGTTTCCGACAAAGGGTTTGAGTTTATGAGCTAGGTATTTTGCAAGTTGATAAGTAGGGCTGCCTATTGTGTTGACGATGGGTCTAAGAGGGGCTCCTTCCTTATGAATTTTAGGAAGTCCATATATCCTAGGGGTGGAAGGGCATCTAACCATCAATTTCTTTTTATCATCATCTTTTATGTTGCTTAATTTAATGGCATTGGAAACTTATTTTGCAATCTTATTTAAGGGGTTTTTATTGAGTTTGTTATAACTTCCACTATTATTGAGGTGATCCAACATTTTATCAATGTAGTTTTCCTTATTCATAATGACAATAGCTCCACCTTTGTCTACTTTTAGAACTACTAAATTTTTATTATTGTTTAGTGATTTTAGAGCCAAAAATTCTTCTTTGGTGATATTGTTCTTTGGTGGTTTTACTCTACGGAGAATTACTGAGCAGTCTTGTCTGATTTCTTCTTTAGCATTTTCTGGGAGGTTTTTAATACTATTTTCAATGCTACATAGGATATCTTCAATAGGAATTTTGCGAGGGGCAATGGCAAAGTTAAGACCTTTTTCTAGTAACCTAGTAGTGTTTTCATCGATGGGATGGGTTGATAAGTTTATAACTAGATTTTTGGTTACTATGGTTTTGACCTGGTTAGTCTTATATTCAAGGTTGTTTATATGGGCGTTGTTAATATTATTCCTAGTATTTGTTATATCAGGATTGGTTATTTGAATAATGGGGTTGGGGGGATTAATGCTAATAATAGGACTGGGTTCAATATTACTGTGATCTAGATTGTTGTAGCTAACATTGTTGTGTTTATTATCAAAATTATTATCAAAATTTTTTGTGTTAAAACTGTCTGGTCTGTTTTCAAAATCGCGTGTAAGTTTGTGGATTTCATTGTGGTTCGAATTCAGAATTATTGGCTAAGTAATGGGGGTGTGAGGGTTATTATCTACAGCGTGGGTATTACCATTGTTTTCTGAGTTCGCGTGGGGACAATTTTGGTTAATTTGGTTGTCACTACGACTAATATTATCGACTGAACACGCGCATTTGTTTACCCACATGTGATCATTATTATCAAGATTATTATCAAAATTTTCTGTGTTAAAATTGTTTGGTCCGTTTTCAAAATCGCGGGTAAGTTTGTGGATTTCATTGTGGTTCGAATTCAGAATTATTGGCTGAGTAATGGGGGTGTGAGGGTTATTATCTATGGTGTGGGTATTACCATTGTTTTCTGAGTTCGTGTGGGTACAGTTTTGGTCGGTTTGGCTGTCACTACGACTAATATTATCAATTGAACATGCACATTTGTTTACACGCATGTGATGATGGTAGTTTGTGTTATCGTTGCTTGGGGATTTCTGCGGGTTAAAGTTGTTATTGTTTTCAATATTAATGTTGTTATTATATATCATAAAGTTGTTTATAATATTATTTAAATTGTTTTTCTGGGCAGTGTTTATTGCGCTGATAGAAGGATTATTATTGTTTTGCAGTTGTGAAGGCTTGGGATCGTGGAGCGTGAGCATAGAGTGTCCGTTTTGTTTAGGGTGGGGAGGAAATCCATGTATACTGTTCGTACGTACCTGTTTCTGTGCGTTTTCTAGACGTGTGAACTTGTTGCGTTGTTTGTTTATGGTGATTTCTTCAAATTTCACAGTTTTTAGGGAGGAGCAAGCATCTATTCATGTCTAGAGAGATTTCATTTTCATTATGTCGACTCCTTACAAAAAAAATTTCAAGTATTTATATACGTGTTATATTCTTTTTTCCTTCATTTTTCAAAAAACGCTTTCCTGATGATGGACCACACTAGTTTGGTCTGAAACGTCGAAAATAAAAAAACCTATGTGATGAATCCGAAAGAACTCTCTGAACAGAACTAGTTTTCCACAGTCCTCCACTCAATCCAAACAACATCTTGAACTTGTTCACATTGACCTATGTGGCCCAATGCAAATAGAGTCAATAGGTGGTAGCTTTTATTTTCTAACGTTTATTGATGACTTTAGCATGAAAATATGGATCTATTTTCTCAAACACAAGTCTGAAACATTTGCAAAATTCAAAGAATTCAAAGAATTCAAAGTAGAAGTTGAAAAACAGAGTGGAAAATATGTAAAATCAATCAGGTCAGATGGAGGAGAAGAATACATCTCCAAAGAATTTGCAAATTTCTGTAAATCACAAGGCATCATCATGCAAACTACATCCAGGTATACTCCACAATAGAATGGAGTGGCTGAAAGGAAAAATCAGACAATAATGAACATGGCAAGAAGTTTAATCAAAGATAAATGTATGTCAAATACTTTTTGGGCTAAAGCAGTAGCATGCTCAGCTTATCTCTTGAATAGATCTCCAACCACCAGTCTGAAGATGAAAGTCCCTCAAGAAGCATGGAGTGGGACCAAGCTAAATGTTGCTCATCTAAGGACATTTGGATGCATATCATACACTCACATACCTTTCGAATTAAGGAAGAAACTGGATGATAGAAGTGAGAAATGTATCTTTACTGGATACAGTGAAAAATCAAAAGCTTATAGGCTTTACAATCCAATCTCAAAGAAACTAATTCTCAGCAGAGATGTAAAATTTCTGGAAAATCAACTCTTGAACGAATCTGAAAATCAGCAAATGGACAGTCAAAATCCATTGTTGCCCAGTCCTGAAAACGCAAAAGACTCAGGATATCCAATACCTCAACCTTCCCTTCCAAGATTGCAGGTACAAGGACAATATGAAAATTCTCAGGATCACTCAAATTCAAGCAGAGACTCATCCTCTGAAATTCAAAATCAGAGAACTCGAAGTTTGAGAGAAATCCATCAACATTTGGATGACATTGAACATCACAACCTTTTTGCTTTAATGTCATGTCAACCTACATCTTTTAAAGAGGCAACTAAGGAGCCACATTGGGTTCAATCCATGAACCAAGAGATTGACTCCATTCAGAAGAACAAGACATGGCATCTTGTTGATTTTCCCAGACACAAGAAAAGCATTGGTGTCAAGTGGGTTTACAAAACTAAACTCAATGAAAAGGGACAGATTGAAAAACACAAGGCAAGACTTGTTGCCAAGTACTGATTATGGTGAAACTTTTGCTCCAGTTGCAAGGTTAGACATTGTAAGGACTCTCTTAGCCATAGAAAATCAACACAAATGGCAAGTGTACCAGATGGATTCCAAGTCATCTTTCCTAAATGGTGTCTTAGAAGAAGAGGTCTATGTGGATCAACCACATGGATTTGAAGTCCAAGAGAATCTAGCCAAAGTGTATTGATTGAATAAAGCCTTGTATGGTTTAAAACAAGCTCCAAGAGATTGGTACAATAGAATTGACACTTACCTGATCAAAAGTGGTTTCAGCAGAAGCCAAAATGATCCAACTTTATACACCAAAACGGATCAACACGGTAAAATTTTGATTGTATGTTTATATGTTGATGACATGATATATACTGGAAATCTTGAGTTAACCATTTTTAAACATGCCATGCAATCTGAGTTTGAAATGACAGATCTTGGCATAATGAAATATTTTCTAGGAATTGAGATTGATCAATCAACCAAAGGCATTTTTGTCTGTTAGCAAAAGTATGCAGTAGACATCATCAAAAGATTCTGCATGAAAGACTACAATCCAACAGAAACTCCTATACCCCTAAGCACAAAATTGAGCAAGCAAGATGAAGGACCTATAGTGGATTCTACCCTGTACAAAAACACAGTAGATAGTTTGTTGTATCTTACAACAACTAGGCCTGATATAATGTATGCAACAAGCCGTGTTTCCAGGTTTATGGAATCCCCCAAATATTCTCACTGGAAGATGGTGAAAATGATTCTGAGATATTTTGCAGGAACCCTCAATTTTGGCTTATGGTACACTCAGTCTGATGATAATCATCTCTCTATTTACACATACAATGATTTTGTAGGAAGCCTAGATGACAAGAAAAGCACCGCAGGACATGCTTTTCACCTGGGCACGAACCTGATTTCATGGGAATCAAAGAAGCAACCCATTGTATCAATATATTCTACAGATGCAGAGTATGTCGATGCTACATTAGCTTTCTGTCAAGTTGTGTGGCTGAGAATAATATTGAATGATATGTCACACACAGAAAAGGAGCCAACTCCTATCTTCTATGACAACACCTCAACAATTGCTCTATCCAAAAATCATGTGTTTCACAAGAAAAGAAAGCATATTGACACTCTCTTTCACTTCATTCGTGAGCTCGTAAATAATGGTGACATAGCACTTCAATTATGTGGCTCTTGAGATCAGCTCACAGATATTTTTACAAAGCCACTAGGAAAATCCGTTTTTTTATTTTCAGAGACAACACTTGGGAATTATCAGTGCTGATGTTTGTAACTGTTGAGTTTAAGAGGGAGTGTTAAATATAATGTAACCTCAACAGTCTGACTGTACACTCCAAGTTGTCCTGGCCAGCTGTACTTTCGTTTCTTGATTTTCTTGAGTCTATTTAGCTCATCTCTTTTCCCTTTTCTCAAGTATTCTTTTCTTCATATACTCAATATACTGAATACTATTTTTTTCTTTGTTCTTTCTCTGTATTCTATGCTTCTCAATTTATCAATTAACACTAACCAAAGAAACCATATACACAAAGTTAGTGACTTGTTTTATTATACCCATTCTCTTTACATAGTTACTATTAAAAAGTATGCAATTAACAACCATAATAATTTGAATCATATAACACCTATAATATCTCCCATATCTCTTAACAAAAGAATTTTTTTATGATATAAATTCAATAATTACTATTAAGAAGTACCCAATTGACAACCATGATAATTTGAATAATATATCACCTATATAATATCTCTCAACATAAGGAATTTTGTATGATATAAATTCAAAAGAGGGAAGGATGAAAAATAATCTGTACTATTTTTGTTGAATAGAAAAAATAACTAAGCCTCCCAAATACGGTCAATTACAACATGCACAGCAGTTTGGAAAAATAATCTTCCGCAACAGTTTATTTTTTCAATCCTATTCTCTATGGAAATAAGTTTAGAACAAAACTAACACCCATATGGTGAAAAATAGGAATAAAAAAGCTATATGTGGGAATGACATGTTTTATTTTAAGGAACAAACAACTAGGACATTTCTTCACAATTTAGCACATTCACACTTCAGAGCACCTTCCAAATGAAATTTTGTGTGTCTTGTGGATATTTATTTCATTTTAAGTAAAGTTTCATTCAAACTTTACTCATCAAAAACGATTTCTAATCTTTCTTGACTTTCTACTCAAATTTGGCATGGGTATCCTGTAATTTTTGGTTGTGACCTTTATGTGTTTGTCTAGTACCATCTAAAAAACTCTATTAGTATCACTTGTAATGCAAAGCTCAATATTAACAATATTTTAATATATTTATGAGACAAACTAGAAAAACTATATTAGTGTCACTTGTAATGCAAAGCTCAATATTAACAATATGTTAATACATTTATGAGACAAACATTATTGAACCAAATAAGGTTTAAGTAATTTCAAATTCTATCAGAATTGTAATCTTGAATCCCATTGTATGGGATCTTACAAGTTCAGAGAGACCACAATGAGGTATGAGTTCCATTACACATAATTTATATAATATAGTGGCTATCATTACCCTTAACTCAGGTATGAGTTCCATTACACATAATTTGTATAATATAGTGTCTATCATTACCCTTTACTCCTGGTCTTCTTCAAGGTGTGAATTTGCACTATATCTTCTTACATCTCAAGTCTTTAATGCAAATCTGCCTTTCACTCATGATGGATTATCCACTAAACTTTTCCAATGTGCATACTGCAAAACAAAGACAAAATTAATAGCTGAAAACTTAAAATCATGTTAATGATGAAGATACACAATTAAACTTAAAAAAAAAACAGAAATTATCTTTAACCATAGGAAAGGAAAGGTGAAATTGTTAAGTCTATCTTGATCTTTTTGTTGAAATCTATTTTTAATACATTTCTTCTTATATCTATGAAAATGTAATGTTCCTTGTGTTTTTAGATAGTGTAATTTCCAATTCTAAACTCCATAAATTATGTAGTTGGACTCAAAAGGGATTGTAAATTCTTTACATAATTACATGAGCCATAATGATTTCTCTTAATAATATTGATAATGGAAACTACAATGCAATGTACTAGTTTTATGTTCCTTATGATATTTAAATGGACCTATTAAATTAATATATTTATAATGAAAATTGTGTTCTAATTGCATCATTCATTACCTCGATGTATCCTATACTACAAGCACACATGTTGCATTGTCCCAGATGAAGGCCTTATACTCATGTCTTGAAGTTTTGAAAATTGGAGGATTGGTTTTCCAGGCATTAGAGGATATTCAACTAGTAAATGGTTGCTTAATATTTTCTACATCTTATTGGGGATCTCCATATATTTACTAATTGGTGAGCTTGAATCCCTAACTACCATATTTTCCTTTGAGCCTAACATTGGGACATTATTGGAGCCCTGGAATATTTTCGGTGGAGGAGGAAAGAAAAAATTAAGGCTCTAAGAGATGGACACAAGTATTTTATCTAAAACAACTTCTTCAATAGAAAAACTAGTGAGATTTGTTACAGGGACACTATAACGTACTCGGCCTTTGATCCAGATTATTTTCATCACGAAATGAAAGCAGAGATATAATAAAGAAATGCACAAAGATATCGCAGATATCTAATAATATAATAGAAACGTATCAGAGATGCAAGCATAAACACAAAGATACAGTAATACATGATTTCTATTAATGAAATAAATGTGCAGAGACTATAAAAATATAGAGTGAAAGACTCGCTAGAATGGTGGCAACTTATCTCTGAGAAGAGATGTGACGACTACTCGCATTCGCAAGAAGATAATTACAATGAGGATCTGAAGGCCTTTTTACAATAAAGAAGATTGTCAAAAACTATAGACATCCAAAAACCTAACCCTAGGAGATGAAGCACCAAAACTCATGTGGGCCCCGATTGGGTAAGTCAGTACATCAACTTCCTGGGGCCGTAACTTTTGCATATGATTTTCGTTTGACACATATGATACATCATTAGAAATTTCTATCCGAGGACTACAACCAATGACAATGAATATCATGGAACGAAATAGAGTAATATTTGAAGGAGTTTGATGCCCAAAAAACATCGTTTAGGGCCTCAAAATGGCTCCGGAAGTTTAGGACCCAAAAAACTGCTAAAAATAGTAAATTGCCAAAATTGCCAAAAAACTATTTTGATCGAGTTGGAAAAGGTGGGTGGCCATCAATATCCACCTGGATCAATCCTCCCTCCTTAAGAAGCAATAGTATCCATTGTGTTGAGTTCCCAGGGGAGAAAGGGAAGCGTTTGCTGAATCTGAATCTTGATGAGTTGTTTTCCTTGTTGGAGACGTCGCATTGCTCAATTTGTGGAAGGTTGTCACAAACCTATTGAGGTTGAGTCTGTTCAACAAGTCGAGATACATGAGAGGAATCTGTACAGAAAGAATCTTTCTGCTTTGCTGCAACCTTGTCGACCTACTTCTGTTGGATAGAAGGTGCTTGGGGTGAGGCTGTAGTGGTTGCAGTGTCCTTCTGTTCCCTTTTTGAACAGATTGTGAAGAAGCTGAATTTTGCAGTATGAAATACTACCTTTATGCACTGTTTAGGGAAAACAATAGTCGGAACTACCTCTGGTGTTCTATAGAGATGAACCCCCAGAGAAACAATGGAACTGCGGGGTCAAGACTCATAAACAACATGGTGCTTCCACATATATGGTTGTCTCAAGAGAATATCACAGACATCCAGTGGGGAAACATCACATAATACCTCATCCTTTAAGGGTTGGATTACAGTGACAATCATCATTGTTGGCCAACAAAAAGATCTCTTCCCTGGAGAAGCCACCCTATGTTGTATGGTTGCCGGTGTGGTGTTGTTGACAATCCCAACTGTTTGACGACCTCTACTGAGATGAGGTTCTTCTGGCTTCCACTATCAACAATAAAATGGAGTGGGGTCCCCTTCACCCACATATCGATAAGAAACACCGAATGATGAGATGTCCAGAAAATCCATTTCAGTTTGGTCGTATCTATGTAGAGCCCCACAGTATTCAAGAGCCAAATGTCATTCGAAGTCTTTGATACCTAGCTTGGTGTGGAAGGTGTGGAAGATATTGGTGAACTCTGGAAATTCTTGGCCCCTCTCTTGCAGTAGCGTGGTCCATCTCACGTATTGGTCCTCGTAGTTTCCAAGAGGGTAATATCTTTCTTTTACTGCATCCACAAAAAAATCCCAAGTGGGCTCGGCCCCATATATTCCAGACTCCTCTGCGGAAATTTTCTCCCAGTAAGTTTCCCACCAATGTTTGACATGGGGGAGAGCTTTAAGGAGTGCGAAGGTGAACTTTTCCCTGTCGAAAAAAATATGAACAAAGAAATAAACTTCTAACAGATTTAACGATTTGACTAGGGCATCCACATCTATCTGACCTTCAAATACAAGAATATCAAAATTAACATGTACCTTGAAAGGAGAGGTGCTTCCAAAGTGGTTGTTTGATGAATATGTGCCTGTTGCTATCGACAAGCGTTGAAGGATGTGGGAAAAATTCTCCATCATTTCATCCCTCTGTTGTGTGAGATCTTTCTCAAGCAACAGATTGATAGGATCGTCTGCTCTGTCATTTTTCTTTTCTTCTGCCATGGAGGGTTTCTTGGGCGTGCGAGAGCGAATGTATTTAAGAGAGACAAGCTCGAGACCCAGCTTGCTATACTTGGACCTTATTGGGGACATGTACTGAAAAATGATCAAGATAAGCCTGCTCTGATACCACTGATCCAGATTGTTTTCGGCATGAAATGAGAGCAGAGATATAATAAATAAATGCACAGAGATATCGCGGATGTAACACACCCACGACGGGGCTGAATAAAAAAAAAAAATCATCCTGTTTAGAGGAACAAATCCTCTCTCTATGGGTTCTAGTTGGGACAGTCAGGGAATTAGCTCAGCCTTTTGGTTAAGGATCTCCGATTTTCGGAGCCAAACGACTCTCTAAGACCTTGATGGTCTCATTCTGTAATCAAACACAGAACCTTCTAACTACCTGGTGTAGGGATAAGGGTACCCGCGACCTCTTTTTGTGCACTTCTGAAATGTATAATTTCAAGTGTTCTCTCCTTTTTCGTTAACCCCCTCCTCCATATGTCCTTGGGATATGACCTCTTGTAGAATATGTGATTGCGAGCGCGTCCAAGGGTGGTTTTAGACCAACCCACTTTTCACTCTGCAATTTACTACAGAGCACCATGTATGCCTTTGGCAATACCGTGGTTTCAGTTGTAGCCCGCTCAAGGAGGATTAAAATATGAGCACATTCCAGCCCCACAATGCTACGAGATCATTGATATCGCGATCTTGACGATGCTGTATAAATTGACGGTTCAGATCTTCACCTTTCAAATATATGGACCGGATCTATCCTTCTTAAATCAATGGTCGAAATCACCTTCATGATTTCATACTTCGGGGTTTTGACCTTTCAACTTGGATCAACGGTCCTGCGGCCCTCTTCTTGATCAACAGTCGAGATCTCCTCTGGGTCTTCGAACTTATAAGATCTCAAATCTCAAACCTCACCCTTTTCCAAATGGCCTTTATCCAAAGGATTGGATCCACTGACACGTTTCATCCTAATCTAATGATCGAGGATTACTTCGGGTCTCTACCCGAAACTCACATATCTACACCACATCTCCCTTGATTCGACAGCTCTGAATCACATCGGGAATTTACCCGGAGTTCACGGATTCACGCCACATCTCCCTTCATCTGACGGTTCTGAATCACTATGGATATTTGGGTCTTTGCGAGACTTCAACCATGCGATCTAACACCAAGTGTAAGCTTCCTCCACGTGACCACTGACAGTGACCAGAGACCTTACCTAAAGTCATTTCACGATTTCACGTGTCGCGTCTTTGCATGTGAGTCACCTCAACTCTCACGACCTCTGAAATCTTGATAGGGGTCTAGCGCATGCTAGCTACTCCCTTATCCTTCAACCATATGACCTCTAGTCAAACGTTGAGGCCCACCTCCGAGCGCGTCATGATTTCGTGTATCAAGACTTTTGAACGGCTACCTCCTTCGAACCTTCGACTCCAAATTTTCCGATATCCCTCGTTCTCCCTGGACAATCAACAATATGTGTTCTCTACTTGATCTAAGACTAGGATCTAATCACGAAATCAGATTTCGTGAGTCCTCATGACTCTACCCTTTGACCTTCCCACTATGCGAGTCAGTGAAATGATGATATCTCACCACGTTTCCCTTTCGATGGATGGTCCCGATGATTTCAGAACTTGGGACTTCACAATGTCCACTCTCTTGTCTGTCTTCAAATGGTTAAGGTGTGTGCACCTTACCTCTAGATCAGACGATTGTTGATCCTTTTCTCTATGATCCAACGATCACTGTCGCTCTCCTCCAGAGCTTGTGATTTCTTCTGACTTAGAATATTTATCAATCTTCAAAGGTTTCAACCTTTTCTCCTCCTACGAGTCTGACTCTTGGATCTCTTCAAATCTTATGAAAATTTCTATCCCTTCTGAGCTTTGATCCTTAGGGGATTTCGAATTCCCACACACTCCTTGTGTTAATACGCTCACATTAGATCGACGGTCCACGACCTTCCTCGATCTGACAGTCCAGATTACATTGCTAGTTCGGGTTTTGGAGGATCTGTTTCCTTCACGATGATTACCAACATTTGTCGATTTTTCTATGACTAAAGGATTCAAGGCGTTAATGCCTGTGCCCCTTCTTCAAATATAACAGTCGCGATAGACCTTCGATTCTCCCGAACAGGTCTCGTCCATTCATCTACCAAATGAAAGGGTATTTCCTTTCGATATTTGAACCTCGTTATTCTTCCTTAGCTTTGTTGTATCTGAAGGGCTTAAGAGATTTGTGCTCTTTCTCTTCAATGTAATGATTGGAAGGATTCTTCCACACATCCCTTACGTTCATTACTCATCTCTAGTTCTACTTAATATGGTCGCAGTCTCTGCCCACCTTATAGATACTCGATGCATACATGCACTACCTCTGTTGAGCTTAATAAGCTCCATCCTCGTAGTGATTGCAGGGTTCACTTCCGCAATCAAGGAAGAACTCACTCAACTCTAGGATGGTGATGAAATTCCCTAGGAAAGTGTTTTCAAGAAATTAAACTAGAGCATAAGGAAATCAAGTAAATGTAGAAGTTCTCAAGGAACGAACACATAATCTTAACTTAATCATTCAATACCGAAGCCATTTCTAGGCATATAAATACAACCATGCATCGATTATTTCCAATTCAGAGCACAAGGGATAAAAACACTTATCATAACCATAAGGCATGACGCGACTTCTGAGAGGGGTGCTCGTTTCCACCCAACCTATGGCTCAGTCACTCCCAATGGATTTATCATTGGCCACCCTCGAGCTTAAGTTGCAATGCTTTGAGATTCAATCTCTTACTTCTAGCTCAACATAAGTTAGGGACAAAGGTTACTCTCCTCCTCCCGATACAGGAGTAGATAGGGACGAAGGTTACTATCCTTCTTCTGTCTCAGTCTCTATTCCCTATGATCAGAAATAACTTTTCTCTTTCAATCCTTCCTTGGAATCGAGAGCTTCATCTCCTGTCTCTGAAATCTTCGTAGGTCCTCTCTGCCCACACCATGCTTCCATTCTTTCCTCCCTCAACCATATTGCGTGTGGCTCAAATTTCTAGTCCGCAGTTAGGTCCGAAAGCCTTACAGATGGGTAGTCTACCCCATCCCCTCATTAACTCTTGAGGAGTCCTTCCCACCTACAAGTCTGAATGTAATTAATTGTTGGGTCAAAGGGTTGTTTTGATCTGAGCAATTAATTCCAGCATGGTACTGGTTCGGTGGAGGTTAACACAACCATTTCGGGTCCCCACCACCACCTTTCATAGCATTCGTGGTTTTCTCTTAGCACATCTCGTCTTTCAGCAGTCATGCAACACGTAACCATTTTCTATTAAAATAACATAATTTACATTCATCAACCTTTTATACAAAGGCTGATCAAATAAAACATTCATACTTTTAGGTTTCCCATAGTTCCTTGGACAATATAGTTATATTTACATACTGGGGGAAACAGGGTGTTACAATTCCCTCCCCCTTAAAGGAACATCGTCCTCGATATTCTATCTATCAACATGATATGTATGTATAAAAGTAAACAAAATTGGATATGTCTATCTCATGGCATACTCCATTTCCCACGTAGCCTCATCTAGGGAAAAGTGTTTCCACTGCACCTTGACCTGTGCAATGGTTTGGTTCCTGAGTGAGGTTTCCTTCCTGTCTAGTATGCATTGGGGTTCTGGCAAGAATTCTCCCTCTGGTTCCACCTGGATCATAGACTAGTAATTTATATGATTAGCATCATGTACATATTTTTTCAATAATGAAACATGGAAAACATTATGGGGCTTTACAATGGGTGGAAGTGCTAGCTTATAGGTTACAGGTCCCACTCTATCTAATACTTCAAAGGGTCCACAATACCAAGGTGCCAATTTGGCACAGGATCCCATTCTTAGGGAACTCTTCCTGGGTCTAACTCTGAGATAGACATGGTCTCGAGTCTTGAACTCTCAGGGAGTTATTTTCCTGTTGGTATAGCTTTTCTGTCTATCGTAAGAAATCTTTATATTTTTCTTTATCTGAATTACTTTTTGTTCCATTTCTTTCAGCATGTTTGGTCTGATTGTAGTTCTATCCACTAGATTATTCTAGCTGATTGGAATCTTGCATTGTTTACCATAGAGGGTTCAAAGGGGCTCATCTTCAAGGATTCCTGATAATCGTTGTTGTAGGCAAACTCTACCAATGGTAGGCAGTCTTCCCACTTCTTAGGTTGTTGCATTGAATGCATCCTTACCATGTCTTCTACTATTTGTTTCACTCTTTCTGTCTGACCATCAGTTTGGAGGTGATAAGTTGTGTTGAATAACAATTTTTTCTCCAAACCCACCATTAGGGATTTCCAAAAGTTCAAAGTAAAATTGGTATCTCGGTCAGATACAATTTCCTTGGGCATTCCATGCAGTCTAAATATCTCCTTCATGAATATGTTGGAAATAACTATGGCCTTGCAATTTGACTTGACTGGAATGAAATGAGTAGACTTACTTAGTTTGTCCACCACGACCATGATGGCATCATTTTGCTTGGTCAACTTTGGTAATGCGGTGATGAAATCCATGGAGATGGTTTCCCATTTCCATTTTTGGATCAGTAGGGGCTGTAATAATCCTGCTAGATGTCGGTGCTCTACCTTAACTTGTTGTAATTCTAGGAACTTAGCTAGATAGTTAGCTATGTCTTTCTTCAACCCAGGCCAATAGAATTTTTTCCTAGTGGTTGTGATCATCTTCTGAAATCCCGGGTGACCAGTATATGGTCTCTTATGTAGTTCATCCATTATGAACCTCTTCAATTCGTCACAGTTTGGAATATACAATCGATTTATGTAAGTCAACAGCCCTTCCTCGAGCATCTGGTAGCCTTCATACTTCAGCCTAGGCTCTTGTCTTAGGTATGAGGTCACGGTCCGAAAGAATGCATCTATCTCTTGTGCATTTCTGACTATTTCCTTGACATTCTTTTCACAAGTTCTTATTGCTTCCAGATGAATCATTTTTATACTTCTACTAAGGGAATTGACTACCCTATTTTCCTTTCCTTTGATGTGTTTTATTTCGAAATAAAACACACTAAGAAGAGCCATCCACCTAGCTTTCCTGACATTGAGCTTTGGTTGATCAAATAGGTGCCTCAATCCACAATGTCTGTCATAAGAACAAATATCCTTCCCAGGAGGTAGTGCCTCCACATTTTTAAATCATGTACTATGGAAGCCAACTCTAGGTCATGGGTCACATAATTGATCTCATGCTCATTTAAATTTTGGGATGAGTAGGAATTTACACATCCATCTTGCATAAGGACTCCTTCGAGTCATTCCTTGTTAAGCCCTAATATTGGCTCATTACCCCTTAATTGGGGCATATTAGATTTGTAATGTTATTTTATTTATGTCAGCTTTAGGCCATTAGTTGTAATTATACCTCCTAGTCTCCTATATATACTAATGAGACATTTTCATTTTGAATCATCTTGTACTTGAACATTTAAGTGGGGTAAAAGGAGGTTGCCCCCTCGAAGAGGCTTATTATCTGAAATTCTCTCTTTTTCAAGGCGTTGAGTACTTTTTCTGAGGATTTTCTATGCTATATTGATATTTGGTTCTTAACATATGGTATCAGAGCTCAAGGTCTTGGGGTTTCGCTGCTACATCTGAGACACCTTGGAATTTTCACTATAACTTTTTTCCTACAACGTTTCATAAGTAATAGCTTGGAGAATATTTAGTAGATGGATCAAGGTACATTGGGTTCAAAATTCAACCTGAAGCCTTATACTTTCAGAGATACAACCTGTACAAGATAGGGTTCTGCAATCATCCTGAACTAATTCATTGTGGAATTTTCACTATAAAAAAATTTCTGTAATGTTTCAGACCCTGAGCTCTGGAGGATATTTACATAAATTAGTAAGGTATTTGTGGTAAAATTTTTAGCTTCTGGGTCATCATAAATTTGTATATACACCTTGTGTAAGTTAGGGTATCTGACTAGTCCTATTAACTAGTCTCAAGAAGGTGTTCCAGGTAAAACAATCATAACTTCTTCCTAGAGTATCAAAATTGTGTGGGACTGGTTGCATTGGATTTTGGACAGTCTGCAGTATTTCTGGTGCGAGTTTCAGAATTTTATATCAATTATTTTGTGCGGGGCACACTATACAAGTGACATCTCCTCGAAAGGACAAAAATCAGCAAGTTGTGGGGATGTTACCGTAAATTCCACTTGGCACATCCAATTTTGAGAAGACCTGTGGCATTGCAGAGAATACATATCAGAGAAATACATAAAGGAAAGTGTCATACCCAAAAGGGCTGAAACTTCGGAGATACAACAGAAGAAATATTGTCTAGCAGAACCACCTCAAAATCAAGGTTCAAAAGTGATACTTGGCCAACATGACACCCAAAAAGGGAACTTCTACACCAAATAAGCCTCCAGAAAATCCCACTTGGACTCTTTATGAACGTGAAGAAATGCGTAGGGACATATATGACCTACAAAATAAGATGGATTCAATGGAAGCTAAGTTGGATACTAAGATAGATGGTTTAAAAGGGGAGATCATGGAAGTATTGAAAAATTTCGTAACAGAGAAGACACCTGAAAGTGAAAATGCATCCCATGAAATTCATGATGA
>ML785899.1:706687-741363 GCA_009831015.1 Picea engelmannii | reverse complement strand
CAATTAAGACCCCAGGTCTTCTACAACCATTATCCATCCCAAGTCAGTGCTGGGAGGAGGTTTCCATGGATTTCATCACAGGGTTACCAAAGTCTGAAGGAAAGAGTGTCATCATGGTGATTGTTGATAGACTGACCAAGTACGTACACTTTTGTGTGCTCTCTCATCCCTTCAAAGCTAGTACAGTTGCCACCGCATTCATGGAGATAGTTCAAAAGCTACATGGCAGCCCAAATATTATTGTAAGTGACAAAGATCCCATCTTCACTGTACATTTTTGGACATAATTATTTTCTTGTTTGGGTACTCAATTGGCTCATAGCTCATCCTATCATCCTCAATCTGATGGACAAACCGAGATAGTGAACAAATGTCTGGAAGGATACCTTCGTTGCTTTGTCTCTGATAAACAAACACAACGGTTCAAATGGTTACCCTTGGCAGAATGGTGGTATAACACTTCCTTTCATAGTGCAACAAAAATGACACCATTTATGGAACTTTATGGATACCACCCTCCTTCCATCACTTCTTCTCTAAAATAAAAATCTAAGGTTCAAAAAGTGGAAGATCACATCGAGAATCAACAACAAGTTCTCCAAATCTTAAAGGACAACCTGACCATGGCACAAAATCGCATGAAACAACAAGAATATCAACATCGTAGTGAAAGAAGTTTTGAAGTAGGGGATTGGGCATTTTTAAGACTACAACCATACAAACATATGTCCCTCAAGCAAGTCAAGAAGGATAATAAATTATCACCAAAGTACCATGGCCCTTATAAGGTGTTGCAAAAGATTGGTACTATGGCATACAAATTGGAGCTGCCTGCATCTTCATGAGTACACACAATTTTCCATGTTTCATGCTTAAAGAAGGTTATAGGCGACAAGATCCCAGTTCAAACTATATTGCCAGAACTTGATGAGGAAGGAAAAATCATATTGGAGCCTAAAGCCATCACTGACACAAGAATTCACCAAATGAGGAATAGATCCATTTCAGAGTATCTCATTAAATGGAGGAAACTACCAGCTGAAGATTCCACTTGGCAAGATGAGTCTTTTATACAGAAGCATCCAGAGTTACTCAAGTGTTGTGGACAACACTTGTCTCAAGGGGAGGGGCATGTTAATCCCTAATATTGGCTCATTACCCCTTAATTGGGGCATATTAGATTAATAATGTTATTTTATTTATGTCGGCTTTAGGCCATTAGTTGTAATTATACCTCCTAGTCTCCTATATATATCGAGGAGACATTTTCATTTTGAATCATCTTGTACTTGAACATTTATGTGGGGTAAAAGGAGGTTGCCCCCTCGAAGAGGCTTATTATCTGAAATTCTCTCTTTTTCAAGGCGTTGAGTACTTTTTTCTAAGGATTTTCTATGCTATATTGATATTTGGTTCTTAACATTCCTTGAAGGCATCTGTACACAAGAGGAAATCATTATCTGAGTCTGCAATATTTAGCACGGGTGCATGGGTCAGGAGGTATTTCAGTTCTTGAAATCTTTCTTCACATTTGGATGTCCAAATGAATTTGATCCCCTTTTTCTGAAGGGTAGTGATTGCACAACCAATCTTCGAAAATCCTTTTATGAACCTTCTATAGTATCTTTCCAGGCCTATGAAGGATCTGATATTTGATACATCCTTCGGGGTAGGCCATTCCATAATAGATCCGATCTTAGCGAGGTCCACTGCCACCCCTTCCTTAACAATGACACGGCCTAAGTAATGTACTTTATTTTGAAAGAAGTCACACTTTCTAAACTTAGCGTACAAATGATGCTCTCTTAGTACTTGAAGTATGAGTCTAAGATGTTCTTCATCCTCCTCCCTGTTCTTGTAGTATATTAGGATATCATCAATGAAAACCAATGCAAATTTGTCCAGAAATTTGTTGAGTACGTTATTCATCAAGCACATAAAAGTGGCGGAGGCATTAGTTAACCCAAATGGCACCACCACAAATTCATAGTGACCATACCTCGTTTTGAAGGTTGTTTTGTGGATGTCTTCATCCTTAATCCGGACTTGTTGGTATCCAGACCTTAATTCAATCTTCGAGAAGATGGAAGCACCTACCAATTGGTCAAACAAGTCATCGATTCTTGGTAAGGGGTACTTGTTCTTTATGGTTGTCTTATTGAGTTATATATAATCTATGCATAGTCGGAGTGTGCCATATTTCTTTTTCAAAAACAATAAGGGCGCTCCCCATGGGGATACACTGGGTTGGATGTAGCCTTTGCCCATCATCTCCTTTAGTTGTATCTTGAGCTCAACTAGCTCTGGCGTGCTCATCCTATATGGCATTCTAGATGCTGGTACCGCTCCCAGTGTAAGTTCTATTAAGAATTCCATATCCCTTCTCGGAGGTAAACCTAGTACTTCTTCTAGGAACATGTCCTTGTATTCTCTTAATATGTTGTGGTCCTCTAGGTTTGGTTTTTCATCCTCAACATATTCCATCACCTGTATGACATATAAGGAGCACCCTTTTCTACAATAATTTTTCATTTGAAGGGTTGATATTTGCCTCACTGAGACAGGATTCTGAATCCCTTGGAGGGTTGTCTTTCTCCCTTCTTCATTTACACATTCTAAATTTTTATGATAACAGTCCAATTTATTTTTGTAAGATGACAACCAATCCATTCCAATCAACAATTCATAAGATCCCATGGGAAGTATGTTAAGGGTCGCTTGGGTGAGAAATCCACCCATGATGAGTTAACAGGCTGGTATGACCTCTGCCACTTTTTTTTTGGTCCCGGTGTCTAATTGCACCAACCATGGATTAACATGTCTAATTGGTTGGAGTTTACACTTATCAATAGTCTAAGAGGCCACATAACTCAAATTAGAACTCGGGTCAATTAAAATAGAAACTACTTGGTTGGCGATCATACCTTCCATCTCCACTACTAAATCTTGATGGTTGGTTTTATTATTGTCCAAGGTTGCATAGATTCGTGGCATGCTCCTAGCCATGTCATTGTCAGTGGTATCTTCTTGGATATTGTAGAATCTCTTACTGTTCTATTGTCAGTGTGGGAAGTCCCTCAATTTATGATCCTCTCCACAACCCCAACATTTTAAGGGTTCCTTCTTTAGGTTATCGATATTTGTTGGGACTGTCTTAAAAGGTTTATTTCCACTTTGAGAGGGGAAATTTTTCTGATATGCACTTCTAGTAGGAAGTCTCCTTCTAGAATATTTTTCATAGTTCTTAAATCTTGAGGATTTAAACCCCTTCTTCTAGAATCCCAAACTACTCCTCTTATTCTAGTCCTCGTAAGGTCTGGCCTTACTCCAAAACTATTCATAACAATACCTCACCTTCTGGATAGCTTCTTCTAAGGTATTTGGTTCGTCAAACTCAATCTTGTCCCGGTAGGGCTGAGGTAACCCACTAATGAACCATTGCATTTTTTCTTTATCATCTTTTATGTAGGCTACATACCTCCGTAGTTCAAGTAATTTATTGACAAATTCATATATGGTGAGTTTCCCCAGCCTGAGTTCATAGAATTCCTTAGTCTTCCCATCCATGTATTTCTCTAACAGATACTACTGGACTCCTTTCACATTCCTAAGGTCTTCCCACCAAATGGAAGCCTTTCCATTTAGGTTAAATATGGTTATTCGATCCTTCAAGTTTTTAGAGTGGTCATGGACTCTGAAGCATTTCTCTAGACCAAACAACCAAGCTTCAGCCTCTTCTCCCTTCTTAATCTCTCCATCGAAAGAGGGTGGTTTGGCTTTCTTGGATTCTTCAGGATCATGATTTTTGGAATGCTTCCACTTCTTTCCTTTCCTTCAAGAATGTGAGCTTGCTCTGCTACTAGAATATTCCTCGGAGTTGTCATCTTCCTTTTTAGAGGAATTCGCCAATGTGTGTCCCTTGCCTCTAGGTTGGACCTTCTTCGCGGTACTTCTCACAGTGGGGTTACTTATGGAGTCATGTTTTCGGATTTCAGGTATAATCTGACTTATCTTCTTGTTTCGTCGATCCACATGACTGGTTGCGGGTTCATGCTGCAGTTCCCTTTGTATGTCGGATAAGCTCTGTAGCAAGAATGCGTTAATTTCTATTTGTTTTTCTTTCTCCTTTATCAATCTCTCATTGTCATCCTTGAAACTCTGTAACTTGACCCTAAGGCTCCTTACAGTTTTAGCCAGATCCAAAGCGGTTTCCAACTCTCTCCTTTCATCAGATTCTTTGTCTTTGTTGTGGGAGCCATCCGCCACTTCATGAAATGTCACCCTTTAGTCTTGAAGTTTTCCCGTGATTTATTGACTGCTCGAGTGTTGAAAAAAAAACTTATTGTTAGCTAACAGTCTATTAGTTCATGAACAATACACGGTTCAATTTCTTAAACGCACACACACAGTATAAAGTTTCATTATTTTATTTAATAACATTTTTAACCAGACTTTAAGAAAGAGGTAAGGTAGAGTGTCACTCTTTTAAAAGTACTCCAAATAGAGTTTTTAAGCGACTCATCCATGAGACCAAGTAGGCCAAGTGTTGTAACCATGCTCTGATACTAATTTATAACACACCCACGACGGGGCTGAATAAAAAAAAAATCATCCTATTTATAGGAACAAATCCTCTCTCTACAGGTTCTAGTTGGGACAGTCGGGGAACCAGCTCGGCCTTCTAGTCAAGGATATCTGATTTATGTATCCAAACTACTCTCTAAGACCTTGATGGTAGCATTCTGTAATCAAACACGGAACCTTCTAACTACCTGGTGTAGGGCTTAGGGTACACGTGACCTCTGTCTGCACACTTCTAAAATATAGAATTTTAGGTGCTACCTCCTTTTCCGTTAACCCCCTCCTCAATATGTCCAAGGGTGGTTTTAAACAAACCCACTTTTCGCCCCGTAATTTACTACAGAGCACCATGTATGCATTTGTCAATACCGTGGTTTCATTTGCGTCTCACTCAAGGAGGATTATAACCCAAGCACATTCTGGCCCCACAATGCTATGGGATCATCGATCTCACGATCTTAACGATATTGTCTGAACTGATGGTTCAGATCCACACCTTTCAAATTTGTGGACCAGATCTGTCCCTCTTGATTCAATGGTCAAAATCACCTTTGTAATTACGAACTTTGGGGTTTTTACCTTTCAACTCGGATCAACGGTCCTGTGGCCCTCTTCTCGATCAACAATCAAGATATCCTCCGGGTATTCAAACTTCTGAGATCTCAAATATCAAACCTTTCCCTTTTCCAAATGGATTTTATCTGAAGGCTGGGATCCACTGACGCGTGTCCTCCTGATCTAACAATCGAGGATTACTTTGGGTCTCTACCTAGAACTCACATATCTACACCACATCTCCCTTGATCCGACGAATCTCAATCACTTCGGGACTTTACCCGGAGTTTACGGATTCACGCCACGTCTCCCTTGATCCAACAGCTTTGAATCACTATGGATCTTCGGGTCTTTGCAAGACTTCATTCGTGCAATCTAGCACCAAGTGTAAGCTTCCTCCACATGACCACTAGTGATGACCACAGGCCTTACCTAAAGGAGTTTCGCAATTTCACATGTCAAGTCTTTGCAATTGAGTCACCTCGACTCTCCCATCCTATGAAATTCTGATAGGGGTCCAGCGCATGCTATCTCCTCCCTTATCCTTCAACAATATGACCTCCATCCAAACCTTGAGGCCCACCTTCGAGCGTGTCGCGATCTCACATATCGGGAATTTTGAACAATTGCCTCCTTCGAACATATGAATCATGATTTCCTGATATCCTGCATTCTCCCTAGACAATCAACGGTCCATGTTCTCTCCTTGATTGACGGCTATGAACAAATCGCGACCTCAGATTTCGTGAGTCCTCGCGACTCTTCCCTTTGACCTTCCCACTCTATGAGTCAGCAAAATTTTGATCTCTCTCCACGTGTCCCTTAAGATGGACGGTCCCGATGATTTCAGAACTTGGGAATTCACAGAGTCCACTCTGTTGTCTGTGTTCAAATGGTTAAGGTGCATGCACCTTACCTCTAGATCAGACAGTTGTTGATCCTTTTCTCTATGATCCAACGACCACTGTCACTCTCTTCTGGAGCTTCTTATTTCTTCTAACTTAGAATATTTAACAGTCTTCAAAGGTTTCGACCTTTGCACCTCCTATGAGCCTGAATTTTGGATCTCGTCAACTTTTATGAAAATTTCTATCCCTTATGAGCTTTGATCCTTATGGGATTTAAAATTCCCATGCACTCCTTACGTTAATCTGCTCGCATCATATCGACGGTCCACGATCTTCCTAGATCCGATGGTCCAGATTACATCACCAATTTGAGTTTCATAGGATCCGTTCCCTTCACGATGATTACCAACATTTGTCGATTTTGCGATCACTGAAGTATTCGAGGCATTAATGCCTATGGCCCTTCTTCAAATCTAACGATCACGATAGACATTGGATTCTCTCGAATGGGTCTCTTCCATTCATCTCCCAAACGAAAGGGTATATCCTTTCGATATTTGAACCTCGCTATTCTTCTCGAGCTTTGTTGGCTCTAAAGGGCTTAACAATGTTTTTCTCTTTCTCTTGAACATAATGCTTGGAAGGATTCTTCCGCGCATCCCTTACGTTCATTACTCATCTCTATAACTTAAGATGGTCTCAGTCTCTACCCACCTTATAGAGACTCGGTGCATACATGCACTATCTCTCCTGAGATTAATAAGATCCATCCTCGCAGTGATTGCGGGGTTCAACCTTTGCAATCAAGGAAGTACTCACTCGACTCTACGACGGTGATGAAATTCCCTGGGAAAGTGTTTTCTAGAAATTAAACTAGAGCATAAGGAAATCAAGTAAATGTATAAGTTCTCAAGGAATGAACACATACTCTTAACTTAATGATTCAATATAGAAACCATTTCTAGGCATATAAATACGAGCATGCATCCATTATTTCCAATTCAAAGCACAAGGCATAAAACCACTTATCAGAACCATAAGGCATGATGTGACTTCTTAGAGGGGTTCTTGTTTACACCCAACCATAGGCTCAGTCACTCCCAATATATTTATCACTGGCCACCCCCGAGATTAGGCCATAATGCTTTGAGATTCAATATCTTACTTCCAACTCAACGGAAGTTAGGGACGAAGTTTACTCTCCTCCTCATGAAATAGGAATAGATAAAGAGGAAGGTTACTCTCCTTCTCTTGGCTCAGTCTCTATTCCCTGTGATCATAAATCACTTTTCTCTTTCAATCCTTCCTTGCACCCGAGAGCTTCAGCTCTCGTCTCTACATTCTTTGCAGGTCCTCTCTTCTCACACCACGCTTCCTTTCTTCCCTCCCTCAGAAAGATTGTGTGTGGCTTGAATTTCCAGTCTACGGTTAGGTCCAGAAGCCTTGCAGAAGGGAAGTCTGCCCCATCCCCTCATTAACTCTTGAGGAGGCCTTCCCACCTTCCAATCTGATTGTAATTAATTCCTGGATCAGAGGGTTGTTCTGATATGAGCAATTAATTCCAGCATGGTACTGGTTTGTTGGAGGTTAACACAACCATTTTGGGTCCCCTCCACCACCTTTCATAGCATTTGTAGTTTTCTCTTAGAACATCCCCTCTTTCAGAAGTCATGTAGCACGTAACCATTTTCTAGTAAAATAACATAATTTACATTCATTGACCTTTTATACGAAGGTTGATCAAATCAAACATTCACACTTTTAGGTTTTCCATAGTTCCTTCGCAAATATAGTTATATTTACACACTAGGGGAAACGAGGTGTTACAGTGGATATCCAATAATATAACAGAAACATATTAGAGATGCAACCATAAACACAGAGATACAATAATGCACGATTTCTATTAATGAAATAAATGTACAGAGACTGTAAAAATACATAGTAAAAGACTCTCTAGAATGGTGGCAACTTATCTATGAGAAGAGACGTGACGAATACTCGCATTCACAAGAAGATTATTACAATGAGGCTCTGCAGTCCTTTTTACAATAAATAGGAATGTAAAAAACGCTAGACATCCAAAAACCTAACTCTAGGAGATGAGGCGCCAAAAGTCATGTGGGCCTCGTTTGGGTAAGTTAGTACAACTGATAATAGAGAATATCATGGTTTGGAACGAACTAATATTTTTCGGAGTTTAATGCCCAAAAAACGTCGTTTAGGGCCTCAAAATGGCTCCAGAAGTTCAAGACCCCAAAAACTACCAAAAATAGTAAATTGCCAAAAAAATTCAGAAAATTGTTTTGAGGGAGTTGGAAAAGGTGGGTGGCCACCGATATCCACCTGGATCATCCTTCCAGTCCAGGTCATTCCACTTAAAAATATCTCATGCTCTGATACCATATTTTGACGTACCCAACCATCCCAGGACCACGACATGCTTCCATTAATCTGTACTCTGTTGAAAATATGATATGATATATATAATGCAAATTTAACAGACATAAACATTCTTCCCATACATAGATTCATGCATAATTAACAGTAAATCACACATGCATCAAACACATGCAATTCTCATAATAACAGACATGCACTGAACACATCATTTGATATGAACATGGAAATGATACGTATCTTTTAATTGAAGTACACTAACTGCATAAGACATTCCACGAACCTCCCTGCCTTAGACCACACTGCTCCAAGCTATCAGCAGTGGGTCACCCCCTAGCTAGGACTAAACTCCACCCACGGTAAAGGAAATCCTAGGCTAGGCTTAGACTACGTAAAGTTGCACAATGCAGAAGGAAGTATTCCCTCCAAGGAGCTTACTTACGCCCACCACTCACAGACTCTCATTCCCCACATGCTTGTCTGAACCCTGGAATATACACCTTTACTATTCCATAGTCCATCGGTTGCTCCATTTCCCTTCCAGGGCTTTAGCAATATGCCAGATCAGTTGTTCTCAGAGATCTGTAGTTTCTATTGGACTCCCTCTAGGAGAAATCACTTCCCCAACAATCTCTCTCACCTGCAGAGAGTTTCTCACATGCCTGAGAACCTGCTTCTTCAATCCACCTACCTGACAACCAACCTCCTTAAAACCACACACCTAACAACCAACTTCTTTTGTCCATACCCTCAGTCAAATGGTTAAGAACAATAAAAAAGTTGAGTAAGGAAGGATACAGGCTAAGAAAAACTACCAGGGTGCACAAATTATAGAGGTTCACCATGGCAGAGGGTTCAACAATGGTAGAAAATGGCTAACTACATGCATGCTTCGTGCATGAGTGAATGGGAAAAAGATGCCAAAACAAATGAATTCTCCACATATATTTTCATGCATCCTGGATGACACATGGCTCTTGACAAGCTCGCTTCCTCTCCCAAAAGTAACTTAGGATAAAAAGGTTATGTCAAAACCTTATCCTTTTAGCAATATATTATAATATTCCTTTGGAGGCAAGCCCTCAAGATTAACCCCCTTTCCTATCATGTTATGCCCCTTCCCTTTCCCTTCCTAGTGGAGCTTAGTCCCACATCCTCATTTATCGTTGTCAGTCTACACACAACGATGTATTATATTAATGATATGAGTGTTACATATACAAAAATAGGCTCATTGGCCTTTGCATCTAGGCTCACTGGCCTAATCAACACATAAGCCTCCTAGCTTATAAATACTTGACACACCATCCTATAAATATCATTAAACAACATTACAATTCAGCAGGGTCTTGACCTTGGGTTATTACAATCCCCTCCCCTTATTTATGTATTGTCCTTAGTGCATCATATTTGTACATATTACAACAAGATTTTCAAAAATATTCAAAAATATGGGGATATTATGCCTGCATAACATCTTCATGGTCCCAAGTTGCATCCTTAGGACCGTACCAGGTCCATTGGACCTTTACAATCCCTATGGTTCAATTCCATAGTTGTTTGATTTTCTAGTCCAGAATGCATACCTGATGCAATTGAAAAGTGCTTTCTTGCTCCACCTGAATCACATTCCAATCAATAACATGATTAGCATGAGGTGTATATTTCTTAAGAAATTATACATGGAATACATTATGTATAGACATAGATGCAGGCAATGCAATCATATAAGCTACTAGTCCAATCATCTCTAGGATTTCAAACAACCCATAATATATGGCTGCCAACTTGTTACATTTTCCCAACTTCACAAAAATTTTGTTGGCCTTCACCTTCAAGAAAACTTGATCACCCACTTTAAATTCCCTGTGAGTTCTGCCCTTGTGAGCATAGGTTTTCTGCCTATCTTGGGAAACCTTTAAATTATGTTTAATCTCAAACATTTTCTCTTCCATTTCCCTAAGAAAATCTCGCCCAACCACTGCTATGTCAGCTGGGTTGTCCCAACTTACTAGTGTGTTGCACTTTTTTCCATAAAGTGCCTCAAATGGGGTCATCTTCAGTGATTCTTGGTACCCATTGTTGTAGGAAAATTCTTCGAAGTGTATATAATCTTCCCATTTATATGGTTTGTCCATCACATACATCCTTATCATATCCTCTCTCAGTCGGTTCACCCTTTCTATTTTCCCATCAGACTCGAGATGATAAGTTGTGTTGAAGTTCATATTTGTTTTGAACCCTTTCAATAATCCCTTTCAGAAGTTTGAGGTAAACTTTGGGTCTCTGCTAGAAATAATTGTCTTGGGTATCTCATGCAAGCATGCTACTTCCCTCATATAAATATCAACAACATTGGTTTCCTTGTGAGTAACCATCATAGGAATGAAATGGGAATCTTTAGTATGTTTTTCCACCACCACCATGATAACATCATGTTGCTTGCTTGTTCTGGGAAATTTTGTGATGAAATTAATTGTCACCACTTCCCACTTCCACTTAGGAATGGGAAATGGACACAACAACCCATTTGTGTGTCTATGCTCATCTTTCACCTTTTGACACTCAAAAAATTTAGCAATGTACTCAACAATCTCCTTTTTCATGCCTAGCCAATAATATTGGCTCTTGACTGTTGCCATTGTTTTATGATATCCTCGGTGTCTAGCATAAGGTACATTATGCATCTATTTCAAAATCCTACTCCTCAATTAATGAGAATTGGGTACATAAATTATGTTCTTGTACAAGAGAACTTCATCATTTCCTAATTCATAATATTCAACTTTTTGTTGCATTTTACCTTGCTGTAATTTTGTTACCAATTCCATCTACTGCAAATCTACTTTTGCATCCTAAGAAATTATTCCTTTAAGATCAGTTTCATACATGATAATGGTTGTAGCATGTAGTTCATGCACTCTCTTGTTGATTTCATCAACCACTTTGTTCTCTTTTCCTTTGACGTGATTAATATGAAAGTCATACTCACTGAGGAATTCCAACCATTTGCTCTTCCTAGAATTTAAATTTGTTTGATCAAACAAGTATTTCAAACCATTATGGTCTATCCTCAACTCAAACCTCTTTCCCATGAGGTAGTTCCTCCACTTTTTCAAGGCATGCACTATGGATGCCAACTCGAAATCATGAGTGGCATAGAGTCTTTCATGCTCTTTCAATTTTCTGGATTCAAAACATATCACCAACCCATTTTGACTGAGGAATGAACCAAGTCCTTCTTTTCATGCATTTGTGAAAACCACAAAATCTTCATTTGGATCAATAATCCTCAGAATTGGATTAGTGGTTAACAACTTCTTCAATTGTTGGAAGCTCTTTTCACATTCTGTTGTCCATTGAAACTTCACCCCCTTCCTTTGCAAGGAAGTGATTGGATGAGCAATTCTCGAAAACCTGACAATGTATCTTCTGTAGTAGCCAGCTAGACCCATGAAGGATATGACTTTTGTCACATTCTTAGGTGACTTCCACCCTTTAATAGCTTCAATATTTTCAGGATCCACTACTATCCCTTCTTCGGATATGATATAACACAAATAGTGAATTTGGTTTTCATAAAATGAGCGCTTTCTTAGTTTGGCATACAACTGGTGCTCTATTAACACTTGTAACACCATCCTCAAATGATTCTCATTTTATTCTTATGACTTGGAATATACAAGGATGTCGTCCAAAAATACAATGACAAACTTGTCTAAATATTCCGGGAAAACACCATTCATTAAGAACATGAAAACAACTGGTGTATTTGATAACCGAAATGGAAACACTGTGAACTCTTAATGACCATACCTTGTCCTGAAGGCAGTCTTGTTGATGTCTTCATCTATGATCCTTACTTCATGATAACCAGATCTGAGATCAATCTTTCAGAATATCCTTGCATCCTTTAAGTGATCAAAGAGATCGTCAATCCTTGGCAAAGGATACTTGTTCCTTATAGTCACTTTGTTCAATTGTCTGAAGTCGATGCACAATCTCAATGTCCCATATTTCTTATTCACAAATAATACTGGGGCACCCCAAGGTGACACACTTGGGTGTATCTACTCCTTCTTCAAAATTTCTTCAAGTTGCATTTGTACTCCCTTCATCTCTGGTGTAATCATTATGTAGGGAGTCTTTGATACTAGAGCTACTCTGGGAATCAAATGTATAGAGAAATCAATATCTTTGTTTGGGGGTAGTCCTGGTATCTCCTTAAACACATCCTAGAAATATTCCAAGACTTCATGATCCTCCAGATTTGGCACCTTATCCTTAGGTGCTTCCTCCATATGAGCTACAAATATTTGGCATCCCATCCTGCAACACTTCTTCAGTGGAATTGTTGATAGTTCTCAAACTGTTAGGGACCTAACCCCTCATGTAGGTAGAATAATATATTTCCATGTAATAAAGGTCAATATTAATAAGGCCTAGCAATAAGGAATAATAATTCCAATGTAATAAGACCTAATAGAAGCTTCCACTTCTAGAAGGATATTCCTCTAGATGGTTCTTTTGATAGACATATTTATTATAAATAGGAGTCGAGGGTATGAGAAATTTTTTCTTGGATATTATTTTAATAGAGCTCTACTTTGCTGGAGGTTTCCCCCTCGAAGAGGCAAGTGAACATTTCTCTCGGTAATCAAAGTGATCTTTCAGGTGTTATTCTGGTATCATTTCAGTATTATTGTGGTGTTGTTCTAGTTATATTGTTGTTCATCTTCCATTTCTAGCTATTTATTTCTGTTTTGCATAATTTATATATATAGAATATTACAAGTGATATCAAAGAACCTTCCTCGGTAGAAAATTGTGGGTTAATTTTTTTCAGGGTAGAGACATATTCTGATGTCTTTAAGCTATAGAGATCTGTCGTTACACGCATAAATCTATGGTTGAGGATTCATACACATAGAAAATACAAGAGGTACTTAAGCACACATCTGTTGGCCACCCTTGTAACCCTTGTTGGTACCCCTTCGAGTGGTAGTGCATCAGACAACACCTATATACAGATCGACCTAGATTTCCTGAATCCCTCCATAGATAAACTAATTGGATGCTTGAATGTTATAGTTCCACAGAGAAAAACACTTGGGAAGATACTCTCTAGTACCTAGGTAGTCAAGTAGTAGCTAAAGGCACGGTCTAGCCTCCTTAGTTGGTGCCCTGAGATATTGGGCCAAGTACTATTGTTGTACCCCACACGCATATCAGAGAGATATAGCATAGGGAAAACCATTGTATATAGAACCCTTGAATACCTAACCCTTGGGTAGGAAACAAAAACAAAACATACAAGATCTATTGTTGCGCATTTGTGTCTCCTGCATTCGAGTTGCAGAATTACTACACATTTCTTCCTGTGAAGCATTTGGGCATTTCATCACTGCAATATTCTTCAGATCGGAGTATAACACCACATGATCCTATTGGCACCATTCTTTGATACCTATTCCATTGTATTTATCTCTTTTCCCTTATCGCAGTCATACCTATCAATTTTCAGAAAAAAAACAATTGTGGACCCAACCCCCTTCCAACACCCTTATTTGGGATTTACCCCATTGGATTCAACTCGTCACCCTAATTGTTGTGATACACTTCACTCATAGCCCATTTTCTGTGAGGTATGACCCACCCCTTTTCCTTTTCCCTCTTCATCATGGCCCATACCCGTAGCCAAGACTTGGAAGCTCGCTTCAATAGCTTGCACTCTAATTTAACAAAAACCCAACAAGAAGTGTGACAGATAAGTGCCAATATTGTCTCCATCAATAAAAAAGTGCATTCCTCCATAGCTTCCTCAATCGCTACCTTAATAGTGGAACTCAAACAAGACCTCAAACAAGACATGAGTACCCATCTTGAATCGGTCACTACGATGATTTGCGCCAAGTTGCATATCCCTGTAGATCTTCCCTTAGCTGACCCACCTTTGCATAATGAAGGTGAAACTTCCTCTCATTCCCAGAATTTTCAGCCCCATCACTTTCAACGTGACCTATGCCTTCCATGTGTGGATGTGACCAAATTTGATGGCTCAGATCCCACTAGTTGGGTAACTCAAATGGAACATTATTTCTCTTTGTATGACATTAAAACTCTGGTATGGTGTTCTCCATATAGATCAAGAACGCTAGAAATGGTGGCAATGGAGAAAAAATGCCCACCAAGGGTATGTGTCTTGGAAACACTTTGTGGAAGATCTTTATGAACTCTTTGACACTGACACCAACCATTTAGGCCGTTTGACAAAGTTAAAACAATATGGAACAATAGAAGACTTTATAGCTTCTTTTGAGTGACTGGATTTCCGTACAGAGGGCATGTCTAATTCTTTTTTCTGAGAATGTTTTATTAGTGGCCTCAAGGATGATATTTGTTCCCATGTCCTCATGGCTTGACCACAGAGTTGGGTGGACATTACTAAAAGAGGTAAGGAAGCACAACAAGTTTTATCTTCTCAAAACTGAAAACCCTCCTTTATTCCTTGCACTAAACCAGTAAATCCCACTCCTCCTTCTACTCCATTAAAGATCCAAAAATTGACCAGGAAAAAAATGGATGAATGTCAACTCAAAGGCCTTTGTTATAATTGTGATGACAAATATTTTCCAGGACACAAGTGTAAGGAACAAAATATTTTTATCGCCATCTCGGAGGATGTTTCAGAAGAGGATGTGGAGGCTCCCCTTGTGTCTGTGTCACCTGAACCCACAGAAAACCCCTTGCTTAGACCCTCCCGAAGTAGAACTGGTCATTTCCCTAAATTCTCTCACTGGATTTTTTGCTCCCAAACCCTCAAGCTAATTGGTTACATCAAGAATAGGAAGGTCATCATTCTTGTTGATAATGGAAGCACCCATAATTTTATTCATCACCAAATTTCCCAAGACACTAATTGCTATATCCGGGCAGTCAATAATTTTCAAATCATGATTGCCAATGGCGGGTCCATGAAATGTGGACGGCATTGTGAAAATGTGTCTCCAAATTGGTGACTACCACCTGAAATATCTTATGTTTTCTATCAACATGGGCGGTTGTGACATTGTGTTGGGTGCAGAATGGCTAAGGACTTTGGGTCCCAGTCTCATGGATTTTAAGGAATTAACCATGCAATTCGACTAGGAGGGCCAACCATATAAGTTCCACGGCATTACTTTCGGTTCCCCTGAGAACATTAGTTCTCATCGCATGGAAAAGATGCTCAAAAAAGGTCATTCTGCCATTATTGCCCATTTCCATGCCATACAAGCAACTGAGACACCGTCTGTGTCGTAGGACCTTCAATCCATACTCTCTAAACATCAAGTAGTTTTTTCCACTCCCCAGGGACTCCCTCCTTCCCGTAGTGTTCATGATCATTCCATTCCCCTTGTCCCAGGAAGCCTTCCTCCCAATATTTGTCTCTATCGTCACCCCTTTTCCCAAAAAAATGAAATTGAGTAAATTATTCAAGAACTGCTCAAGGAAGTTGTTATATTCCCTATTACGAGACCCTACCCTTATCCTATGGTCATGGTCCTTAATAAATAAGGTTCCTGGCGCATGTGTCATGACTTCCGTGTTCTCAACAAACTCACCATTAAAGACAAATTTCCCATTCCTATCATTGATGACCTCTTGGATGAATTGAGTGGCACCCAGTTCTGTACTAAACTTGATCTTCGTTCTCACTACCACTAGATCCATATGAAAGAGGCAGACATTCCTAAGACTGCATTTAGAAATCATGAGGGCCACTATGAGTTTTTGGTCATGCCCTTTTTTCCTGTGTAATGCTCCCTCCACTTTCCAAAGCCTCATGAATCATGTCTTCCATCCTTTTCTCCATCATTTTGTCTTAGTTTTCTTTGATGATATCCTCATCTATAGTAAAACCCAGACAACCGATATTTCTCATGTGGATCGAGTTCTCCATCTACTCTCTCAACACCAACTTTTCCTCAAACAATCTAAATGTGCTTTTGGCACCTCGGAAGTCTCATACTTGGGTCATCTTGTTGGAAAGGCCAGTGTTAGGGTGGATCCTAAAAATATTGAACGTATGCAAGATTGGACTCACCCAAATAATCTCAAAATCTTGCGTGGATTTCTGGGTTTAACAGGTTATTATCGCAATATTTTTAATAATTATGGAAAGATTGCGACACCTCTCACTACACTCCTTAAAAATAATTCTTTCACTTGGACTCCAACTGCTGCTTAGGATTTTCAAACCTTGAATATGGCCATGTGCTCCACTCCAGTCCTCGCCCTTCCTTATTTCAAAAAGACCTTTGTCCTTGAGTGTGATGCTTCTGGGAAAGGAATTAGTGATTTCCTTATGCAAGAGGGTCGGCCTTTGGCCTTTACCAACAAACAATTGTCCAAGCAAAATTTGGGAAAATCAATATATGAAAAGGAAATGTTGGCTATTTTCAATGTCATGGATCTTTGGCTCCCTTATCTATTGTGGAAACGTTTCCAAATTAATATAGATCATCAAAGCCTCAAGTATTTTTTGGAACAACGCCTTTCCTCCCCAGAGCAACACAAATGGGTGACTAAGCTCTTTGGATATGATTATGAGATCATTTACAAAAAGGGAAAAGACAATGTGGTTGTTGATGCACTTTCGAGAAAATATGAAGATGAAGGGTCCCTTTTTCGTCTCTCCTTCATTGTACCAGATTGGCTCCAAGATGTTCCCCAGGAATGGGTACACTTTCCAAAAAGTTCACATTTGATACAACAATTGCAGTACAATTCTCCAATTTCCCCAGGATACTCTTGGCTCAATGATGAGCTTCGATACCAAGGTTGTTTGTATTTAAGTAAACAATCAAATATTAAATCCACGGTACTTTCTGAGCTTCATGCTACACCCACATCGGGGCATTCTAGGTTTACCAAAACCTATGACCGGGTCAAACATTCTTTTCTCTGGGATGGTATGAAACATGAGGTTCGTAATTTTGTGGTTGAATTTGATGTTTGTCAACACAACAAGGGAGAAACAGTCAAATCTCCTGGCACACTACAACCACTTCCATTTCCACCTGCTATTTGGCAGGATATCTCTATGGATTTTATGGTAGGTTTACCTAAATCAAGCAATAAATCAGTCATCATGGTGGTAGTTGATCGTCTTTCCAAGTATGCACATTTATGTTCTCTTCAACACCCATTTACAACATCCATTGTGGCTCAACTTTTCATGGATCAAGTATTCATGTTTCATGGCATGCCGCATTCCATTGTTTCTTATCGTGACCCAACTTTCACTAGCAATTTTTGGCAAGAATTGTTCAAGCTACAAGGCACCCAATTGCATCTCATCATAGCTTATTATCCCCATATTTATGGTCAAATTGAAATTGTCAACAAGTGTTTCGAAACATATTTGAGGTGTTTTTCATCGGCAATGAAAAATCAGTGGGCTCAATGGTTACCACTAGTTGAATGGTGGTACTCCACTTCATACCATACAACTACCTGCATGACTCCTTTTCAAGCGGTATATGGAAAAAATCCACCTTCAGTTCTCTCATATTTTCTAGGTGTCTCGAAGGTCCATGCGGTTGACCAAACACTTACATTTTGAGAGGCTATTCTCCATACCCTCAAAGAGAATTTGATCATGGCCTAGATTTGCATGAAGCAATGAGCATATCAAGGTCACTTTGAATGTCGATTTTCAAAAGGGGATCAAGTGTTTCTTCGACTACAACCTTACAAGAAAATTTCTGTCAAGGCTGACCATTGTCAGAAACTAGCACCCAAATTTTATGGTCCTTATACCATTCTCACGTGCGTGGGACATGTGGCCTATCAGTTATATTTTTCCATTCATTCTAAGATCCATCCTATTTTTCATGTTTCCTTCTAAAAGAAGGTGATTGGAACTAAGTGCCAAACTCAAACCAACCTTCCCGAGTTGGATGAAGAAGCCTCTATTTGGCTACATCCATAAGGAACTTTGGACCAGCATGAGCATCGTCTGCGTCAACGAACCATCAAGGAAGTGTTAGTCCAGTGGAAAGATACAACTCCAACAAATGCCAATTGGGAACCAACTGCCATTTTACAACAATTTCCTCATCTCAAGCCTTGAGGACAAGGTTGTTTTTAAGGGGGAGGACATGTTAGGGACCTAACCCCTCACATAGGTAGAATAATATATTTCCATGTAATAAAGGTCAATGTTAATAAGGCCTAGAAATACGGAAGAATAATTTGAATGTAAGAAGACCTAATAGAAGCTTTCACTTCTAGAAGGATTTTTCTCTAGATGGTTATTTTGATAGATATATTTAGTATAAATAGGAGTCGAGGGTATGAGAATTTTTTCTTAGATATTATTGTAATAGAGCTCTACTATGTTGGAGGTTTCCCCCTCGAAAAGGCAAGTGAACATTGCTATCAGTGATCAAAGTGCTCTTTCTGGTGTTATTCTGGTATCATTTTGGTATTATTGTGGTGTTGTTCTGGTTATATTGTTGTTCATCTACCATTTATAGCTATTTTTTTTTTTGGTATACTTTTTTATATCTAGAATATTAAATGAATAGTAACTGCACTAGGAATTCCTTTGAATGTTCTTGGGCTCCCTTCCTCATCCAGACAAGTGAATGCCTTGTTATGATAGTCCAAGACAACATGGTATTGGTCCAACCAATCCATACCAATTAGAAAGTCATATGAACCAAATGGAAGGATGTTCAAATCCTTCTTGGTTCTTATTCCATTGATATCCACTAGACATGATTTAACTAGCTCCACAAATTTTCTCTTGCCTCCTATAGCCAATTGTACCAACCAATATTTCTCAAGCTTGCTTCTTGGAAAATGAAATCTTTCCACTACCATATGATATGTATAGTTATTACTAGTTCTTGAATCTATTAAAATAGTAAAAGAATGGTTATTGATCATACCTTCAGCTTCAATCATATGTGATTGAAACTTTTCTTGCTTATTTTCCAGGGCTGGATAGATCCTAGGTGCACTTTTTCCCATGTCCTCCATTGTTTCTGCTTGTTGTACAATGTGGACAACTCTCACTTTGTCACTTTTTTGAGCACAATTTATATACTTGTGGTCTCCTCTACAACCCCAACATTGAATGGGTGTCTGCCTTGGCCTTTGCCCACCTACCTCAACCATTTTGTTCTCTCTAAAAGATGGTTGTCCTTGACGATTGTTTCTAAAAAATCGTGGCTTGTTTCCTTTCTGCCTATGTTCCCTCTTAAAATTCTTATTGTCTTCCCAAACTCTTTGGAAAGTAGAATTTCCCTTATGTTGATCATATAATCACTTGGCTCTCCTTATGGTTTCCTCCAAAGTCTTGGGATCATAATATTGAATCTTGTCACTGATGAAAGATGGAAACCCACTCAAATAACTTTGAATCTTTACTCTCTCATCCTCAATGAAGGAGACATACCTCAAAAATTCTAAAAATATACTTTCATCCTCTTCAATGGTCATGCTTCCCATTTTGAGTTCAAATAAATCTTTCATCTTTTTGTCATAATACCTCTTGGTTAGGTATTTCTTCTCAAAATGCTTCTTGAATTCCTTCCTAGTCATATTTTTCTCTCTGATGTGTTACACTTGGACAAGTTGATCCCACGACATGGATGCCTTTCCTTTTATTTTATAGATATAAATTATTCCTTCTACATGAGAAGAATAATTATGTAGTTGGAAATATGTTCTCATGCCCAAAAACCATGTCTTGACATCTTCATGTTTATTTTTCTCTCCATCAAAAGTAGGAGTTTTGATCTTGTTCATTTATCCCTTCAATTCATCCACCCCAGACCTCCTATGATTCCTGACAAGGGATGGACTTGATTTGTTGTGTCTCTCATATTGTAATTCCTTTGGGAGTGATGGTGATGTTTTTTATTACTCCTTTATATTCCTTTTCTCTCAGGGGTCTTGTGGCTTCCTGATTTAATGGAGCCACTCTCCTTATCCAACTTCTTTTCAATTATGTCCAGGATTTTCATTAACTTCATATTAAAGTCTTCTTGTTTTTTGTTGGCCTTCAGAAGCCTCTCATGATCATCCTTTTGGCTCTGAACATCTGCCTCAAATTTTCTGAGAGTCTCAACTAGATTTATGTCTTCATCCTTTCCTCCTCCATGTCCATTGGAGTTGGTTTCTTTCATACCCAACTGGACATTCATTCCTTTAAATTCATTTTCTTTACTATAGACTATATGTGTATCATCTATCACTCTACACTCTATTTTGAATTTAAACTGACAACTGTTAATTCTGTAAAAAATGTGCAAGCAAAAGAAATTTGTCAGGCTAACTGTTCTTAATAATTTCATGAAAACATGAACCATTATGATTCATTAATGTATGTAAAACTTATTTTTTGTCGTTTTACCAATAAATTGACTCTTCATATCCAATTTTTGGGTGAACAGTTATCTTCTACTGTTCAAGACCTTTCCAATGACTGCTCCCATTCTCAATTATGAGTTTTGAGCAGGAAGTTATGGATACTCGAACAATGGTGCTTCTTGGAAGGTAATATTTGCATAATTGTTCTTATTTACCAGAGTTAGATTGGCTCTTGGATTCTTGTTGGATCCTCTATTCAGGTTTACAGGCCTTCCTTACTGATGCAGACCCCTATCCCTCCTCAGGGCTGCGTGACCTCCTAGTCAGGATCTTCTAATTCGGGAGCCCAAATGGCTCTTCTGGTTCCAAATTGGAACCCTTCGAACAACCACACAGGTCCCCCACAAATTCTCAGTTGGCTTTTGCAAGTGCCAAGCGTGAGCTCCCACAACACATGACCAAGAGTTGTGACCTTGCGTTGAGCCAAAAAGGGTGCTTATCGTGGACCAGAACTTCACAAGTCAAGCGTCCCATCTCTTTTCCCTTTGAATTCTCGGTTGTCAAAATGTCGAAACGTCCCAGCACCTGTTCCTTCGGGTTTTCACATTTCACGAAATCAAAATGCAAGGGATTTCTCTGCCCTTTGGGATTCTCGGTTACCGAAATGACGAAATTTCCTGGTGCCTATTCTTTCTGGTTTTTGCGTTTCACGAAACCTGGGTGCAAGGGATATCTCTTCTCTTTGGAAATCCCGGTTGTCGAAATGCCGAAATCCCGATGACCCGAGATCTATGGCTCAGATATCTCTTGGATCTACAGCTACGCTTATTTTGGAGTTTCGCGTTTCGCGACTTCGTGTCTTGCGGAGTTGTCCACTCCTCTTCCCAGTCGCTGAAATTGTGAAATCTCCCCCACTACAGATCAACGGCTCTAGGCCTTCGGAGATCTGACGGGTCCCATATTTTAGGGGTTCCACTGGTCGAGAGTCCCACACTATTGACCCTTGTACTCCCGATTGTCGAAGTGCTGAAATGTCTTGGTGTTCGTTCCTTCGGGGTTTCGTGATTTGGGGAATCGCGGTGTAATAGTCCCGTTCCTTTGACTTTCGAATCTTCGGTTACCAAAATACCAAAATGTCGAAATGCTTTGGATGTCAAAAATTCCTCACCGCTAACCTCCTCGCAGCTCCACCTTATCCAACCGCTGGCGGGGTTTCGACATTTATCCTCAAGGACTCTCCACCGTTTGTTCAGATCTTCAGGATCTCCCCTCCCGAGTCTACGCAACGTTCAAGCCTGCGCTTCTCCCTCAAATCGGACGGTCTGTGGGATCTTCCGTCACGATCCAACACTCGAGGGTGTTCTTCCTCTTGATCTTTTACTCACTTCAGACTTAGAATATTTTCTAATTCTTTGAAGACTTGGTCTTCATTCCTTCCAGGGAATGAGTTCCTAGATCTCGATAACACTTTTCAAAGCGTTATCCCTCCTGAGCTTTGTCTGGTTCAGACTTTGATTTCCCACGCACTCCTTGTGTCTAAGGGATTTCGATAACTCAGATCCACGGTATTTCTTGTAGAGAAATTCCTCCTGATCTCCTTACATTCCTCTATGGCTTGATGCACAGCTTGCAGAGCTTCCAATGAAGAGAAACAATTAAAACTGGAAAAACTCACAGTTCCATCCCCTTTTTCATGTAAACAGAAAAGACAGCAAAATGAACACAGTCCACACACCATACATTTGGATCAGTTTTCCATTCTATTATATTCACAAGTGCCCAATGGCTACAGAATACATTCAAAATTATAGTAACTCAAAAACATTGAGATCTCCTCTTAACTCGCAGTTCTCTCTTACAACTAATTTCTCTCTGTATTCCAGCTCTCTCTAACTGTGTGTACAAACTTCTACATAACTCAAAAATGTTTATAGGGTTTCCCCTAGCTACTTGCCTACTCTAAAATTCATTCTACGTTATCTTAGTTTAGTCGCATTCCAGAACCGAAGTGGAAACTCCCGCTCTGTTTACAGTTTCAAAACTTCGCCTCAAAGGGTAAAATTTGGCACCGGTTCAAGCGTGCCTCCAAAGGTGAAGTGACAAGTCTGGCACTGAGTGGAGGCAGATTCTGAAATCGGTTGCAACTGCCCACGCAGAAGTTCTGGAAGAACTCTCACGTGTTGAGTGGTCCCGCCTTTGCATGCTTTCCAACGATGCTCCTGCATCATACTCCCCTTAACAAAAATTCATGGACTCCTGTCCATGACCTCCTCTACTGAATTTCCCTACTTCTGGATAGAATATTTGTTTTTCCAACTGACATCTTCTATTGGGTGTCCCTTCCATTTGACCAGATACTCAAAATAAGTCTTCCTCCTAGTTTTTTTGCCAATCCTCTGATCTAGAATTTTCTCTATCTCTGGCTTTTCTGCCACAGGCATCTGTTTGTCCCACTAAATATTTCCTTGATCTTCTGACCCTTCTGTGTCATATTTCCTGTAAGGATACAGGTTTGAAACATTGAATATGGGTGAAATGCCCACACCATATGGCAACTCGATCTCATAGGCATTTGCATTAAACTTCCTCAATATCTTACAGGGTCCTATCTTCTTCATCTTCAATTTGTTATATGTTACCCTAGGGAACCTTTCCTTCCTGAGATGTGATAAAACCTGATCTCCCACTTCAAATTGAAGTTCCCTGCGATGTTGATCAACTCTGTGCTTGTATTTCTGGTTTGAACTCTGTAATTGTTCTTTGATCTGACTATCGAGTTTCTGCATTTCAGCAGCAAAATCCTCTACTCCAATGCTTTTGATCTCTCCCTATTCCAAGTCCCTTAACTCAGACACTCCCCTGGGTTGCATTCCATAAAGTATTTGGAATGGGCTCCTTCCAGTGCTTTTGTTTGGTGAGTCATTGTATGCATATTCTGCTTGTGGCAGAATCTGATCCCACTGGTTATGGTGTTCAGTAACCAGGCTTCTCAATAAGTTTTCCAAACTTCTATTTACCACCTCAGTTTGCCCATCTGTCTAGCGGTGATAAGCTGAGTTGAAGGACAAATCTGTCCTCATCTTCTTCCACAACATCCTCCAAGAGTGACCAAAAAATTTTGTGTCTCTATCTGAGACAATGCTCCTAGGTAGACTGTGAAGTCTCACAACTTCTCTGAAAAACAGATTTGCAACATGTGTTGCATCACTGGTCTTCTAGCATGAGATGAAATGTGCTATCTTTGAAAACCTATCCACCACCACAAATATGGAATCGAATCACCTTTGTGTTCTTGGCAATCCCAACACAAAATCCATGCTTATTGCATCCCAAGGCCTCTCTCGTATTGGCAATGGTTGATACAATCCAGTGTTTTGTATTTTCCCCTTCGCATGTTGGCAGATCTTACATCTTTTCACAAATTTTATCACCTCTGTTCTCATACCTGGCCAATAGTATGAACTACCCAACTGTGCAAACATTTTATCATGGCCTAAATGTCCAACCAATCCTCCACTATGTTTCTCCTTTAGAAGAGTGTCCCTCATTGAGCATCTTGGTATGCACAATTGATTTCCTTTGAACAACAATCCTTCCTGAACCATATACTCTGTCCATTGACTTCTATCTCTTAGTAAAGGGCTTGTACATGCTTTGTAGGCCTCCTTGAAATCTGTATCATCACAATACATATCCTTAAGGTGTTCAAACCCCAAGGTCTCCACCTGGAATTCTTGCATAATTAAACATCTCCTACTTAACGCATCAACAACCTTGTTAGTATTCCCAACAATATGTTTTATGAAAAAAGTAAACTTTTTCATAAATTCAACCCATTTTGCATGCCTCTGATTCAGTTTTTCTTGTCGGGTTATGAATTGTAAATCTTGGTTATCGTTGTACAAGACAAACTCTTGTGGGACAAGATAATGCCTCCATTTCTTCAATGCTTGAATTATGGCATAGAACTCCTTGTCATATGTGGAGTATTTCCTCTTAGTCTCATTCAGCTTCTCGCTGAAATAGGCAACAGGTCAATTGTCCTGACTTAGAACTGCTCCTATTACAACTCCACTTACGTCACATCTTACCTGAAATGTCTTCCCAAAATTCGGCAAGACTAGAATTGGTCGTTCTGTTATCTTCTCCTTCAGTATATTGAATCTCCTTTCGTCCTCCTCTGTCCATTTAAAACACTTGTGTCGCTTCTTTACTGTATCCATCATGGGTGCACAAATCCCACTGAAGTCTCTAATGAACTTTCTATAAAAACTTGCTAAACCATGAAACCTCCTTACCTTGAACATACTCCTTGGCGACCACTCCCTGATCGCTTTCACCTTCTCTGGATCCATCTTTAGTTCATTCGAAGAGATCACGAAACCCAAATAAATGAGTTATGTCTTCATAAAAGAGGACTTATCCAAGTTGATCAACAGTTTCTGTTGCTGTAGCCTCCTCATTACTAGCGTTAGGTGTCTCAAATGCTCCTCTTTAGTCTTGCTAAAGATCAATATATCGTCCAGATATACAACCACGAACTTGCCAATGAAATCTTTTAGAATTTCATTCATCAGCCTCATAAAAGTGCTCGGGGCATTCGTTAATCCAAATGGCATAACTAGCCACTCATACAGACCTTCATTTGTCTTAAATGATGTTTTCCATTCATCACCTTCTCTCATCCTGATTTGGTGATATCCACTTTTCAGATCTATCTTAGAAAAGAAATTTTCTCCACTTAAGAAATCCATTAAATCATCCATTCTCGGTAAAGGAAATCTGTACCTGATGGTGATCTTGTTGATGGCTCTCAAGTCTTTGCACATTCTCCATCCTCCATCTTTATTTGGGCTTAACACAGTTGGTACTGTGCATGGGCTCAAACTTTCTCTGACTAAACCCTTATCCAACAACTCTTGGACTTGGTTCCTCACCTCCTCATTTTCTCGAGGTATTAATCTATACATTGATTCGTTTGGAAAGCTTGCTCTTGGTATCAAGTCGATATGATGACTGATACTACTGATGGGCGGAAATGAGTTTGGCAACTCATCCACCACTATATCAACAAAATTATCCAGTAGCTCCTGAAATTCTTCAGGAAAATCATCCATTGATGTACTCGTAAGGATGACTCTGGGCTTCCTTACCATAGAGAACTGCATCTCCTGTTCTTCCTTGACTTCTTTCAGGAGTTCCTTCCCACTCATGAGAAGTATGCTTGTGCTGGCTTCCTCTTTCGCTCTCTTCTCCTCTATTGGCAACAACATATGCGTCCTACCATTCTTCTCCAATGTATATGTATTCTTCCTTCCATCGTGAATGACATTTGTGTCAAATTGCCATGGTCTTCTCAACAAAATGTGGCATACGTCCATGGGAATTACATCACATAGGATTTCATCTTTATATCCTCCTATTTTAATTTCAACCAGACATTGTTTAGCGATCGTTACTTGGTGTCCTTTTGCAACCATGAGACTTTGTATGGCCTTGGATGTGCATTTGTCTTCAGCTCCAATATCTCCACCATCTCTGTGTATACTAGGTTGTCAGTACTCCCACTATCAATGATCACCTTTCATACCTTATCCTTAGTCTTGCAAGTTGTTCTGAAGAGACTATTTCTCTGCACTGGATTTTCAATTTCTGCCTCTGGCTTTAAGAGAAATTTTCTCAACATCAGGGATGCTCCATCCTCTGCTCCTTATACCTCAACATCTCTTCGTTGTGCTTCTGAAATGTGAGCTTCTCCTCTTTCCTTCTTTTTCTCGGGACATTCCCAAGACATGTGCCCTATCTTTCCATAGTTATAGCACCTTACTCTTCCTCTGCCTCTTCCTCTAGAAGAGTTTCTTCCACCATTCTGTCTTCCTCATGAACTTCCTCCTCATTTTGAGTGATTGTGTGGTTTCTCATCCTTGTCCTTAGACTGTTGTGCTCTGTCACGGTTAAATCCCTTGCTTTTGCTTGGGACCGAGATTTTACCTCTTCCTCGCTGGTTTTGTTTTCTGGCCAACTTCTCCTTTGCCTTCAATGCAAACTAATAAGCATCTTCCACAGTCCTAACTAACATCATGCTGAGCTTGTCCTGGATCTCATATCTCAAGCCATTTATATATCTAGCGACTTTATCTTCATCTCTCTCCCGTTGTCCAGTTCTGATGTTCAGCCGGTAGAACTCCTCGGTGTACTCCTTGACTGTCATCCCTTTCTATCTCAGGTTCTATAGCTTCCTAAATAGATTGATCTGGTAGTCTTTGGGTATGAACTTAGCCTTCAGTTTGGCTACCATCCTATCCCAACTTTTTATCCTCTGTTTTCCTTTACTTCTCCTCTCATCCTACAGTTCGTCCCACCACAGTGTTGCATGCCCTTTTAGCCTGGTGACTGCCTGCTTCACCTTCTTCTCCTCATCGACATATTCATAGTCAAAGTGTTTGTCCATGCACCTTATCCAGTCCAACAGTTCTTCAACATCTAGATTTCCCTCATACATGGGGACCTCTATCTTAGCTCTGCCTCCCAATCTAGCAACTGCTCTCAACAAACATTCTTCTACAACATCCTCTCCTCTAGCTTCTTCAACCTCAACCTCTTCACTTTCTGCATCACTGACATCCCCAACGTCAAGTGCTCTTCTCTGTGCTGCTTCCATTGTTTCCAATCAGGCGCAAAGTTCTCGCATCTCCCTCTCTATAGAACGATTGGCTAAAGGCGACTCTTGTCTTTTTGGCAACATTATGTTGACTATCTGTCACACACAGAATACAACTCCGAGTTCTCTGTCTCCTTCTTTCCCTCCTTCGCTTGAAGTCTACATATGGAAAACTGAGGCTCTGATACCACCTGATGCAGACCCCTATCCCTCCTCAGGGCTATGGGACCTCCCGGTCAGGATCTTCTGGTTCGGGAGCCAAAATGGATCTTCTAGTTCCAAACTGGAACCCTTCGAATGACCACGCAGGTCCCCCACAAATGCTCAATTGGCTTTTCCAAGCGCCAAGCGTGATCTCCCACAACAAACGACCAAGAGCCGTGACCTTGGGCTAAGCCAAAAAGGGTGCTTATCGTGGACTGGAACTTCACAAGTCAAGCATCCCGTCTCTTTTCCCTTCGAATCCCCAGTTGTCGAAATGTCGAAACGTCCCAGCACCTATAACTTCAGGTTTTCATGTTTCACGAAATCATAATGCAATGGATTTCTCTACTCTTTGGGATTCCTGGTTACTGAAATGCCGAAATGTCCCCGCACCTATTCTTTCGGGTTTTTGTATTTTGCGAAACCTGGGTGCAAGGGATATCTCTTCTCTTTGGAAATCCCAGTTTCTGAAATGCCAAAATCCCGATGACCTGAGATCTACGGCTCATATCTCTCTCGAATCGACGGCTACACTTATTTCGGCGTTTCGCGTTTCGCGACTTCGCGTCTTGCGGAGCTTCCACTCCTCTTCCCAGTCGTCGAAATCGCAAAATCTCCCCCACTATAGATCAACATCTCTAGGCCTTCGGAGATCTAATGGATCTGATCTTTTGGGGGTTCCGCCGGTCGAGACTCCAACACTGTTGACCCTTGTACTCCCAGTTGCCGAAGTGATGAAATGTCTTGGTGTTCTTTCCTTTGGGGTTTCGCGATTCGAGGAATCGCGATGCAAGAGTCTCGCTCCTTTGACTTTCAAATCCCGGGTTACCGAAATACCAAAATTTTGAAATGCTTTGGATGTCAAAAAGCCCTCATCGCTAACCTCCTTACAGCTCCACCTTATCCAATGGATGACGGGGTTTCGACGTTTCTCCTCAAGGAATCTCCACCATCCGTTCAGATCTTCGGGATCTCCCCTCCCGGGTCTATGCAGCGTTAAAGCCTGCACTTCTCCCTCAAATTGGACGGTATGCGGGATCTTCCGCCATGATCCAATTCTCGACAACGTTCTTCCTCCTGAGCTTTTACTCACTTTAGACTTAGAATATTTTCTAAGTCTTTGAAGACTCGGTCTTCGTTCCTTCCGGGGAATGAGTTCCTGGATCTCGATAACACTTTCTGAAGCATTATCCCTCCTGAGCTTTGTCTGGTTCAGACTTCAATTTCCCACGCACTCCCTGCGTCTAAGGGATTTCGATAACTCATATCCATGACATTTATCGCAGAGAAATTCCTCCTAATATCCTTATGTTCCTCTCTGGCTTGATGCACACCTTGCAGAGCTTCCAATGAAGAGAAACAATTGAAACTGGAAAAACTCACAGTTCCATCCCCTTGTTCATGTAAACAGAAAAGACAGGAAAATGCACACAGTCCACACACCATACATTTGGATCAATTTTCCATTCTGTTATATTCACAAGTGCCCAATGGCTATAGAATACATTCAAAATTAAAGTAACTCAAAAACACTGAGATCTCCTGCTAACTCGCAGTTCTCTCTTACAGCTAATTTCTCTTTGTATTCCATCTCTCTCTAACTAGGTGTACAAACTTCTACATAACTCAAAAATGTTTCTAGGGTTTCCCGTGGCTACTTTCCTACTCTAAAATTCATCCTATCCTATCTTTGTTCAATCGCATTCTAGAGCCGAAGTGGAAACTCTTTCTCTATTTACAATTTCAAAACTTTGCCTCAAAGGGTAAAATTCGGCATCGGTTCAAGCGTGCCTCCAAAGGTGAATTCTGGCGCTGAGTGGAGGCAGATTCTGAAATTGGTTGCAAATGCCCATGTAGAAGTTCTGGAAGAACTCTCACGTGTTGAGTGCTCCCTCCTCTGTGCGCTTGCCAACAATTCTCTTGCATCACTTACTTCATTAGGTGTAGGTCTGTACAAATAAAAAATCCCATATGCTTCTTCTCTAAGCCATTTCCTGTTCTTAAAACAAAATTTAAGGTGTTATCCCCTTTTTCTTCGGCCACCCAATTCATGTGACCATAGGCTATGACCAAGTGCTAGGACGATAGATTCTTATCTAGAACTTTGGTTCTTCATAGCTTCTGTATTCAAAGAATTTCGTAACTCCAAACTTCCAAATCTCGTGGAGTGTTGAGTTGGTGAACTCGCGAAGGATGGTGGATCAATGGTCCATGGCTTCCCAACATCCAATGACTCATATTTACTACAAAACTCTTGGATTCGGGGATTTCCAAAGAACTTCTTCAAAGATCTCGTGGAGTGTCTAATTACCGGACATCCTCTCCTTCCTCCACGTGTCATCTCCCTATCAACGGTCGAGATTAACTCTAGCCTTCGGGAGTTCTTGATTCAATCAACCAACAACAAAATTCCTCTGGAGTACCAATTCTCTAGACCACATAATCTATTGACGCCTGTCCTTTGTGACTAATGGTCGAGATTAATTCTAGCCTCTAGGATTTCTCGATTCAATTCAGCTGCAACACAATTCATCTCGACTACCAAGTCTCTGGGCTAGAGGTTCTAGCATGCCATGGAAGAATAGTAGAAGCGAGCACGTGGCCCAATCCGAGCGGTGACACATGTCAAGTTCTAACTGGAAAAATCAATATTTTAAAACAAAAAAACACACAGGCACCTAGCATGCATCATGTGTACGCAAGTCACTACAGGTGACGTCATCAAGCCACGTCACTTTGGTGCTTTGCGACTTTGGAACTTTGGGACTTTGGGACTCCAGGACTTCGAAGATTCGAAATTTCTTCCAAAAGTTTCTGTGTTATGAACCAAATACCAAGATAACATAGAAGAACCTAAGAATAAGTACTAAACGCCTTGAAAAAGAGATAACTTCAAATAATAAGCCTCTTCGAGGGGGAAACCTCCTTAAACACCACATAAATTTCCAAATACAAGATGATTCCAAATGAAAAGGTCTCCTTGGTATATATAGGTGACTAGGAGGTACAATTACAACTAATGGACCCAAGATGACATAAATAAAATAGCATTACTAATGTAATATGCCCTAATTAAGGGGTAATGTGCCATTATTTAGGGCTTAACATGCCCCTCCCCTTTAGACAAGTGTTGTTCACAATGCTTGAATAATTTTGGGTGCTTCTGTATAAAGACTCATCTTCCTAAGTGGAATCTTCAGCAAGTAGTTTCCTCCACTTAATGAGATACTCTGAAATGGATCTATTCCTCAGATGGTGAATTCTTGTGTCAGTGATAGCTTCAGGCTCCAATGTGATTTTTCCTTCCTCGTCAAGTTTTGGAAATATAGTTTGAACTTGGATCTTGTCACCTATAATCTTCTTTAAGCATGAAACATGGAAAACTGGGTGTACTCGTGAAGATGCAAGAAACTCCAATTTGTATGCCATAGTACCAATCTTTTGTAACACCTTATAAGGGCCATAGTACTTTGGTGATAATTTATTATCCTTCTTGGATTTCTTGAGGGATATCTGTTTGTATGGTTGTAGTCTTAAAAATACCCAATCCCCTACTTCAAAACTTCTTTCACTATGATGTTGAATACCAAGATAGCATAGAATAACCTATGCTATCTTGGTAATCTGAATGCCAAACCGTCAAACCTCTTAACCTCCCGGGGTCCACGTGTTGGTTATGTGTTATATTCTTTGCACGAGTAGTAGTGTCTGAGCGTATGCGTTGGGCGTGCAGGGGGGTTAGAGGGGGAGTGTAGGGGGGCGGAGCCCCCCGCGCGGGGGTCCGGGGGCAGTGCCCCTGGAATTTGTTTTCTGCCTCGGGAAATGTGACAGCAACCTCAGGAAATGTGTCATGTATTTAGGTGGTTTTTTCGGCACATAGTTTTTTGCCGATGGTTTTCTATTTCCAGTTAAGGAATTAGGGTTTTGGACTAATCCAGGTCATTGGGTTAGGGTTTTGGATGCCGCTGGCTCATATATGTATATTGTATTGTAAACAATGTAACACAATGTATGAATATAATATATGTTGGTTTTCCCGGTTTGGGTTTCCAGGGGAAAAATCTTTGTGTAATGTTTGCATTTGCCATTGTATCTTTTCTATCCTTTTCTGAATATCTTTTTACAATAGACATTGTACAAGGTTAGAATTTACACCATGTAGTACAACTGTCATCCATCAAGGTGGTGATACGTGGCCCCACAATTGCGTGACACATGTCAGGTCCCAATCAGTACTAAGGGCCTGCCAAAAGTACAAAAATAAGTGACACATGGCATACTTTGGGTATATCCACGTTACCTTAGCTGATGTCATCATGCCACGTCATATTTGACGCTTCAGAACTTCGACGATTTTATTTTCTCATCGATAGTTTTTCAAAATTGACGAACTGACAACTGCCGAACAAATGCTTCCTGTAGCTTCAGGACTTCAACGATTTCATATCATTGACACCTTTTTTTTTCAAAACTGTCGAACTACTGAACTGCCGAGCAGGTCCACGTCACCCCCAGTGACATCATCATGTCATGTCACTTCGACGAATCAGGACTTAAAAATGTCCTAAACCTCCATTAATAGTCTTCAAGAAAAAATGTTTGAATACATAAGACCCTTGTGTATAAACCCCAAGTTAAGTTTAACTTAAAAACAATTAGAACTAGAAAAAGGGAAACACTAATGACCTCTATCCTAAACCCTAAGAACATAAATAAAACTAAAACATAGTTCATAATCCATAACCATGAAAGTCCCATAAACTCTAGTTACCCCAAGGAACAAAAGTTGAACACATTCTCTCTAAAGAGCCTCCTCATGGGTTCATTTGAATTTGAGATGATAGCTTTCATAATGAGAGTATGGACATAGAAGCAAAACCAAGAATCACCTTTGAACTAGAAATCTAGCCATAGTCTTCTTGTAGCAGATGAGGTACAACCCCTACATGCATCCATAACCCTTGCTAGAAGGATTGTGGGTGAAGTTAGTGAAAAAGATATAGAGGAATAGGTAATACCTATAACTACAAATGAAATGTAGAACTTTAAAGTCAATCCATAACGATGAGACCTAGTTTATCTTTGTCCATCCTTCCAAGAGGAAAAAAACCAAGAAGAACCAATGAATAAATGGGTCATAGATCAATTGAGATTAGTTGAGCCAAATGGTAAGGAACTATGAGCTAGGAGCTTGAGGAAAATGTGGTACATGGAATTTTGCATTGACAAAGCTCAAACTCAATCAAAACTTTTTAATAATCGAGTCTTGGATATGAATCTTTATTTGTGCCTAGATTTGGATTGGGGACTAGGTCTCAATATCGTGCCTAAACTACTACTTTTGCTTTATTAGCTACTACCTCTCTAGCAACGACCATTGTAATCACAAACCTACATTCTTCCTTTATGAGAGAGGTAGGAGGACCCAAATGTTATGTTATTTATTGTTTCATTATGTTCATTTGATATTATGTTATTTACCTTTTAATCGTTATGTTCTCTTGATCTATGCATTCTTGAATTTGTGTTAATTATGTATTTTCATGTACTTTTATGCAAGACAAACCTAAATTACATATTAAAAACATAAATAGAAAAATGACATAAATGGTTTTCTCATCGGAAAATATGACTGCATTCCTATTTTATGGAAGTTAAATAGGCATTTTCTAGTGTTGATCACATATGTAAATATATATATTGACTTTGCTAAAAAAAAAATTAGTTTTTATACAAAGGTTTCACAACCCCTTCCTTCAATAATGAATATATTTTAAATTACCTATATTTTAGAGATCTTATAAATTCATTATGGTATTACATGACAAAATTTTATTTAATTTAAGGTATCCCAATTGTCTTAATATTTCACAAACATTATGTTGTGAAAAAATGCACCTTATTTATTCAATTATCTAAATGGCAAGAAATATGTTGCTAGCAAGCCTTCATGTAACATTCTTGACTTGTTTGATTTTATTAATCTGCATTTAAAAAAATATTTAATATTTTATTTTAAAAATATTATAAATTATAATTTTTTATCAACTTCCACTTGTGTTTATCATTATATTGAAAATGTACTTTTAATTTCTTGATTCTTTTTCTGGATACTATAACAAATAATCATTAATATTACATTAAAATTTTATATGAAAGTAAAATTCATAATCTATAAATAAAATACATATTCTATTAATTATTAATTAATGTAAAATTTAATTCTATTTTTATAAAATTTACTTATTATAAATTTATTATAAATATGCAAACTTTAAATTTAATACCAATAATATTTTTTGAAAAAACTCTATTTTTAAACTTAAAAATTTATATTTGAACATTAAATTTCAACCATGCCCATAAATAATCACACCAAAGGTTGGTCACTCATTTACTATGTCTCTTTATATTGCACCCTTAGGTATTATGTCTCTTTATATTGTAGCCTTAGGGTTTAGAACTTTATGTCAACTTTAAAGGATACCATTAAACTTTGGTCACTCATTTACTATGACTCTTTATATTGTACCCTTGGGTATTATGTCTCTTTATATTGTAGCCTTAGGGTTTATAACTTTATGTCAACTTATAAACCCAAGGGTACAAAAAAAAACTTTATGTCAACTTTAAAGGATACCAATAATTGTTTTGGGGGGAGAATGGTCTATTTTAAAATTTAACTTCAACCATGCCCATAAGTAATCGCATAACTTGGTCCCTTCCATAAATGTAATAAAATATCATTTACTATGTCTCCGTATGTTGTGGCCTTGTGGTTTAACACTTTAAACATTAGCTATTGATGAATTGTGCATTTAAAAATTGTGGGCTCCATCAACCAAACGATTCATTGGATAACACTAACAGCCAAAAGTTTATTATAATTAAAAGGCATCTTCCCATCAATTGCACTAATGGCCACCTTTAGGTTAAGTTTTCTCTAGAAAAACCCTCCTCGAACGCCGACCATTTCGAAGTTGGGAAGTCGTGGACTCTCGCCGCCGCTGCCGACAGAGACACGCACATGAAAATGACGAGCATAAATGTCCACCGACCTG
>ML785899.1:638871-674675 GCA_009831015.1 Picea engelmannii | reverse complement strand
GTGGGACTGCAGAGTTCATAAATTTTCATAGGGTTCTTAGATTGTTACCAGATCAATTCCATTGGATACATTATTTTAAGATATTTATTTTGGTACATTTTATGTGGTGTTTTTAACGGCTATTTCCTCTCAAACCCTCGAAAAAATTCTAGAGATGACTGTAGCATTCAAAGCCCAATTTTATGACACATTGTATGGCACATTTCATGACAGATTGCATGACCTTGCAGACAAACTCAAGGATAGTTTTTGTAGTATTAAAGATTCGTTGAATAGCATGCAGGACAAATTTCTTATGGCGGACATGAGGGATGGATGTAATCAAGAAATATATGTTTGGTGTGATTTTCAGGCTGATTGTGATGATTGGTAAATGGATAGTTGACATTTATGGGATGAAAATCATTTCCATATTTTATTTGATAACTCTACTCCACCTTCTGTAGAGAACATCAATGTCACACATCAAGAGCTAGTTATGATTACTAGTGTCCAGCCTGCATATTCTTCAATGGTATTGTTCCTTCTCGATTCAGCTTTGATTATCTCCCACTATATGGATGGATATTATTATTTGGATCCACATGATAGGTGTCAGTATTGGGAGCATCATTTTGAGTTGTTTATTGGGTTCCAATATCTTTCATGTGGAGTTCACATGAGCAATTGGACATGGGAGCATGGTTTACAATGGAGGTTGGACTACTTCATCATGGTGGCTTCCATTTCTGAATGGGACTTTGGTTCTCTAGTCTACTTCATCACTATGGTCCACACTTATCCATGAGACCCTAGTATATGGTTGTACATCAAGCATTGAGGACAAAACTTTCATAAGGGGGATGGAATATTAGGTAGCTAGAGAGGTAGTGGGGGGGACATAGGGTCCATAGTGATAACAATGGAGTCCATTCAATGTAAGGTGTACTAGGTCCACTATATTATTAAATAAGACCCACTATGGTAGTTAGATATAATAAATCGATAGTTAGATATAATAAATGTAAGATGAGTTCTTAGAAGGTTCTACTTCTAGAATATTCCTCCTCTAGAATGTTCTTAGGTGATGGTAGCACTATATAAAGGGGTTCAAGCAATGTAATTGGATATGAAGAAAAGTATTGTATTGGAGATGAATCTCATTAGTAGGTTTCCCCCTCAAAGAGGAAAGTGAACATGAGAGGATCCCTTAAATAATAGGATTCATTGTATGGTGTTGCCCTACCTCAAGGGTTTCTATAATAAAGTGTGGTTTCTTCTATATTTCTTTTTGAATCTATTGTGTATTCAATATTTGTGGTCATTATATTTGTAGATCTATTCAGGATCTTAACAATATATTTTTTAATATAATTTGCAAAATTGATAACAAGTTAACCTATGTACCTTATGTGCTTAAAAATTAAAAGAAGTAGATATGAATGATTAATTTCCAAGAACAAAAGAAATTCATTATCCTTAGGAATTTTTAAGCATAAAGAACTTATATTAACCTGAATAAGACTGCAAAAATTATATCCACGTCCAATCGAAGTCAAAGAAAGGTATATATGTCTAGAATCAAAGAAGTGAAAATCAATAGTTTCATAAATTAGTTTCAGAATGTCATTAGTCCATTCATCACATAGGAGTATATTTTCTTTTGACTAACAATCAAACTTTAACATGACTATGAGATATGAGACATAATGATGAGCAATAAGATATTAGGGAAAAAATCATAAATCATATTCAATTGTAAATATGAATAGATCAATTGTTAGCAATAATAAAAGTGGTATTTATAATAGTAACCCACTCTCTTATCTCAGATGCAATCAACTGACAAATCAATAGAACTATAGAAAACGTTTACATAAAACCTGAATAGAGGAAATTGCAATATTTAACAAAAGTGTAATGAGACAATCTTCACTATACTCAAATAAAAATTTTCCAAAAGATTGGGTCTTCAAATTTTCCTTTAACTCCTATATCAAATTACAATAAAAGAACATTCAAATCCTAAAATTAAGGACAATTTCGTGTTTTCTTTCAATTGATTTTTCCAAGTGGCAACTTAGTTCAACAATTTATATTTGAAGAAGAAATATCCCCTTTGCTTGATGTAGATTGTTTGTTGATTTTACTCTTAAGTCAAAAATTTATATTCGAAGAAGAAATATCCCCTTCACTAGTTGTAGACTCTTTGTTGATTTTACTGTGTCTCTTTGATAAATGATTTCCATAGTGTAAACGTTTCTAGCATTGGTGACATTAGAGGTGGATGAGGAATATCCTCATTTAACTTGCATCAATAAATTTTCTTGGCGTTCTATTTATGATATATCTTTAACTTTGAGAGAAAAGAGTCAATAGACCTTGAGCACTTTTCCAATTTCAAGATGAACCCTTTAAGTACTTCCACATTCTAGAATTTACACTACATGATACCATCAACATGTGACTTCTTTTGATGGTTGACATATATAAGAAAATTTGACAATGGCACTACTTGACCAAGAAATTGAACATGAGGCATGTCATGGTATTCAATAATATCAAGAGCCTAATACCAAAGATATGAACAATTCTTACTGGTTACATTAATCAAGTTCTATGAGAAATCACTATTGGTGTATCGAGCATCTAGTGAAGATTTCATTTGGATTTTATCTTCATCAATCATCTTAGAAATACCTTTGGGAATTATTTCATCATTTTCTTCCCATGATTTTACTTTCTCAAAAGACTTATGAAAAACCTTCTACTTCTCAAATTGGAATTTAGATTCTTTAGTAAAGTTGAGAAAATAGTCAGGTTGTAGCTTGATTTAATTTACTTTAACATAAAATAATTCTTGAATGATAGCTAGTTTTTCACATACACCAATGGATTATGTCTTCATTTTTTTTGTATTCTCTTGTTTTACTTTTGGATCCAGAGAATTGATTTTCTCTTCATGATTCTTGAATATTCTTTTATTTACCTCTAGCATAACAACTAATTTCTTAACATGTCCTTTTATGATTACATTTTCCTCGGCTCTAAGTTTATCAATAGTATCAACATACACTTTATTTTCCTCAATCAACTCATCAACCTGGGACTAATTTTATTGGAAAATATATATTCCCGAGAACTTAATTTCTCGTGTAACTCTGCCACTTGCTTCTTTTATTTTATCAATTGAGAAGTGAGTTTGCTAATAGACCATTTGTTTGTATCAAAAAACACCCCTAAAGAATCAACAACCTCTTCTAAATATTCTTCCTCATTCAAGTGTGTTGCATTCCATATCTGAACTAATTCATGTGAGGCTTCCTTAGGATGCCATATTTTTCTCTTCTTGTTTCTTCTTATCACAATACTCTTTGTTGTATCACCTAAAGTATAAGTGTTTAAAGTAAAAATGGTTTATTGAACTAGATGAAAGCTATCTAGAACAAATATTGTGGGCATTAACCTTCCAATGATAGAAGTAATTGGGTTGGTGTAAATAATAGTCATAGTTGTAACGACTGTTGAAAAAGTGTGTTCAATACCTTGGGTAATATTGTCTCCTTTACTTCCCTCTATTTTATTTTCAATAATTTGTGATGATACATTGTCCTGAATGTTTTTCTATGTATCTCCACTTCCTTTATTTTGATCATGTTTCCCTGATTATTCATCATCTTGATTTTGTTTATCAATTTTCATATCATGAGCTAGATTGTTTTGGTTATATTCTCAATTTGACTCAAACTGTACATCATCCTCTTGATCAACACATACCTGTATATGTCGTTTATTTTCGTTATTTTCTTTGAGAAAGGATTTCTTTTTGTTGAATTTCCAATTTAATAATTGGTGCATCTTAGGGTTATTATTCAAATACTCAATTCTTTCAGCTACCTCTTGATAATAATGAGCTCTTTGTTTAATATGATGTCAAACAGATCATATACATGATTACAGGATTTAAAGTTTTTGACCATGCCATAATCCTTCGTGGCAAGACCTATTGGGTCATGGATTTTAAAATTTCCATGGGCCAACCAAATTTCTTCAAGTTGTTTTAATTATTTCAACACATGTTTGGATTTTAATAAAGAATAAATTCCCGATGGAATGTGAAATGATTGCCACTATTTTTTCTAACCACTTGATAGGGAAGCGACAATACCAATAAAAAAATTGTATATGTTATCTCGCTAAGAAGAATCCTATTTGGAACATATATTGGCAAAATGTGAGGTACTCCTCCACATCCATACATTTTGATGTAAGAAAAATATTCATCTATGAACTAATATTCTATTTCTTTGGTGGTTTTCATGGATTCCTATGTAAACCTAGGAGGTTATTGATTTTATAAAACCATATGTGTAATGTACCCAAAATTTATCAAATAAAAAAAGAAAATTTACTAGGTACATTAAGACTCCTTTAATCCATTATACTTGATTGGTTTATACTAAAAATGTTACTATGGGAATATGGCGTATACTTATTCGTATTTACAAGTGACTAAACAAGATGATTAACCTTTCCATGAAGTCATACCTATTACCATCACTCAAAACATGTGATAACATTTATCATAATAGATTAAAGTTTTAGTCTCTTCATGAAACTGTGAACTGGTCATGTCCATACAATCTACAATATCTCTAGCATACATGGTTCCTACCTTTATCAAGGGGTTCACAAAATTATTTCACTAAAGTTCCACTTTTAAACAAGTCTTAGTACTCTCCGCCTCATATCTAAATGAAGGAGTACTTCAAACTTTATTACAACAATCCCATACATTCAAGTTCCCTTTTATTTATTATAACCTTATAATTTCATGTATCAAGAATTATTTAATCGATGATGTTATATATAAAAATCCATTACCATAAATTTCCTATATCCAAAGTCATACAATTCAACGTATATTGTTTTGAGTTTATATGAATAAATTATTGTATGTATTACTTGAATGGTTTAACCTTATTCGCATAAGTCTATATGGGTCTCCTTGCAACAAATGTACCCTACCTGTAAGCACACATTAGTTGTCACCAGTAGTGGGTGTTCTTGCCAGTTTTTCATTAAGGATTTTAACATAGTAGTTAGCGGGACTTAACATACGCAAAAAGGAAAAAACAACAGTGTTGATCGAATAACGATGTTTAACGTTGAGGTTTGGAATCCCATCTGTCATGACAAGTCATAAACCTAATACTTACTGACCAACATGCAGCCTCCCGACTTAGTGACAAGGATTAGCACTAATAGTGTTAGTGGGTTCGGTTCAATGCGCAATTAATACATGTCCATAAATAACATTGAATTCTTTGGTTGGGAGTTATGAGTTTTTCTGCACTATAATAGTTCTAGGCTATCGTGACCAATGTGGATACGCCATGTGCACATATTCACATGGTCTGTGTACCCAAAGAATCCATTCTCCATTACTCTATGATATGAGAGTCACTTGGGTAACTAATGCTCCATTTCTCCTTTGGCTCTTATGCATTTTCGTAAAACCGTCCAGCGTTAACCTCTGCAACACTGCTCTGCGTGTAACCACCGATGACAAGGGGGTTCCTTCTTTGCGTAAGGCAAGAAAACGTTACATGTTTGTTTTTTTTCCTCCTCTATCAGGTATTTTCACAAAAACTCTATAGCTTGAGTTAACTGTAGAATATATGGAAGGGTGATTCATATTTTAAGTTTGTCTCTGTAGCTAGTTTCTTTACAGTTTCTGATTGAGGATCTTCTTTTTGAAAATATTAATTCCCTAAAGTATTTCCATCTATGATCTGTGTAAAATATATATTTTATAACTCATGATGGTTTATGGATTTATCTCTCCTATGAGGGTAACCATCCGCTACTCATGGATTTTATTAACTTGTAAGCCATTTTACACAAGCGATTTAGTTTCTTGATTCAAGGATAGTTCCGTAAAGTTGTTAGGGTTTTGTCAACAAGAAATTATCCTCAGATGTCTCTTTAATGCTTAGGTTTGTATTTTTATTTGGATTCACTCATGCCATACCTATCGTTGAAAAATCCTGTGGCTAAAACCCTGTTACAGTGACCCTTAAAATTTTGCATATGGCGACCTGTGTGAGTAACTTCATACTATTTCTTTCGGTGTGTTCTATCATAATTGTTTCTTACAATTCGTGAGGGTTTTTTCATCAAGACAAAGACCTCAATCTTCTCTTTGTTGCTTCAAATCATGTTTTAATTACGTTGTTCACGGTATGCTTCCCGCCCGAGCACCCCTTGCTTAAATCTTTCTCTACAATCATTCCTAATTTGACTTATGGTATTATCTGTAGGTATGGGTTACATTTTTAATAATCCATTTTGATTAAGTGACGAGCCTTCTAATCATTGGCTCTTGAAAAGGTTACGCACCTGACTTACTATGGAAAAATTGTATTCTCGAATTAAAAGTTGTAAAGTCGTAAACCAAATTCTTGTGGTCGCGATAAGGATTTCCTTACTACTGTGTAAGTTTAATAAACAAATATATTTACCTTAATCATACTTGTACATGCATTGTCACAATCCTAAGGCTCTCACTGTGTATAATTATTCCAAAACTTAAATTTTTTTAAAGAATTTACCCTTACTCTCTCTTCTGGAATTCTGTGGATTAACTTGTCTAATTTCACCTTATTCACATAAAAGGAAAAGAAAATTAAGTATCCAAAACATTGTTCTTGATTGCATTTTCTTTATCATCAATATGTAGGATTAGATAATTATGAGAACAATATCTCGCAACCCTATCTGTGATCCTAATTGGGAAATCTTGCGGAACATGATTTATACTATGCGCTCTTTATAGTTCTGGTTATGAAATATATATTACATGTTTAATAATGTTCTTGTATGCTTGATACATTCTGAGAAATTGACTTAATTTTGTTCGATTACATGACTAATGATGGGACCCATGTTTCCATTGCGAGGGTACCCATCAGTGATTTCAAGGTCCACTCCTCCCCTTCGGTTTTGGATAGTTCTCTCGAGCAGCACTGATGGGAAATGTATTCGTGCCAAACTCAAGCTAAGTGTTATTCATGTGTGGAACCTTCACTATTTTAATTTCATGGATTCTTCCTGAACATTACTTTATCTCCAATATTTAATTTTGTTTACTTTTTTCTTAACATGGTTTACTAATTCTCGACTTCCTTGCAGGACTTAAATATTCGCAGTCAACGAATCCAGGACATCGCTTTTCTCAAAATGGTATTCGAGTTCCGATTCTAGCATTTTAGTTTGAAGGTTTAGATTCGATTTTGAAGTGGTACTCAGTCGTTACCTAGAGTGCTCTGATTGTAAAGATGTGGATCAAAATCCTCTGGCTATACAGATCGTTTATTATCTTATTATAAATAACACACATATTTTTCTATAACCCAAATGAATATTGTTACGTATTGAGTAGTCTCTATAATATGTGTTATATTGAAACTTCGTTTATGGTTTTACTGTGGTATAAACGGACTATGATTTTTGTATGCCTTTAGTATAGTTTTATAAATGGAAGTTTACTAGAATTATCATGTGGTCCAAGCATCGATGATATTTTTGTGTATGAGTATTAGATGTTTATGTAGCTCTAAAAATATGTACAAGCAACAACAAACACACACACACACACACACACACACACATATATTTCTATTCTTGTATTCATTCTAAATTTCTCATTGGCATTTGTGCAATCTAATATTCCTTAAGTAATTATCTACACACACACACACACACACACACATATATATATAAGCATACACAAGCATTTCCTATAGATCTATACTTAAGGTTATTCAACCTGTAGAAATATGTAATAAATATTTATGCATGCTTATGCCTAAATCCAAATTATAAAATATTCCTAATATCAACAACATATTGAATTTATATTTTCTTCTCTATTTCTGTTCGGAGACTACATCACATGAATAAGCAATTTTCACATATTCATCTCATCCCTATCATCTTAATACACAATAAAATACTCAACAAGAGAACAGGTAGAAGGACATATCTGAAATCGATGTCGAAACACAAATGGAACAACCAAGTTCCACCAAACCATAGAATCAGAACAACCAAACTACTTGTTTTTTTCACCCGCTATCATGACCATGAGTCCATGAGGGAGAATTCCAATGATCCTCTTTCACTACAGTCTTATTTCAGAACAAAAATCCCCTTGCGTCACACTCCAAAATATTGTTCATAATAGCAAGTGATAACATTTATCCCACATACTAAGAAACGCCCTGCCTCCCCCCATATATTGTATATCAAAAGCATCTTGTTCCTATGTCTTTTTCCCTCTTGGGAATTTTTGCAGCTTTACAAATCCTTGATTTTCAAGGGGTGATAATGGCCAAATTCCTCATTTTCCACTTGTAAAATTCATCCCTGAGGTAGTTCGAGTTTGTTCCCCACTCGTGGAGTCATGGTCAGTTGATTTCGAACTGGTTGTTCCATTTGTCCTTCAGTAATAAATATAATTTTTTTTTGTCTTTTACATGTGTCATAGTCAAAGAGTTGGTTGGGAAAATCAAATCTTTTCCCAACAGTCACAGTAATTAATTACACATAATCAAATTCCAAATTCAAAATTTCCATAAATGGCAATAATTTTCCAAATGTGAATTTGCCAAAAACGAAAATAAATTCCTAAGTGCATACAGACTTTAATAATTAATTATCTTTTGGGATATTACATCCTCTCCCCCTTCAGTACAACATTATCCTCAATGTTCATTGCTTTCTATTTCTGCAAATCTTCCTGCAATTCCCAAGTGGCCTCCTCGGGACTAAAGTTCTTCCATTGCAGTTTTACCTGGGCGATGGCTCTGTTCCGTAGTATTTTTTCTTTCCTGTCTAGAATGCATAGAGGTTCTTCTTGGAACTCACCTTCTGGATCCACCTGCACCATGTTCCAATCAATAATTTGAATGGGATCATGAACATACTTTTTTTAACAAAGAAACATGAAATACATTATGAACTTTTAAATTTGCAGGAAGTGCAAGTTGATATGCCATGGGTCCAATTCGAGCTAAGATATCGAATGGGCCACAAAACCTGGGTGCCAACTTTGAACAGTTCCCTAGATTTAATGAACTCCTTCTTACTTTGACTTTTAAATACACCTGGTCTCCAACTTGAAATTCATGTTGTCTTCTTTTCATATATGCGTAGCTTTTTTGTCTGTCATGTGCCTCTTTTAAATTTTGTTGTACCTTTCTTACCATTTTGTCCGTTTCCTTGGGCATTTCTAGTCCCATCATGTGTCATTCAAATGGTTCATCCCAGCTAATTGAAGTTGTACACTTTCTGTCGTATAGTACTTCGAAGGGGCTCATCTTAGCCAATGTCTGATAACTGTTATTGTACGCAAATTCCACTAAGTGTAGGTATTCCTCCCACTTAGTTGGTTTCATCCTTACGTACATTTGTAACATATCTTAAACTATCTGGTTCGTTTGCTCAGTTTTCCCATCTGTTTGTGGATGGTAGCTCATGCTGAAATTTAAGTTAATATTCAATGATGCAAATAATTCTTTCCAAAACATTGATGTAAACATGAAATCTCTATCCGAAATCACCATTTTAGGAATACCATGCAATCTAAAAATTTCCTTCATAAATATTTCATCAATGTTAATAGCTTTATAAGTAGATTTCACAGGAATAAAATGTACAGACTTGCTAACCTTATCAATTACTACAATAATTGAATCATTATGTTTTTGAAATTTAGGAAAACCTATGATAAAATTCAGTGATATAGTCTCCCACTTCCATTCTGGTATAGGTAGAGGTTGTAATAGGCCGGATGGGTGATGGTGTTCAACCTTCACCTCTTGAAAATCTAATCACTTAGATAAGTATTTTGTTGTCTCACCTTTCATGTTAGGCCAATAAAACAATTTCCTCAATGCTGTTACCATTTTCTGGTATCCCGGATGACCAACATATGGGTTCTTCTGTACTTTATCCAAAATTATTAGCTTTAATTCAACAAAATCTGGTATGTATAGCATGTTTTTGAATCTTAAAAGCCCATTTCTATCCAAAATCAGATTTGTTATGTCCATACTTTCTGCATTACGTTGTAAATCTGCCACTATTTTGAGATATTTTTTGTCAATACCACTTGCATCTTCTACCATTTTCTCAATGTCTCTTACTGCCCTACTAATACTTATTTCAAACAACCTATGAATTCTTCTACTTAAGGCATATGCCATTTTGTTTTCCTTACCCATGATGTGTCTTACTTCGAAGTCAAATTCGCTCAAAAAGACCAGCCATCTTGCTTGCCTTGCGTTAAGATCTGGTTGACTAAATAATAATTTCACACCACTGTTATCAGTTAGCAACAAAATTTTTTTGCCCATTATATAGTGTCGCCACATTTTAAATGCATGGATTACAACTGCTAATTACAATTTGTGTGTGACGTAGTTTCATTCATGCTCTTTTATTTTTTGTGACTCGTAACAAATAAAGTGCCCTTCTTGAGGTAGGACACCTCCCAAACCCTCTTTTCTCACATCCATGTAGTCTCTGAAGTCTTTATCAGGGTATGCTACCCTTAAGATAGGTGTGGTTGTTAAAATTTATTTTTACTTATTAAAAATTTCCTCACATTTTTGCGACCAAACAAACTTGGTCCCCTTTTTTTGCAGCAATGTGATTGGGTATGAAATTTTAGAGAATCCCTCTATAAATCTGTGATAGTAATCGATGATTTCCATGAATGAGCAGATGTCCACCACATCCTTAGGGATAGGCCATTCCATGATGGTTCTTATCTTCTCTGAGTTGACTGTAATACCTTCTTTAGACATTACATGTCCTAGGTACTATATTCTCTTTTGATAGAAGTCACATTTGTCAAATTTTTCATATAACTTGTGTTTTCGTAATGTCTGAAATATTATCCTTAGATGTTCTTTGTGTTCTTGTTATGTTTTCGAATACACTATAATGTCATCAATAAATACCAAAACAAACTTATCCAAATACTAACTGAAAATGCTATTCATTAGACACATAAATGGTGTTGGTGCATTAGTGAGACCAAACGGTATAACAACAAATTCATAATATCCATATCTTGTCCTAAACAATGTTTTACTTATGTCTTCATCCTTTATTCTGACCTGTTGATAACCAGATCTTAAATTCAACTTAGAAAAAATCTTTTCCCCTCCCACTTGGTCAAACAGATCATTGATTCTGGGTAGTGGATATTTGTTCTTAACAGTCATTTTGTTTAACTATCTATAATCAATGCGTAATCTTAAAGTCCCGTATTTATTTTTAACAAAAAGGACTAGTGCTCCCCATAGTGAGATGATTGGTCTGATGTATTCCTTGTCCAACAGTTCTTGTAGTTGAATGTTCAGTTCTATCAATTTGGGTAAACCCATCCTGTAGGGTGCCTTAGATATAGGAGCTGATCCAGGCAACAGATCGATAGAAAAATCTATCTCTCTTCTTGGGGGCAATTCAGGTATTTTGTCTACAAACAAATCTCTAAATTCATGTAAGACAGTAAAATCTTCTAAGCTCGGTTTATTTTCTTTTTCCAACAGATTTGTCACTTGAATAGCATAAATCTGACATCCTTTATTCATGCACTTCTTAAACTGCATTGCTAAAATCTGCCTAATTGAGGCTAGTTTTCAGATGCCTTGAATTTTTCTAACTCTGTTGTTTTCATTTTTATAAGTAAGTCATTTCTCATAACAATCCAAAATTTCTTTATGTTTTTATAACAAGTCCATTCCAAGGATTATATCATACAACCCCAATAGTAATATATTCAGATTTAACTTGGTATTTTGGCAATCTAAACTGAGTTCACAGTTAGAAATGAAATCTGTTACTTTTTTTTTTTCCTATTGCTAGTTGTACTAGCCAATATTTTGTATGCTTTAGCTTAAGCTTGTTTGAATCCACTACACTAGGAGTAATGTAACTATCCTCCTTGTTACGACAACAACCTCTTATAACAAGTGCAAATTTTTTGTGTGTGTGCATGTGTACAAGGGTAACAAGACATTATAATCTACGCCGCCACATGACGGCGAATCATGACACATGCAACTACGACATCAACATAAAGGTCTAAGATGCACATCAACATATACCAGCAATGAACAACAAGCAACCTACAAAATAATAAGACTGACTACCCGCCCATCCTACCCTGCAATGGTTAGAACCTCTAAGGCACATAAGCAATGCTCAAGCCCAGGTTCCCATCGATTTTAACCATTTAAGGTCTCAGGGTTGGCGATTTTTCTGAGGAACAGGGAGGTGTCTACATCTCGCCCAATACAAGAAGACCAAGCATGCATAAGTTTTACCAACCAAGTTCAACATTGTTTAAAATGAACAAAAATCCTCATTTACTAAAGCATAATAATTTATGGTACTTAGTTCAAGGTACCTTACATTTTATAAATCATCAATAACAATAAAATTCAATAGCCTTATGATAAAATAACTATGTGATTACATTTTACATGATATCTAACCTAACATTACATTTTATTTTATATTGAAATGACCTTACCCTTACATATTTCAACGATATATTACAATGACATTACTCCTTACATATTACAACAACAATAAATTACAGTAGGGTACCAGTGCCATTACATATTATTACAATAACTTTGCAACTTAAAATAACAACAACATTACATTTAAAAGGCATATTATTCAATAACTTGCAACTTAAAATAACAACATCATTACATTTATATGTTATCAATCCCTAACCTTACCTTTTAATTTATATTACAAGAACATTACTCTTACACAATTCAAGACAATATATTATAAAGACATTACCTTTATATATTACAACAATGATCTAATACATAAACAGTTTCCTTCCTTCAAGAATACATAAAACAAATTCCTTCTTTAATAAATAAATAAAGGAAATACATCCCTTCTTTAAATAATTAAAACTCACCAACTAGGAAACATCCTTTTTCAGCTGAATTACTACTTTTAAAACCATTCCCTTCCTCTCCAAATTGAATAATAAAAAGAAAGCATTCATTTTTCACTAGTTTTTATAAATAGCAACCGGAGACAGTAATCAGTAAATACCTTCCTTTCATCTCTAATTTTAATATTAAAAAAAAAGGGGCATCCTTTTTCAACTATCATTTAAAATTAGCAACTGAAGTCAGGAAATGGGTATGATTGAAGGCAGTTTTTCTGTTCTAAGACTTTTGCGACCATTGTTTTGTTTAGAGAGTTTTTTCGGATTCATCGCATAGGTTTTCTGATTTTCGACGTTTCAGACCAAACTAGTGTGGTCCATCATCAGGAAAGCGTTGTTTGAAAAATGAAGGCAGTTGTCAAGGGAGAGTCGTTCACGGCAGAAATGAAAGCCGTTAAGGGTTTTAAGGGAAAATCACCTTACTCTATTCCACGTACTGGAACGCTATTAAACAACGCTATCAAGTCAAATATCAATGCCAGATTTATAGAGCTGTCAGGATTATAAGATTCGCCACTTAAAGTGGGAGTGACAGTTGGTGTCCTAGTGTAATGGGTTTAGCGTTGTTCATTTCCATTCATGAAGGAATGGTAAATCCAACATCGATGAGGGGTATGAAGCCGTTACTTATTGATTAGGTTCGCAAAAGCATATAAATAAAGATGGTATCGTGATCAGAGCCAACAGGTCACGAGAAGATCGAGGTTTTGTAATTAATAATAGGCCTATGCGTTTCTTATCTCTTTTTCAGGCAAGTGAGGTGGCTGTCGCATAAGTAAAAATATAGTAAGGTAGATATCAGCGCTGAAAACTCTAAGGCCCCCAGACGTTTATATGCTTATATATATTTTATTTTATTTTTTAAAAAGAAAAGATAAAACTTTGGAATGAATTCCATATATCAATACGGTAATTTAAAAGTGGAAGTCTACGGAGTAAGGGCATGAGGGTTGTTATCCATGGGATAACAACCCATTGCACATGCACGCCATAAGGGGAAAAAAATTATTTTTAAATGCTGTCCAAAATGAATAGCAATCAATGTATCGGTTCATCTGTAGGCAAGAGGTTCACTGTCGAATTTATTAGGCCCTAGCACTGCACGTTGGGCCAAGCAGAAAGGGAAGATAACGTCCCCATATCCCGCTGACATTCAATCCTTATGCAGAGTTAACGGTGCTGGGATGGTCAGGGACAAGGGAGAAGGGATAGGTTTCTTATTAAGCTCGACCCTACGCAACAGACTCTACATCAGGCATAAATTTAATCGAGCTCTTCTACCTACAGAAGGAACAAACCATAGACTTGACTGGAACAGATTTAAGGTAGAAATCCATCCTCACAATGCGGATTAAGGGAATGCGTGCCGACACCAAAAAGGGTATGTAAATCATGCTATGGTCTCATAATCATCAATAGGGTTTATCCTGTCAATAGCTCTGAAGGATTTGACACAGGTGGATGCGGTCCGAGAATGAAAGTTTAACAAATTCAAAATTAAAAAGATAAAGGCCTCTACCATCCATTTGAGTGATGGTTTCCAATAGTAGGAATTATTAAATCTATGAACAATTTTCAACCTTTAAATTAAAAAGAGCAATGCTTCTCGACTACACAATAGAAGTGTAAGCAATGCCTCTTCGACAAACTTGTCCCTGTTCTCTGCAGATAAATTAAATTTTAAAACCCCTTTGAAGCGGTGGCTGACCTCAGATTCAAACGTTACGAGTTGGAACATTCAAGGCAAAGTCAAGGTTTCGCAGCTGTCAAACACATTCAGATTGTGGTCTTAAGGAAAGTCATACACATAAGTGGGGGTCTCCCACTTGCCACAGTGGGCCTTGATAAAGTCATTAAGAGGTGGTGTGAGGCCATAAAAAAAAATATTTTTTTTTAGTTTTTAACAGTGCACACAGTGGGCGCTCCCTTTTCTAGAAACCGTATTGACACAATCTTAATGATCGCTGAGCCTGTGAGATTATTATGTTAAGAGGATTTAACAATTCATACAGTGGGCACATTTTCAGAGGTTGTAATCACCCCATCTTTAATACTCGTTGTCATCAGTCCAAGGTTGGGTTTAACCCTTGAATTGTTGTAGAGATGGATGTGCTCGCAGTTTAAAGAATGAAGGTAGTTGGTGGAAGATACAAGATTAACATCACAAGGGAAGTTGACTCGTTGTCCCACAAAGGCATACAACGCAGGCACACAGTCCAACGCAGGCACATCATAAACATGCATGGTCTTCCATAGTGGATAAGGAAGTGGCTTTATAGTCAAGAGGTAGAAACTATCATTAAAGTGCAGGATTAAAATAAACAATGCAGAGGAACCCTTTTACATATGTCACATTTTTCATAAATTTATCAATGTTGGAGTAATTAAAAATAGTCAATCCAACAAGAACTAATCACAGATTAATGTTAAATATTTTTCTACTCAGTACCCTCACCTGTTCGCCTGCTCCGAGTGTCGTCTGTGTGCTCCATGCAAATCCTGCTCCCCGACCGTCGAGACTACACTGGTACCTCCCAGCCAATGCTAGGGGTACTCTACTTCCCCCTTATCCCCCCGAGCCGCAAAGGGGCCACACACTATCCAGATGGTACGTCTAGCTCCCAACTCACCTCGCAAGGCCGAGCTACCACTCCTATCCGAGCTGAGAAATCCCAACTCCCCACAAGTAATCAGTCAAGTCACAAATCCGACAGTGTAACGTTATTCTAACGGTCAATCCCCTACTTCCTCCTCCTTCCTCTCTTTTATAGAGTTTTAGAACTTCCAAACTTTCCCTAAATCTCATTTAATTTAAGTTTTAATAAAAATCTTCTAATAATTCTCCTTCGTACAAGTGTCGTCCATCCCCCACTTTCCTCCAAAAATATTTTATTTAAATTAATAATTGTTTCAAATCCCTCACCCATCTAGGGTTGCCCCTAAATTTACTCCTAGGTGTTCCTAGATTCCCTTACAGGTTTAAATACTTTCCCTAAAATGAAGTTGCTAATTTAGTTTAATTTAGAAGGTTCTTAATTGCAGATTCTTTACTATGTTGACCCTGCCTTTTACCATAAGTTCCCTTCTTTCCTTTATTATGTTTCCTCCATTCCTTAGTTTCCTAATTTTTATTATTCCCTTCTTTCCACTTTTTATTAGAGCCAAAAATGGCACTTGCGCAAATCAACCTCTTTTCCTTTTTATTAATAATTTAATATATTTTTCACTTTCACAAGTTAAACAATTAAATTATTCTTTACAATTTTAAATCCATTGATTTCAATTTAATTATTACTCTTCATTTTACCCCAAAATTTTTATGAAGACTAAAACTATTACTTAAGTGGTTTTTAGTTTAAATTTTTATTTTTTATTTTTTTATAGGGTATTTTTCTTAAGGTTAGACAAAATTTTACCCTAGAGAAGTTTTAGACTTAGGACATAGATTTTGAACTGGGAAACATTTAATTAGGAAAGTTGTTTAAGAATTTCTTAATGTGTTAAATGTCTTAGGGCCATCTAGGTTTGTTCCTTCATCATCATCAACGCGACGTGCCCTTCAGGATGCACCACGTGCTCCAAGGGTGCCACTCGCCTCGTTTGTTTCTTTTGCGCGACGTTCCCTTTAGGATACACCACGTGCTCCAAGAGTGCCACTCACCTCTTGTTTCTTTTGCGCGACGTGCCCTTCAGGATGCACCACGTGCTCCAAGGGTGCCACTCGCTTCTTGACTGATTGGTAGACATCAATAACCCCTGGAGTCAACACTCCGCCAGGTGAACTTGTGGGAGACTAAGGGCTTCTAAGGAATAAATCCCCCGCCTTATTGTGTGCCCCTTAGAACCATCGCGAGCGACTATCGCAGTCTACCCTTGCAACATCGTGGGTCCTCTCGAACTAGGTAATTGTTCACCTACAGTTCGAGCCACGACGGGAGTACTAGTAGGTTGTGGCAGGGCTGCTGTCCACACCATCTCCCTCAACCTCTTTGGTAGTCGTGTGTGGCCCCTTTACTCCATATGTGAGTCTGGTCGGCAAGTTATCGTTAGCCTGCATCATCAACAATCATGTCAGACATGTCCACATCACATAATCTAATCAAATGTACTCAAATCACAGTAAAACAATCAAACCCCAGTAGCACACTCCCTGACTCAATCCAGAGTCCAAGGGTTCCGTCGATGCCTCTGCATCCTCAAGGTCCAAAACCCTGCACACTTAGTAAAACCAAGTCAATAACACCTGTCTATGTCAATGCAGTAAAACATCATGTTATCTATCATAATGCATCATAATCAAAGTCAAATGTTTTAATATCATAATAGTCTGGATCACTTGCGAGCAAGTGTCCTCAAAGAATACATTTGCTCAGTGTGCCAGAGAGGGATGTTACATACACCCCCTCTTGGTCTAAACTTCGTCCGAAAGTTTCTCATTATAAATGTCTAATAAGTGTATCACAGTATCATATGTCTATCTATCAAACAAAAACGGAAACTGCTGGCGCATATCATATGCGTCCTCCCAGGTCCCCGAGTGCAGACTATAATTGTCCCACTGGACCTTGAACTAATCTACCATTCGACGTCGTAACTATCAAACGTGATGATCTAAGATGAGGACAGGCTCAGCTGTGAGCGCTCCCTCATCTGATACTTGAAAGTAACTCATGTCAATCACATGTGTAGGATCACTAATGTAATGTCTCAAAACAGATACATGAAAAACATCGTGCATATGCCTCAAAGAATCAGGCAAGGCTAGTCGATAGGCCACGGGCCCCTTTCTCTCCACAATCTTGAAAGGTCCCACTAACCTAGGAGAGAATTTAGCTCCCTTTCCAAACTTTATCAAACTCTTATGCGGTTTAACCCGCAAGAAGACTCGATCCTCGACCTCGTAGCTACGGTCAACTCGATGCACATCGACATAACTCTTCTATCGATTCTACACTTCTTTAATCCTTTGTCTTATGGTTTTCATTTTCTCTTCCATTTCTTGGATCACTTCTGGTCCCACCAGGACCCTATCCTCAATCCGATCCCAACTTAAGGGCGTTCGACACGGTCGCCCATAAAGAAACTCGAAAGGCGCCATTTTAATGATGCTCTAGTAATTGTTGTTGTAAGTGAACTCCACTAGTGGAAAGAATTTCTCCCAATGCTTTTGTTGGTCCATCACGTACATGTGCAACATGTCTTCCAAGGTTTGGTTTGTTCGTTCAGTCTGTTCATCAGTCTCTGGGTGATACACAGTACTAAAGTCAAGTTGGGTTCCCAAGGCCTCTTGGAAACTCGTCCAAAATCATCTAATAAACACCGATCCTCAATCAGATATAATCCTCTTAGGCACGCCATGCAGCCTCACAATCTCACTGATGAAAACTCTAGCTATGTCAGGTGCCTGATACATTGTACGCATAGGAATAAAGTGAGCACTCTTCGTCAGAGTGTCTACTACTACAAAAATCAAGTCGTGTCTGCTTGCTGTCAGTGGAAATCCAACAATGAAATCCATTGAAATAACCTCCCATTTCGATTTCGGAATGGCCTGCGGTTGTAGTAATCCCGTTGGGTGTCTATGTTCAGCCTTTACCTACTGACATTCGAGGCATCTGGCCACATAGCTGACTATGTCTACCTTTATTCCCTTCCAAAAGAATAAGGGCTTAAGGTCTGCCCTCATCTTCGTGACTCCCGGGTGAGCCATGTAAACTGCTCTATGAGCCTCACTCAGGATGAACATCCTCAACTCGTCGTTTGGCGATACGTAAATCTGACTTTTAAACCTCAATAACCCATTGCTATCAAATGAAAATCCCTCATATCGTGGTACCATCATTTTGTTTTGTCCGATAAAACCCTCGACCTCTTTGTACCAGTCGTTGTCACGAAGTAAAGTTAGAATATTTTCACGTAGATTCGTCTAAAGAGGAAACACCAAAAATATGCGTGGCTTCCGACTCAAAGCATCTGCCACTCGGTTCACTGTTCCCTTTATGTCAGTAATCTCAAAGTCGTACTCTCTAATCAATTCCGACCAATGCCATTGTCGTGCCTTTAGGTCACTTTGCGTAAAAATGTGTTGTATTCCACAATGATCAGTCTTTAGTTCAAATTTTCATCCAACAAGGTAGTGTCTCCAAACCTTCAAGGCATATATGATGGCTAATAACTCCAAATCGTGCGTCGTGTAGTTCTCCTCATGCCTTCTGAGTTTCCTCAAAATGTAAGAAATCACTCATCCATCTTGCATCAAGACTCCGCCTAAACCTTCCTTGGATGCATCTGTGCACACCAAGAAGTCCATGTCCATGTCAGGGACCTTTAGTATCGGCGCTATTGTTAACAACTCCTTAAGCCTCTGAAATGCTTCCGCGCATTTCTCGGTCCAAACAAACTTCTTGTTTTTCTTCAGCAATTCTGCGATCGGATTCTCTATCTTCAAAAATCCCTCGACAAACCATCGATAGTATCCTTTTAAACCTATAAAGCTACACACTCCCATGAAATTCGTCGGCGCAGGCCATTCCATAATAGCCTCGACTTTGGCTGGATCCATGGCGATACCTTCATCGGAGATGACATGTCCTAAGTAGTGAATCCTCGATTGATAAAAAGAGCATTTGGACAATTTCTCATACAATTTGTGCTCTCAGAGACACTGTAGTACCAAGTGCAAGTGCTCTTCATGCTCCTCCGTTGTATGAGAGTAAATCCAAATATTGTCAATGAACACTTGGACGAACTTGTCCAAGTACTCACGAAACATCCCGTTCATCAAACTCATAAACACCCCTGGGGTGTTTGTCAGTCCAAACGATAAAATAGTAAACTCGTAATTCCAAACCTCGTCTTAAAGGTGGTCTTAGGGACATCATCATCCTTGGTCCGCAACTGGTGATACCCTGATCGCAAATCAATATTGGAGAACACCGTCGCACCCTTCATTTGATCGAACAGATCATCAATTCTCGGCAAGAGATATTGATTCTTGATCGTGGCCTTGTTTAGTTGACGGTAGTCAATGAAAAGCCTCCACGATCCATCCTTTTTTCGTATAAAAATAACCGGTGCACCCCACGGTGACACACTAGGATGTATCAGTCCCAGGTCTAGCAACTCCTTTAGTTACATTTTCAACTCTTGTAGCTCTGGGGTCGACATCTGATAAGGCGTCCTTGCTATTAGTTCCGTCCCCGGTTTTAGGTCTATGGTAAACTCCAATTCCCTCTTTGGCGACATGCTAGGTAACTCCTCCGGAAACACGTTCGCAAACTCTCTCACCACCGGAAGGTGCTCAAGACCTTCTGCTACTCCCTTCTCATTTAATGCAAGCATTGCATAAAGCTTGCACCCCTTGCGCATACTCTTCCATAATTGTAAGGAAGAGACAAACCTCAAGGAAACTCCCTGGTTTCATCCTACAATCCTACGTCTCTGTCCCTCATCATCGACCAAGCTCAACCGTTTCGTCTTATAGTTGAGTATCGCCTCATGCAATTCCAACCAATCCATACCAATTACGACATCATAAGATCCTAAGATCGTGACGTACAAGTTGGCCCTCATGACAAACTCTCTCAGGTTAAGGGCACAGCCCGTAACCTTTCCTCCAACCTTTGGTTTGGCTCCTGAGGCCATCTCTATGAAGCTAAACTCATCCTATTCGAATGCGTTTACCTTAATCCTTTTTAGCGCTACACTAGAAATGAAACTCTAAGTAGCACCAGGATCTATCAGAACACTAAGGGTCTAGTCAACGGCGTTACCTGTCATCTAGAGCACAGTTGACTGGTGCTTTTCCTGGAGGTTATTCACCTCTGCATGAATCCAACAGGCCTTGCCCATATCTCCCACTGTAGTGGGTCCGGCTAATTCGAATGGTCTGGTCCTCTCCACAGGACAATCGTGCTGGTAGTGTGGCTCCACACATGTCCAACACCCCTTCTTCGGCCCCATAGTTCTGGTACCTGAAGTAGAAGATGACGACCCACCTGCCTGGAACCCTAGTTTGTTCTACTGAACAGGCCTAAATTGCGGCTCCTGCGGGCGACGTTTTTGTTGATGCGGTGGTCCTCAATAAGGTGTACGTTGCTGAGGTGGTGGTCGTTGGGGTGAAGTGAAAGTGGATCTCCTCTGGAAGCCATGATATCCTGACGTATGTCTCGCTGGTGTCTGGTGCTGCTGTGTTCCAGATGGAACCTACCCTGCTGGTCTCGCTGGAGTCCTGGTCTGACCCCCACTGATAAGCTCCTTCTATTCTATGAGGGCCTTCTGGATGGCATCGTGCAAGGTTTGAGGCATCAAAATCCTAACCTTTGCATGCAGGCTTCCGTTAAGGCCAAACATGAACTGGTTTACCTTAAGTTTCTCTGTGTTAAGGTGCGGATCATACCGGAGCATCTCCATAAAATGGGCCTCGTACTTACGTACCGTACGAATTCCCTGTCGTAAGGCATTAAACTCATTGAGATGACGCTCAATGAATTCCTCTGAAAGGTACCTCTCTCGGAACCGTTCCTCGAGCAGTTCCCATGACACGTCTTCTATGGTCATGTTCAGCTGCGGTAGGAGCGTCTTCCACCATAGAAGAGCACTCCCCTTCAGTTGAAAGACCGCCATGCAGACCTTCATGTTGGAGGTATAATTGTGAAGTGCAAAGCACATTTCCATGTTCTCCAACCATGCCTCGGTGGCTGCGCCATCTGGGGCACCAAAGAACTCAGGAAATTTGACTTTCTCAAGTTCACGGTGAATGCTACCAGTAACGGCCAGTGCACACGGTGGAACCTCAGCGGGTGTTGGTGCCCTGGCCTCATCTTTGTCCAAACGAGTGATCAGTGCCTCAGACATGTGCTAAAAAGATCTCATCATCCCAACAACATCTCCAACTACTATCTTCTCCTGTCTAAGAACCTTCTCGTCTCCTTGGGGGTTAGACCCCTTAGATGTGGATGCTACTGGAGGCGTCGCGCCTCCTCCCCTAGCACCCCGTCGTCTGCCTCTGCGGCATCCTCTAACCATGATTACCTTCATGCACACAAGTCAACTCAATTAGCAACAGTATAATAAAATCATGTCAACGAAAGTTGTAGCGATCCCAAGTCACGGGTCAAACCTCACTCTGATACCATATGTAACGATCCTGCTTATTATGATGACAACCTCTTATAACAAGTGCAATTTTTTTTTATGTGTGCATGTGTACAAGGGTAACAAGACATTATACTCTTCGCCACCACATGACGGCGAATCATAACACATGCAACTACGACATCAACATAAAGGTCTAAGATGCACATCAACATCTGCCAGCAATGAACAACAAGCAACCTACAAAATAATAAGACTGACTACCTGCCCATCCTACCCTGCAATGGTTAGAACCTCCAAGACACATAAGCAATGCTCAAGCCCAGGTTCCCATTGAATTTAATCATTTAAGGTCTCAGGGCTGCCGACTATTCTGAGGAACAGGGAGGTGTCTACATCCCGCCCGATACAAGCAGACCAAGCACGCGGAAGGTTTACGAACCAAGTTCAACATTATTTAAAATGAACAAAAATCCTCATTTACTAAAGCATAATAATTTATGGTACTTAGTTCAAGGTACCTTATATTTTATAAATCATCAATAACAATAAAATTCAATAGCCTTATGATAAAATAACTATGTGATTACATTTTACATGATATCTAACCTAACATTACATTTCATTTTATATTGAAATGACCTTACCCTTACATATTTCAATGATATATTACAATGACATTACTCCTTACATATTACAACAACAATAAATTACAGTACAATAGGATACCAGTGCCATTACATATTATTACAATAACTTTGCAACTTAAAATAACAACAACATTACATTTAAAAGGCATATTATTCAATAACTTGCAACTTAAAATAACAACATAATTACATTTATATGTTATCAATCCCTAACCTTACCTTTTAATTTATATTACAAGAACATTACTCTTACACAATTCAAGACAATATATTATAAAGACATTACCTTTATATATTACAACAACGATCTAATACATAAACAGTTTCCTTCCTTCAAGAATACATAAAACAAATCCCTTCTTTAATAAATAAATAAAAGAAATACATCCCTTCTTTAAATAATTAAAACTCATCAACTAGGAAACATCCTTTTTCAGCTGAATTGCTACTTTTAAAAACATTCCCTTCCTCTCAAAATTGAATAATAAAAAGAAAGCATTCATTTTTCAAAGCTTTTTATAAATAGCAACTGGAGACAGTAATCAGTAAATACCTTCCTTTCATCTCTAATTTTAATATTAAAAAAAAAGGGCATCCTTTTTCAACTATCATTTAAAATTAGCAACTGAAGTCAGGAAACGGGTAATTGAAGGCGGTTGCCAAGGGAGAGCCGTTCACGGAAAAAATGAAAGTCGTTAAGGGATTTAAGGGAAAATCACCTTACTCTATTCCACATACTGGAATGCTATTAAACAACACTATCAAGTCAAATATCAATGCCAGATTGATAAAGCTGTCAAGATTATAAGGTTCGCCACTTAAAGCGAGTGTGACAGTTGGTGTCCTAGTGTAACGGGTTCAGCGTTGGTCATTTCCATTCATGAAGGAATGGTAAATCCAACGTCGATTAGGGGTATGAGGCCGTTACTTATTGATTAGGTTCCCAAAAGAATATAAATAAATCCGGTATCGTGATCGGAGCCAACAAGTCACGAGAAAATCGAGGTTTAGTAATTAATAATAGGCCTATGTGTTTCTTATCTCTTTTTCAGGCAAGTGAGGTGGTTGTCACATAAGTAAAAAGATAGTAAGATAAATCTCAGCACTGAAAACTCTAAGGCCCCCGGAGGTTTATATGTTTATATATATATATATATATATATATATAAAAGAAAAGATAAAACAGTGGAACGAATTCCATATATCAATACGGTAATTTAAAAGTGGAATTCTACAGAGTAAGGGCATGAGGGATGTCATCCATGGGATAACAACCCGTTGCACATGCACGCCAGAAGGGGAAAAAAATTATTTTTAAACGCTGTCCAAAATGAATAGCAATCAATGTATCGGTTCATCCGTAGGCAAGAGGTTCGCTGCCGAATTTATTAGGCACAAGAACTACACATTGGGCTAAGCAGAAAGGGAAGATAACGACCCCATCTCCCACCGACATTCAATCCTTATGCAGAGTTAACGGTGCTGGGATGGTCAGGGACAAGGGAGAAGGGACAGGTCGCTTATTAAGCTCGACCCTACGCAATAGACTCTGCCTCATGCATAAATTTATTCGAGCTCTTCTATCTACAGAAGGAACAAACCACAGACTTGACTGGAACAGATTTAAGGCAGAAACCCATCCTCACAACGCACATTAACGAAATGCATGCCGACCCCAAAAAGGGTATGGAAATCATGTCGTGGCTTCATAATCATCAACAGGGTTTATCCTATCAGTAGTTCTGAAGGATTCAACGCAGGTTGATGCAGTCTGAGAATGAAAGTTTAACAAATTCAAAAATAAAAAGATAAAGGCCTCTACCATCCATTTGAGCGATGGTTGCCCGGAGTAGGAATTATTAAATCTATGAACAATTTTCAACCTTTAAATTAAAAAGAGCAATGTTGCTCGACTACACAACAGAAGCGTAAGAAATGCCTCTTCGACACACTTGTCCCTATTCTCTGGGGATAACATAAATTTTAAAACCCCTTTGAAGCGATGGCTGACCTCGTATTCAAACGTTACAGGTTGGAACATTCGAGGCAAAGTCAAGGTTTCACAGCTGTCAAAAACATTTTGATTGTGGTCTTAAGGCAATTCATACACATAAGTGGCAGACGCCCACTTGCCATAGTGGGCCTTGATAAAGTCATTAAGAGGTGGTGTGAGGCCGTAAAAAATTTTTTTTTTTAGTTTTTAACAGTGCACACACTAGGCACCCCCTTTTCCAAAAACCGTATTGACACAATCTTAATGATCGTTGAGCCTGTGAGATTATTATGTTAAGAGGATCTAACAATTCATATAGTGGGTGCATTTTTAGAGGTTGTAATCACCCCATCTTTAATACTCACTTTCATCAGTCCAAGGCTTGGTTTAACCCTGGAATTGTTGTAGAGATGGATGTGCTCGCATTTTAAAGAATGAAGGTAGTTGGTGGAAGATACAAGATTAACATCACAAGGGAAGCTGACTCGTTGTCCCACAAAGGCTTACAACGCAGCCACATAGTCCAACGCAGGAACACCATAAACATGCGTGGTCTTCCACAGTGGATAAGGCAGAGGCTTTACAGTCAAGAGGCGAAAACTGTCATTAAAGTGCAGGATTAAAATAAACAATGCAGAGGAACCCTTTTACATATGTCACATTTTTCATAAATTTACCAATGCTAGAGTAATTAAAAACAGTCAATCCAACAAGAACTAATCATAGATTAATGTTAAATATTTTTCTACTTAGTACCCTCGCCGATCAAAATCATCAACCTACAACATTCTAGCAATCAACCAAAAGCATACCTTTCCCTGTTCGCCTGCTCCGAGTGTCATCTGTGCGCTCCGTGCAAATCCTACTCGTCGACAGTCAATACTACACCGGTACCTCCTAGCCAACGCTAGGGGTACTCTGCTTCCCCCTTAGCCCTCCGAGCCACAAAGAAAACACACACTATCCAGATGGTACGTCTAGCTCCCAGCTTGCCTCGCAAGGCCAAGCTACCACTCCTATCCGAGCTGAGAAATCCAAACTCCCCACAAGTAATCAGTCAAGTCACAAATCTGGCAGCATAACGTTACGCTAACGGTCGATCCCCTACTTCCTCCTCCTTCCTCTCTTTTATAGAGTTTTTAGAACTTCCAAACTTTCCCTAAATCTCATTTAATTTAAGTTTTAATAAAAATCTTCTAATAATTCTCCTTCGTACAAGTGTTGTCCATCCCGCACTTTCCTCCAAAAATATTTTCTTTAAATTAATAATTGTTTCAAATCCCTCACCCACCTAGCGTTGCTCCTAAATTTACTCCTAGGTGTTCCTAGATTCCCTTATAGGTTTAAATACTTTCCCTAAAATGAAGTTGCTAATTTAGTTCAATTTAGAAGGTTCTTAATTGTAGGTTCTTTACTATGTTGACCTCGCTTTTTACCATAAGTTCCCTTATTTCCTTTATTATGTTTCCTCCATTCCTTAGTTTCCTAATTTTTATTATTCCCTTCTTTCCCCGTTTTATTAGAGCCAAAAATGCCAGTTGCGCAAATCAACCTCTTTTCCTTTTTATTAATAATTTAATATCTTTTTCACTTTCACAAGTTAAACAATTAAATTCTTCTTTACAATTTTAAATCCACTGATTTTAATTAAATTCTTACTCTCTTCATTTTACCCCAAAATTTTTATGAAGACTAAAACTATTACTTAAGTGGTTTTTAGTTTAAATTTTTATTTTTATTTTTTTATAGGGTATTTTTCTTAAGGTTAGACAAAATTTTACCCTAGAGAAGTTTTAGACTTAGGACTTAGATTCTGAACTGGGCGACATTTAATTAGGGAAGTTTTGTAAGAATTTCTTAATGTGTTAAATGTCTTAGGGCCATCTAGGTTTGTTCCTTCATCATCATCAACGCGATGTGCCCTTCAGGACGCACCACGTGCTCCAAGGGTGCCACTCGCCTCATTTGTTTCTTTTGCACGACGTGCTCTTCAGGATGCACCACATGCTCCAAGGGTGCCACTTGCCTCTTGTTTCTTTTGCAGGACGTGCCCTTCATGATACACCACGTGCTCTAAAGGTGCCACTCACTTCTTGACTAATTGGTAGACATCAATAACCCCTGGAGTCAACACTCCGCTAGGTGAACTTGTGGGAGACTATGGGCTTCTAAGGAATAAGGCCCCCACCTTATTGCGCACCTCTTAGAACCATCGCGAGCGACTATCGCAGTCTTCCCTCATGGCATCGTGGGTCCTCTCGAACTAGGTAATCGTTAACCTACAGTTCGAGCCACTGCGGGAGTGCTAGTAGGTTGTGGCAGGGCTGCTGTCCACACCTCTCCCTCAACCTCTTTGGTAGTCATGTGTGGCCCCTTTACTCCATATGTGAGTCTGGTCGGAAGGCTATCGTCAGCCTGCATCATCAACAATCATGTCATACATCTCCACAACATATCATCTAATCAAATGTACTCAAATCACAGTAAAACAATCAAACCCCAGTAGCACACTCCCTGACTCGATCCAGAGTCCAAGGGTTCTGTCGATGCCTCTGCATCATCAAGGTCCAAAACCCTGCACACTCAGTAAAACCGAGTCTATAGCACCTGTCTATGTCAATGTAGTAAAACATCATGTCATCTATCATAACTCATCATAATCAAAGTCAAATTTTTTAATATCATAATAGTCCAGATCTCTTGCGAACAAGTGTCCTCAAAGAATAAGTTTTCTCAGTGTGCCAGAGCAGGATGTTAGAAGCAACATAACTCAAAGTAGCTCCCAGACAATTAAAAAATAAATATGATTATTATTAACTTTACCTTCAACTTCCACTATAGTGGATTGGTGATCAACTTTTTTTCCATACACAACTGCATTGATTATGTGTAATCTTCTGCCCAAATCTCCTACTTTAAAGGCCTCTTGCAGGTTTTGAACTGTGGTCCTTGCTGCAGAAGTTAAATGCGGGCAATTTATCCTTAAGTGAGGTTCTCCACATTCCCAGCATTTTAACGGTTCCTTGGGTTTGTCCCCAAACTTCTTGGTTCCCATATTAACTGGTTTACCTCCCCCTTGGGGGTTCTGGTTATTGTAGTGAAAATATTTCCTTGGGAAACTCTTTTTTTCATTCCGAGAAGGGGCTCGTTGATAGCCTTTCTTCCGCTGGTTCATTCTGTCATATTTCTTGTCTTTCCAAGCCTTGGGAATTTTGGACCAATGTTTGTATTGATCATAACACATCCAGGCCTTTCTAAAAACTTTGTTGAAGGTCTTGGGGTTGTTGAACTCAATTTTGTCCTTATAGGACTATGGTAGGCAGCTTAGGAATCATTGTATTTTTACTTTTTCCTCCGTGATGTAAGGCACAAATCTTAACAATTCCATATATTTGTTGATGAGGTCATCCATGGTCATCTCGCCAAGTTGTAGCTCATAAAATTCTTTGGTATTTCTTTCATATTAACTTTCTGATAAATACTATTTCTTGAATTCCCACCATTTCATTTGTTTCTCCTTTAATCCCTTGGCCAACTACAAGTCCTGCCACTAGATACTTGCTTTTCCTTTCAAATTATAGATATCCATTATGACCTTCATGTTGCTTGAATAATTATAAATCTGAAAGTATTTTTTTATATCCAATAACCATTCTTCAGCCTCCTCCCCTGTGCTGGATTCCCCGTCAAAAGTGGATGGTTTGATATTCTTGAATTCTCCCTCCAAGTGGTCCACATGTTTTCTTTTCTTTCCTGTGGTTGTTTTATTTTTTGTTGTTGGTGTGCCTTTGGAAGAACTGTTTTCATTTTTTCCTTCAGAACCAAAATATTTGGAGGCACTTTTTTTGACCTCTTCTTCTTTGTCATTATCTTCTGGGATCTTCTTTGTTACTAGGCTACGCAATAATACTTCATTTATTTCATGTTGATCTTCATGTGCTTTCTTTAGTTTCTCATTATCTACCTTGAAAACTTGCAGTTCCACGGTAAGGTTCTTCATGGTTTCTAGAACCTGGGTGGATGAAATTCCATCATTGTTTTGTCCAAGTTCTTTAGGAGGTCCTTTATCAGGATTCTCCTCAAGTTTGATCTCCAATTTGTTCTGTGTTGCCATTATCACAATAGAACAAATATATATATATATATTTGTAATAGTAAGCATTTTTATTAGTTTTTCATTAAAGATAATAGCCTGTACCAAACAAACATTTTTGGCCTTGTTTAAGGTCCAAGTTTTGTAACCTTTGTTTTGATATCATATGTAATGTACCCCAAATTTACCAGATAATAATAAAAAAAATTACTAGGTACATTAAGACTCCTTTACTCCGTTATACTTGATTGGTTTATACTAAAAATGTTACTATCGAAATATGGCGTATACATATTCATATTTACAAGAGACTAAACATGGTGATTAACCTTTCCATGAAGTCATACCTATTACCATCACTCAAAACATGTGATGACACTTGTCATAATAGGTTAAAGTTTTAGTCTCTTCATGAAACTATGAACTGATCATGTCCATACAGTGTATGGTATCTCTAGCCTACATGGTTCCTACCTTTATCAAGGGGTCCACAAAAGTATTTCACTAAAGCTCCAGTTTTAAACAAGTCTTAGTACTCTCTGCCTCATATCTAAATGAAGGAGTACTTCAAAATTTATTACAAAAATCCCATGCATTCATGTTCCCTTTTCTTTATTATAACCTTATAATTCCATGTATCAAGAATTATTTAATCGATGATGTTAGATATAAAAATACATTACCATAAATTTCCTATATCCAAATTCATACAAGGAAACATATATTTTTTTGAGTTTATATGAATGAATTATCATATGTCTTACTTGAAGGGTTTAACCTTATTCACATAAGTCTATATGGGTCTCCTTGCAACAACTATATCCTAGATGTAAGCGCACATTAAATGTCACCAGTAGTTGGTGTTCTTGCCATTTTTTCGTTAAGGATTTTAACATAGTAGTTAGCGGGACTTAACATACCCAAAAAGGAAAAAACGACAGGGTTGATCGAATGACGATGTTTAACGCTTATTTTTGGAATCCCATCTGTCATGACAAGTCATAACCCTAATATTTATTGACCATCATGTAACCTCTCGACTTAGTGACAAGGATTATCACTAACAATGTTAGTGGGTTTGGTTCAATGTGTAGTTAATACATGTCTGCAAATAACATTGAATTCTTCGGTTGAGATTTATGAGGTTGTCTACACTGTATTGGTTCTAGGTTATCGTGACCAATGTGGATACACCATGCATGCATATTCACATGGTCCATGTACCCAAAGCATCCATTCTCCATTACTCTGTGATATGAGATTCACTTGGGTAAGTAATGTTCCATTTCTCCTTTGGCTCTTATGCATTTTTGTAAAACTGTCTAGCATTAACCTATGCAACACTGCTCTGTGTGTAACCATCGACGCCAAGGGGGTTCATGCTCTGCGTAAGGAAAGAAAATGTTACATGTTCGTCTGGTTTCCTCCTCTATCAGGTATGTTCCCAAAATATCTGTAGCTTGAGTTAACTATAGAATATATGGAAGGGTGAGTTGTATTTTAAGTTTTTCTCTATAGCTAGTTTATTTACGATCGCTGATTGAGGACCTTCTTTTTGCAAATATTAACTCTCCGAAGTATTTCCATCTATTCTCTAGGTAAAATCCATATTTTCTAACTCGTGACATTTTATGGATTTATCTCTCCCGTGAGGGTAACCATTTTATAGTCATGGATTTCATCAACTTGTAAGACATTATACACGAGGGGTTCAGTTTCTTGATTCAGGGATAGTCCCATAATGTTTTTAGGGTTTTGTCAACAAGAAATTATCCTCAGACATATATTTAATGCTATTTTTATTCGGAGTCACTCACAACATACCTATCGCCGAAAAATCCCATGGTTAAAACCTTGATATAGCGACCCTAAAACTTCTGCATATGGTGACCTGTGTGAGTAACTGTATATTATTGCTCTCTATGTGTTCTGCCATAATTATTTCTTACAATTCATGAGGTTTTTTTCATCAATACCAGGAAATCGATCTTCTCTTTGTTTCTTAAAATCGTGTTTTAATTAGGTTTTTCACGGTATGCTTCCCGCCTGAGAACCCTCTGGTTAAATCTTTCTCTACATTCATTTCTAAGTTCACTTATGGTATTCTCTGTAGGTATGGGTTGTGTTTTTAATACTCCGTTTTGATTAAGTGATGATACTTTGAACTATGGAATCTTGAAAAGGTTACACACCCAACTTATTGTGGAAAAATTGTTTTCTGGAATTAAAAGTTGTAAAGTCGTAAACCAAATTCTTGTGGTCGCGGTAAGGATTTCCTTACTGTTGTGTAAATTTTAATAGACAAATCTATTTACCTTACTCGTACTTGTACATGAATTGTCACAATCCTGATTCTCTCACTGTATATAATTATTCCATAACTTAAAGAAATTTGAAGAATTTACCCTTACTCTATGTTCTGGAATTCGATGGATTAACTTGTCTAATCTCACTTTGTTCGCGCAAAAGAAAAAGAAAATTAAGTACCTAGAACACTATTCTTGATCGCGGTTTCTTTATCATCAATCTGTAGGTTTAGATAATTATGAGAACAATATATCACAACCCTATATGTGATCCAAATTGGAAAATCCTGTGGAACATGATTTATATTGTGCGCTCTTTATAGTTTTGGTTATGCAATATATATTACATGTTTAATAATGTTCTTGTCTTCTTGAGACAGTCTGAGAAATTGATTTAATTTTGTTTGGTTACAATAATAATAATGGGACCCCTGTTTCCATTGTGAGGGTACCGATCAGTCATTTCAAGGTCCAATCCTCCCCTTCAGTCTATGGATAGTTTGGTCTAGCGACACCGATGGGAAATGCATCTGTGCCAACCTCAAGGTAAGTTTTATTCATGTGTGGAACCTTCAATGTTTTAATTTCATGGATTCTTCATGAACATTACTTTATCTCCAATATTTAATTTTGTTGAATTATGTCTTAACAAGGTTTACAAATTGTCGACTTCTTTGCAGGACTTAAACATTCGCAGTGAATGGATCCAGGACATCGCTTTGCTCGAAAAAGGTATTTGAGTTATGATTCTAGTGTTTTAGTTTGAAATTTCAGATTTGGTTTTCAAGTGGTATTGGGTCCTTACCCAGATTAATTTTTTTGTAAACATGTGGATTAAAAGCCTCTGGCTATACAGGTCGTTTATTATCTTATTATAAATGAACGCACAGATTTTTCTACAACCCAAATGAATATTGTTACATATTGAGCAGTCTTTGTGTTAATCCCTAATATTGGCTCATTACCCCTTAATTGGGGCATATTATATTAGTAATGAAATTTTATTTATGTCCGCTTTAGGCCATTAGTTGTAATTATACCTCCTAGTCTCCTATATATACCAAGGAGACATTTTCATTTTGAATCATCTTGTACTTGAACATTTAAGTGGGGTAAAAGGAGGTTGCCCCCTCGAAGATGATTATTATATAAAATTATCTCTTTTTCAAGGCATTGAGTACTTTTTCTGAGGTTTTTTTATGCTATATTGATATTTGGTTCTTAACATATGGTATCAGAGCTCAAGGTCTTGGGGTTTCGTTGCTACATCTGAGACACCTTCGAATTTTCTCTATAACTTTTTTTCTACAACGTTTCAGAAGGAACGACTTGGAGGATATTTAGTAGACAGATCAAGGTACTTTGGGTTAAAAATTCATCTCCCGAGGCCTTATAATTTCAAAGTTACAACCTATACAATATAGGGTTCTGGAGTCATCCTGAACTGAGTCATTGCGGAATTTTCGCTATAAAAAATTTCATGTAACATTTCAGACCCTAAACTCTGGAGGATATTTACATAAATTAGTAAGGTATCTGTGGTACAAATTTTAGATTCTGGGTCATCTTAAATTTGTATATACACCCTGTGTAAGATAGGGTATTTGACTAGTCCTATTGACTAGTATCAAGAAGGTGTTCCAAGTAAGACAGTCATAACTTCTTCCTAGTGTATCCAAATTGAGTGGGACTAGTTTCATTGGATCATTGACATTCTGTAGTATTTCTGGTGTGAGTTTCATAATTTTATATCAATTATTTTGTGCGGGGCATTCTATACATGTGAGATCTCCTGGAAAGGCCAAAAATTGGCAAGTTGTGGGGAAGTTACCATAAATTCCACTTTGCACATCCAATTTTGATCAAACCTATGGCATTGTAGAGAAGAAATATCAGAGAACTACATAAAATAAAGTTTCATACCCATAAGGGCCGAAACTTGGGAGATACAACAGAACAAATATTGTCTAGCAGAACCACCTCAAAATCAAGGTTCAATAGTGATACTTGGCCAACATGCCACCAAAAAAGGGAACTTCTACACCAAATAAGCCTCCAGAAAATCCTACTTGGACTCTTGATGAAGGTGAAGAAATGCGTAGGGACATAAATTAACTACAAAATAAGATGGATTCAATGGAATCTAAGTTGGATACTAAGATGGATTCAATGGAAGCTAAGTTGGATACTAATATGGATGGTTTAAAAGGGGAGATCATGGAAGTATTGAAAATTTTCGTAATAGAGAAGACACCTGAAAGTGAAAATGCATCCCAAGAAATTCATGATGAGGACACAAGGAAGGTGAATCAAGAATGGAGAAACTCCAACTTTGGTTTGAAGACCAACCACGTTCCTAAGATTGATATGAGGAATTTTGACAGCAAGGACCCAATCACATGGATACTTCAGATGGAGCAATTCTTTGATCTCCATAATGTGCCACATGGGAGTTTTCCATTTTTCTTTAAGAGTTTTCTTTGTACATGCATATTTGTATTTGCATAGTATAGTTTTTCATAGGGTAACGGTGGTTTTTTTTTAATGTCATTGTCTAGGCCATCCCTCTGGGAGCCTATGAGTCCGTTATATTTATTGTAATATTTCGTAAGTGTAGTAGTTGTTGAGTCCATTTTTGTGCTTCCATTTTTGTCTATAAACCATAGTTTTGCCTCTTTATCTATCCATTTTGCCTTCATTTCATTCCACATTTTCCATGAAACAGCCTATGCAAGGTATATTTGTCATTCTTTACTTTAAGAATTGAATTTTCTAAATTTTAGCATTAAAATTGAAAATTTATCAGAAATTACAGGATTTGACCAAATCCCGTAAAAGCTCCATGGTTTGTATACTTGCAGGACACCTGGGTGAAATCTAACACTTGGGTCGTGTTCCCTGATGTACAAGGATGGATAATGAGCTATCATATTTGAAATCCGAGCCTTCCAGATGTCCGGTCAATGCTGGTCAAACAGGGCCACTTCAGCAGAAAATGCCATGTTTCAGCCTTAAATCTTGGACAGTTTTGGATTTTGTGGGATTTTGACCATATATTGAGGATCTAAAGGAGGCATTCGACCCTCCTAGGATATTTTGGATCTAATTATGATATTTAGGAGACATTTTAGCATTTTTTGTTTTAAGACTCTTGTATAAATACTCTTAAGCTTAAACTAGTAAGAGAATCTTGATATGAATGAAGAAAATTGAGAATTTGCACTCTTGAAGATCAGCTCTGTATTTTTTTCCTGTGAATTCTTATAATGATTTGAATTCTACTGGAGTTCTTCCTTAATTGATTCAACTCAAGTGTACCAGGGAAGCATTAGAGGGCCCCCATTGCCAACTAGTACACTCTTTCCTTGTGTTCTTTTTTCAAGTACATGTTTTAGATCAGATCTTGCTGTAGATGAATTTTATCTTGTTGTATGTAGATTAATTTCATAGCTCAGTTACATGCTTAATGTTTTCAAGCCTTACTCATATTGTGAATGATTTCTTGAATGAGAATTCAATGTGTAGTTTGACTTCAAGTATTAAGATAGTTTTGAATGCTTTTTGAGTTATTTATGCTTTCAGCACTTTGATTTGATTTTATGATAGTTGTTAATGAATGAATGAAAGAAGACAATGAATGCATCTCTTGAATAAGATTTTTGTTCTTCTAACATTTGATAGGTCTTAAAACTAGTTCGAACATCTCTTGAATGCTTACTGTTTTTACTCTTTAGAAAAACAAGTGTTGATTACTGTTATGAGATCTATGAAGATGACTTCTGAATAGAAGCTTAGCATCTCTTTCATATTCAGCCTTAGAATAGGTTTTTGGTTTATCTCCATTAAAGATAAAAACTATCTCTAAATCCATATACTTTGGACATGCCTCTAAGTCTTACAAACACCAGATTGACAATCATTTGCACTCTAATTTACTAGGGTAGATTGGAGCTCAACATTTTGGCGTTGCTGCCATGGAGTCATATTTAGAGATATAAAAAAAAAACATATATACTCATAAAAGAAAAAAAAAACATAGCGTAGAAGTGATTTTAAATTATGTTTCTTTATGTCTAAACTTAGGGATGATAAAGGCAAATTTTTAAAACAAAACCCCCCCAAAACTAATCCACAATCTGTAGGAGCAGGCACATCTACAACTGAATCTACCACACCAACTGCTGGAAAGATTACCTTGGAAGAATTAGAAGAGAAACAACATTCAGGAAAAAGGTTAACTCTCATAGAAAGACAAGTTCTATTGGCTTATGAAGTAAAGAAGAAACAAACACAAATAGAAATATCTTCTGTAGGAAATCAAAAAGAAAAACAAACTATTTTTGAACAAATAGGACAACCTCTTTTTCCAACAAAGATATCAGACTGTACAACAGAAAACTTATTTGAAATGGTAGAAGCTGATAGACAAATAGGAAGGGAATTAGAAAGTAAAATAAATGAAGAAAGAGAAAGGAAAGAATGAAAATATAGAGAATCACATCAAGAAGAGGCAAGAGGAAATGATGAAGAAGAGGAGGAAGAACATACTACATTTTCATTTCCTATAGTTGACACACCAACCCTTTTAGGAGATGACATAAAAATGAAAAATATTCCTCCCTCTGTTCTT
>ML785899.1:574640-630194 GCA_009831015.1 Picea engelmannii | reverse complement strand
TGTTTCAGCCTTAAATCTTGGACAGTTTTGGATTTCGTGGGATTTTGACCATATATTGAGGATCTAAAGGAGGCATTCGACCCTCCTAGGATATTGTGGATCTAATTATGATATTTAGGAGACATTTTAGCATTTTTGGTTTTTAAGACTCTTGTATAAATACTCTTAAGCTTAAACTAGTAAGAGAATCATGATATGAATGAAGAAACTTGAGAATTTGCACTCTTGAAGATCAGCTCTGTGTTTTGTTCCTATGAATGCTTATAATTATTTGAATGCTATTGGAGTTCTTCCTTAACTGAGTCAACTCAAGTGTACCAGGGAAGCATTAGAGGGCCCCCATTGCCAACTAGTACACTCTTTCCTTGTGTTCTTTTTTCAAGTACATGTTCTAGATCAGATCTTTTTGTAGATGAATTTTATCTTGATGTAGGTAGATTAATTTCATATCTCAGTTACATGCTTAATGTTTTCAAGCCTTACTCATATTGTGAATGATTTCTTGAATGAGAATTCAATGTGTAGTTTGACTTCAAGCATTAAGATAGTTTTGAATGCTTTTTGAGTTATTTATTCTTTCAGCACTTTGATTTGATTTGATGATAGTTGTTAATGAATGAATGAAAGAAGACAATGAATGCATCTCTTGAATAAGAGTTTTGTTCTTCTAACATTTGATAGGTCTTAAAACTAGTTCGAACATCTCTTGAATGCTTACTGTTTTTACTCTTTAGAAAAACAAGTGTTGATTACTGTTATGAGATCTATGAAGATGACTTCTGAATAGAAGCTTAGCATCTCTTTCATATTCAGCCTTAGAATAGGTTTTTGGTTTATCTCCATTAAAGATAAAAACTATCTTTAAATCCATATACTTTAGACATGCCTCTAAGTCTTACAAACACCGGATTGACAATCATTTGCACTCTAATTTACTAGGGTAGATTGGAGCTCAACAATAGTCTTCCCTTATAGATTGAAGAGTGCAACGATACTGTTATCTAGTCACTTGCACTCACGACTTACGTTAGGGTTTTCATCCCTTTACTGTCGGGTCGACTCATGTATGTATAAATTTTGGACAAACAATTTGTATATTTCAGGGATAAGGGTATTGGGTTTTATTTCCTATGTTCTGCGATACACTGTGTTCAAAATTCTCGGCCTTAGTAAGAATAACCCTTGGAAAAGTTCTATGTTCTATTATTCCGACTCGATTCTTGCTTGGGGTTTCATAATACCTTTCGACAGTGTTTTCTTGTTTGTCTTAGTATTTAGACATTTTGTTGTTTGGATGTTTTAATATTTGTATAACCTATTCTAATGATGGGGCCTATGATTCTTGTTAGGTACCCATCAGCTCAACTTCAGTTCTCTCCTCCCCTCTAGTTCTAGGATGCCTCTGTCAATTCTGAAGCAGATGATGGCCAATTCTAAGGCCTTAAGTTAAGTATATTCCATAACTCCTCTCTATTCTAATTTACTTGTATTTTATTTATCTCTGTAAATCAAATGTGAGTCTCGTTGACAACTACTAATGAGTTTTATTTTTCTTCTATTTCCTTGCAGGAGTGGATCATCCGAACACTTGGATTTTCCCTGGCATCCCCATATGCAAGGTAATCGAGTTCCTTTTTCAAAATACTTTGGAATTAATAATCCAGGTTTTTGAAATGAAGGTTTTGATTCTAAAATCAATCATCGTATGGTGTATTACCATCTCAGTTTCTTTCTTAGTAGAAGGATTTAAACATTGTACCATATTCGCTGGGAGCGATTATTTTGCAGTAGTCGAGAAATTTTAATTACTGTTATGGATTTTTGTTGATACATTAATTATTCATTCAAATACATAAGTACAACCACTTATGTGCTCCTCGACAGTGAGTATGATACATTTATGGTTGTATTTTATAGTATTTACAGAACTCCAATATGATTAATAGATTCACAATTTCCCTCTATTTCCATTGTTGCCGATTGATCAGAGGGTTGGTTTGATTTGCTAGTTGACGACAAGGTTATGGAATTCATTTGTATAATTAAACGAAGGAATCAAGATCTTTAAGGTTTCATGCATCTTTGTTCTACTTTTAAAATGTTTCTTCCTTAAATTCTTTGTTCCATAGTTTTCTATTTACATTGAAAGGTCACAAGCATTTCTTCCAGAGTTCCACAATGTGCTCGATGGGGGCTTATCCGCATGTATATGTATTTCTGTATGTAACTCTACATAGTTGATTCTTGTTTATGTATATAGTTTTCACAAGTAACTTAGAATAAAATAAGAAAATCTAACCCAGCTGCAAAGGCGATCCCAGGGGTGTAATTCCTGTATAGATATATGAAACGGTATATGTATTTTCTAATTTAAAATAGTCTGGTCTCCTCTTAGGGTTATTCATTATTAAAAATATTACGTATTAATTTGGCAGAAATTTCTTAATATAATTGATGGGATCGAGAAGCCATCAACGTGACTATAATTCATGGCATACTTCCACTATTCAATTCTTTGTTTTGTGTTAACTACTTAATAAAATCTTTATACGATAACTACAACTAACCTGTAGGAGTTTTTACCATTTTCCCACAGAATATTGCTGAACAGAAATATACCATACATACTAGAATAAAAATGTCAGAACTTATTCAGTAGTAATATGCATAATATTACACTAAATTTCTCTTTTAATCATTCAGATCAGAATGATTCATATTTAATGATACTTTCAAATCGAGATCAACTGCACAGAAAAATATCTATGTATATGGACAACAACTTAAGAAAAGAGATGTATAACCAGAAAAAAGGATAGATGAACATATCTGAACCAAACACTAGAAGACAAAGGGAAAAACCACGTTTCTCCCAACCTTATAATGGAACAACGAAAGTTCTTCCGTTCACCCCCTAACCTGACCATGAATCAATGAGGGCGAATTACGAAACCTCTCCTCAGCAATAGTCTTTTCTCGGTCACTTCACCTTGCCTCACACTCAAAATTTAGTGTTCATAGTAGCAAGAGTCTAACTCATTTTTCCGGTGCATACTTGGCAGCATCCTGCCTCCTCACATATGTTATTTATCAACACAAGTCCTTTTTTCCTAGGTCTTTTTTCCCTCCCTTGGAAATTTTTGCAGCTTTCTAAATCCCTGATTTATAGGGGTTGTTATTGGCCAAATCCCTTATTTTCCACTTGTAACAATCATCCCAGAGGTAGTTCCAACATGTTCCCCACTCATGGAGTCATGATCAGCTTATTTTAACATGGTTGTTCCATTTGTCCCCCTGCAATAAATATAAAATATTTTTTTTTCATACAAGTGTCGAAATCAAATAGTTAGTTGGGTCCAATCACAATTTCTTCCCAACAGTCAAAATAATTTATTTACAATATACCAAATTCGAAATTTGGAATTGCCCTAAATGGAACAAAAATTCCAAATTCGAATTTACCAAAAATAGAATAGTTTTCTAACAATTTTTTTTTTGAATTTTGAAATTACTTTAATTTCTGGGGATGTCACATCCTTTCCCCCTTCAATAAAACACTGTCCTCGGTGTTCTTTCCCTTCTTGGAAGAGAATTGGATGATATTTCCGCAAATCTCCCTCCAAATCCCAAGTGGCCTCCTCAGGGCTAAAGTGCTTCCATTGCACCTTTACCTGAGAAATGACTATGTTCCGAAGTGTTATTTCTCTCCAGTCCAGAATGTGTATGGGTTCCACCTGGAACACGCCTTGTGGTCCCACCTACACCAAGTTCCAATCAATCATATGAGTAGGGTCATGAACATACGTTTTCAACAAGGAAACATGAAATACATTATGAATTCTTAAATTAGCTGGAAGTGCAAGTTGGTATGCTATGGGTCCAATTTGAGATAATATTTCAAAGGGCCCACAAAACCTGGGTGCCAATTTGGCACAGTTCTCGAGTTTTAGTGAACTCTTTCGAGCTTTGACTTTTAAGTAAACATGATCACCCACTTGAAATTCCAAGTGTCTTCTTTTCTGGTCTGCATAACTTTTTTGTTTGTCATATGCCTCTTTTAAGTTTTGTTGCACCTTTCTTACTATACTTTCTATTTCTTGGAGCATTTATGGTCCAGTCATGAGTTTGTCAACCGGGTCATCCCAACTAATTAGTGTCATACACTTTCTTTCATACAGTACCTCGAAGGGGCTCAATTTAGCCGAATTTTGGTACCCATTGTTATACGCGAATTCTACCAAGTATAGTTAGTCTTCCCACTTACTTGGTTTCACTCTTACGTACATACGAAACATATCTTCTACAATCTGATTTGTTCGTTCGGTCTGTCCATCTGTTTGTGGATGGTAACTCGTGCTGAAATTCAAATTAGTATTTAGCCCTGCAAACAATTCTTTCCAAAAAGTGGACGTAAATTTTATTTCTCTATCTGAGATCACCATTTTAGGAATACCATGTAGTCTAAAAATTTCCTTCATAAATATTTCAGTGATGTTTATAGCTTTAAATATAGATTTCACAGGAATAAAGTGTGCAAACTTACTGAGTTTATCGATCACAACCATAATAGAGTCATTTTGTTTCTGAGTTTTGGGAAAACCTGTTATAAAGTCCAGCAATATGGTCTCCCATTTCCATTCTAGTGCTGCTAAAGGTTGTAATAGGCTGGCTGGATGTTGGTGTTCGACTTTAACCTACTGGCAATCTTGGCACCTAGCCAAGTATTCTGTTGTTTCGCCCTTCATATTAGGCTAGAAAAATAGTTTTCTAAGTGTTGTTATCATTTTCTGGTAACCTGGATGGTCAGAATATGGTTTCTTATGCACTTTGTCCAATATTATTAACTTTAACTCTATTGCATCTGGTATGAAAAGTCTGTTTTTAATTTGTAGTAGTCCTTTCTTGTCGATACTCAGATCTGGTTTATCTGAGTTTGCGATGTTGTTTTGTAATTTTTTCATTATCTTAGTGTAATTTTCATCGTTAATACATGTCGTTCTTATTCTTTGTTCCAGATCACTTTCCGCCCTGTTGATATTTATCTCAAACAACCCATGGACTCTTCTTCTTAAAGCATCTTCTACCCTGTTTTCTTTACCCTTGATATGTCTGACCTCGAAGTTGAATTCGCTCAAGAAGGCTAGCCATCTTTCTTTCCTTGCATTAAGATCTAGTTGACTAAAAAAATATTTCACACCGCTATTATCTGTTAATAGTAGAAATTTTCTACCCATTATGTAGTGTCACCACATTTTTAAGGCATGTATTAACGCTGCCAATTCCAAGTCATGAGTAGCATAATTTTTCTCATGCTCTTTTAATTTCTGGGACTCATAACAAATTACATGTCCTTCTTGTGTTAGGACACCCCCTAGTCCTTATTTACTTGCATCAACACATATGATAAAGTCTTTTTCTGGGTCTGCTACCTTCAATACGGGTTCAGTTGTCAATAATTCTTTCAACTTGTTAAAATTGTGTTAACACTTATGTGACTAGTTAAACTTGGTTCCTTTAGTTTGTAATGACGTGATAGGGTAGGATATCTTGGAAAACCCTTCTATAAATCTATGATAGTATCCGGTGATTCCCATGAATGATCGGATATCTGCCACATCCTTAGGTATTGGCCATTCCGTGATGACTTTTATTTTCTCAGGGTCTATGACAATGCCTTCTATTGAAATTACATGTCCAAGATATTGTATTTTCTTTTGATAAAATTCACACTTATCAAATTTGGCGTACAGTTTTTGTTTCCTCAGCATTTGTAGAACTACCCTTAAGTGTTCTTAATGTTCTTCCTTTGTTTTAGAATAGACCAAAATATCGTCGATAAATACTAGTACAAACTTGTCCAAGTACTGACTAAAAATACTGTTCATTAGGCACATAAACACGGTTGGTGTGTTCGTGAGTCTGAAGGGTATGACTACGAATTCATAGTGTCCATATCTTGTTCAAAAATTTGTTTTTCTAATATCCTCATCCTTTATTCTAACCTAATGATAACCGGATCATAAATCCAATTTTGAAAAGATCTTGGCCCCTCCTACTTGATTGAATGGGTCATTTATCCTAGGTAAGGGGTACTTGTTCTTAATAGTCATTTTATTCAATTGTCTATAATCGATACAAAGCCTTAGAGTATGGTCTTTCTTTTCACAAAGAGGAATGGTGTGCCCCATGGTGAAACACTCGGTCTGATATACTCTTTGTCCAACAATTCCTGTAATTGTATTTTTAATTCTGTCAGTTCTAGTAGACTCATTCGGTAAGGTGATTTTGAGATAGGGGTTGAACCAGGTAGTAGATCTATGGAGAAGTTTATTTTTCTCCTAGGAGGTAATTCCAGTATCTCATCCACAAACATGTCTCTGAATTCGCGTAGGACAACAAAATCTTCTAACTCTGGCTTATCTATCTTTTTTAGCAGATTCGTTATTTGGATGGCATAAACTTGACATCCCTTTCTCATACATTTCTTAAGTTGCATTGTTGAAACTTGTCTAACTGATACAAGTTTTGGTATACCTTGGGCTATCCTAGTAGTGCCAACATCATCTTTATAGTTAAGTGTCTTTGTATAACAGTCTAGTACCACTTTGTTCTTTTCCAAACAATCCATTCTGATAATCATATCATAATATCCTAGTGGTAGGATGTTTAGATTCATTCTTATGTTTTGCCCATCTAAGATGAAATCGAAATAAAAAATAAAGTCAACTACTTTCCTTTTTATTCCTGTTTCTAGTTGTACCAGCCATAATTTTGTGTGCTTCAGTTTCTTAAGTTTATTTGACTCTACTACATTAGGAGTAATATAACTTAACGTAGCTCCAGGGTCAATTAAAACATAAATTCAAGTGTTTTCGATTTTACCTTCGATTTCTACCACAGAGGATTGGTGGCCAGCTTGCCAGTCATCTATGGTTGCATTTATCCAATGCAGGCTTCTTCTTACGTCTCCCACCGTTGAGGCTTCCTACAAATTATGAACAACAATTTTGTTTGCTGAATTTAAACATGGACAATTCCTCCTTAGATGAGTTTCTCCACATTCCCAACACTTTGGTGGTTCGTAGGGGCTATCCCCAAACTTCTTCGTTCCCAGATTTACTAGTTTACCACTGCCTTGTGTATTCAGATGGTTGGAGTGAAAATCCTTTCTCGGAAAGATTTTTGTTGCATTATGATAAGGAGCTAGATGGTATCCCTTCTTTGGCTGATTCATTCGATCTTGTTTCTTATCCTTCCAGGCTTTGGGAAACTATGCCCGTTGTTTGTATTAATCGTAGCACATTCATGCTTTCCTGAATACTTCACTCAAGGACTTGGGGTTGTCAAACTCAATTCTGTCCCTATAGGACTGCGGTAAGCAACTTAAGAACCATTGTATTTTTACCTTATCCTCTCGAATGTAAGGTACGAACCTTAATAATTCCATGAATTTATTTATAGGGTCCTCCATTGTCATCTGTCCAAGTCTTAGTTCATAAAATTCTTTTGTTTTTCTTTCATAGTAGCTTTTAGATAGGTATTGTTTCTTGAAATAGTTCTTAAAGTCAGACCGTTCCATCTATTTCTCCTTTAGGCCCTTGACCAATTTCAGGTCTTTCCACCAAATGTTGGCCTTCCCTTTCAGATTGTATATGTCCATTCTAACCTTTATATTGTTGGAATAGTTATATATCTGGAAGTACTTTTTGATGTCCAATAAACATGCCTCTGCTTCTTCTCCTATTCTTGATTCTCCATCAAATATAGATGGTTTTATTTTCTTGAATTCTCCTTCAAGGTGGTCTACTTGTTTTCTCTTTATGTCTGTTTTGGTTTTGTCCTCAGTTGAAGGTGTACCTTCAGACGAGCTGTCTCCTTTTTCTTTTTTCGGTCCCGAGTTCTTGGAAGGTCTCTTGTTGACTTCTTCGTCATTGTTATCGTCCTTTGGGTTCTTCTTAGTCACTATACTATGCAACAAGACTTCATTTATTTCTTGTTGTTCCTGCTGAGATTTCTTTAGTTTTTCATTGTCGGCTTTGAAAACCTACAGTTCAATGATGAGATTGCTCATTGTTTCCATAAATTCAGTAGGTGAACTTCCATCACTATTATGTCTTTGATTTTCAAGAGGTCTTTGGTCAGGGTTCCCATCGATTATGTTTTCCTCATCGTCATTTATTGCTGCCATGACTAACACACAAAACATAAAAGGTTTTTTGTTTGTAACAATAAAAGTTTTTATTAGCTTTATAAAAATAGAATTATACATTTAAATAAATCAGATGGCCCCATTGAAGGTCCAAGTGCTACAGCCTGTGGCTCTGATAGCATATGTAATGTACTTCAAAATTTACATAAAAAAAAAATCTTAGGGTACTTCATTTCCTATTTTTCAAAATATCATAACCAACATAACCTTCTTCACTGGAGGGTCACAGATGTTGAGGTGTAAGATTAAGAACGTATGTTTATTGAAAATTCCATTCAATTCCTAAGAGCCTCTGGGGGCGTCATTGCCTTTCCTATCATATCCACATTTCTAAATATACTTTAATATTGATGAGTACATGATCTGAAAATAGAAGGTTGACTTGTTATGCTATGCAAGCACCCCTACTTCATTAAGATAAACTTTACAGGACCTTGCTTCATGTGTTAAAAATATGCAATATAAACTTATGTGTTAAGTTCATGCTTCTTCCTTTAAATGTTTATGTATGAGGAAATGTTCTTGTAAATGGTTAAATATGTATTTCAAATAAATACACAGCAACACAACTTGCAGTAAAAAAACCATCAAACTCATAACAAGAACAAGATGATAAAGGAGTTCACCCCCCTCCGAGCTACATCTCCTTGAGCCTCCATAATGGACTTGGCTCTCTAGGATTAATTAGTCAAAAGTTCTTTTACAAGATGCTTATTAGCTCAAATGGAAAAATAGACTACACCATTGAGATCAGAGCACATAAAAACCCCAAAAATGACTAATACAACTCTGAAAACGGATCATGGCTCATCCGGGCATGACCTCCTCTACATGTGGCCATAAGCTTCCCTGAGCTTCTTTTTGGAAAAAACAACTGTAAAAGTCCTCAACAGCCTCTGAAACCTGTCCCAATGTGTCCAGAGCATATCGATTATCCAAAAATGATTATTCAATCACAGAAAACAAATATAGGCTCACCAAACCATGTCCTCAAGCAATGAGGGCTTCAAGCTCCCTGAAGCTTGCCGAAACTTCAATGGTGAAAAAATTGCTGAAGAAGTCTTCAAATGGCTGTGAAAACTGCACCAATAGATCCAGCACGTCCAAAAACCCCTGGCTGGGCTTTTACGCCATCTCAAACGGCCAAATGATGAAGAAGTTAGGCCTCCTCCATATTCCTCCTTCAACTTTGCTGGAACTGGCTCTACAAAACGCACCTCTGTGTGCATGAACCAAGAACACGCTCCAAAACACGCGTTGAAACCTAGCACCAAGCGGTTTTGAATAACCATGCAAACTGTAGGACGGTTAGGGCGCCTCCAGCCCCCAACCGCCTAGCTCTCGGGCATATGGTCCATACGGCCTCGGGCTAAATCAAAAGGTGGTTAACACCGTTGTAACGGGCATAACCGCGCTTAAACTAGGGTCATATGGAAATAGTACAAAGAACCGGGGCCATGTTCCAAACCCTGCGTGATATGGTTTATATAATAAATGGTTATATTAAAGTTAAAAGCCACGGATTAAAAAACTCGAGCACACATAAATCCAACGGTTACATTATATTTGGCATCCCGCGCGTAATTGAAATACACGGTTATATATTTGGCACCCCACGCTTAATGTTACATTGGTGGTCATATCCACAACATAGAACTGGGGTCGAGGCTAAGCCCTGGCCCGACCCCCCGCCCTTTGCAATCATTACACAAAGTTATATATATATAAATGCATATATATATTAAACATTACCGTGGGGCGCGATGGTTGGTCGGACATTGTTTAAAACTTTGGAATGGTGGGGGAGGTCCAGGGGTCAAACCCCGCGGTCTCCATATAATTTTAATAAACCACACAAACACCAACAGCCAATAAAAGGGTGCCACGTGGCAGCCCTTGATTGGGCCACGTGGCGCCCTAACATTCGCCCAACTAGATGCCATGTGTCGCAATATAACTCGTCCATTGACAACCAATCAATGATTGCCACGTCACCTACCACGTCGACTGCCATGTGTGAGTCATACCATCATGCCACGTCAGCATTGTACGGACTATACGGACAGGTACAGTCAGCATAAATTTTTTGCCTGTTTGCCTTGGCGAACAAATCGCGATAACTTCTCCATACGGACTCTGTTTGCGAAAGTAAATATACCGCCGGAATTAGGAAGACGAGATGGACGCAATGGCACCATTTTCATCGCATTCCGAACACTTTGAAAATTGAGAAAAATTTTGCCCCCTGGTCCAGATTTTGATCACACCTTCCCACTGAAAGGCTTTTGGACCGACAAAAGCTTATCTGTCTACTTTCAAGTCATATCAAAATCTTTTTGAAAATCACCTGAACACTTCGACATGCCGTGCACTGCAACTGGCTACGTCCTTCAACCATTGCTCTCTGGCTGTTGCTGACCCACTGCTCTCCCTGTGCTTGGAAGACTGCCAACCTTCCCACTGAGAATCAAGTCCCTCTTTCGAACTCTTTGGTGTCAACAAAATCAGCTCTCCAATGGCTGCAAAAACCTTCCTGCGACATCTTGTCACAAGCCAAGAAAAACATCAATCTTGAAAACAAATCATACAAGATTGAAAATGATGCCAACAAAATCTTTTGTTCTTCAAACAAACTGTCACATCTCGTACTTTATCAAAGCACATGGAGTTTTCAAAATCAACTTTCAAGTCAATAAACACCATCGACTAAACACAAGTCGAACAACACGATCAACACAACATAGTCGTCAGAAAATCACCAACACCAGTCGAGACTCATTGAAACATCAACCTTCCCAAACTGACAAGTCGACAAACATGAAACATAATCATGTAACAATCATGAATCACTCATGATGAACCATCACCAGGTTCACTGCTTACACATACATAAAGACAAATGCATGTATAGGACTCTTCAACTCTCCTTCCAGTACAAACATAAGCACAACCCCAAAACATATGGGTACTTAAGAGTTGAATACAAAAAATATAAATGGATGCAACTTATCATGCTTCCCATAAATGCACACATAACACTGAAAGTGCATTTACAATAGACAAACGCAAGCCTCACTTTCTCAAGAAATACAACCATTTCTTACCAAGCCAACTCAACGGTGACTTTGTCTGCTGAACATCGTCCTCTTGTGAATCATCTTGACTCACATCGATGATGGAATCTCTTCTTCCATTCTCGCCAATCTCTTTATCCAACTGCTTCTTGTGCTATGGACGAGTAGTTGGATGCAACGTCCAACATTGATCAGTGATATGAACCCGCTTCTGACAATGAGTGCAAATCTTTTGCATTCTCCTTTCACGCTGCCTTTGCTTAGAAAGTTTCCTGAAAGCAACCAACCTTTTCCAACACTTTGAAACATGATGGTTAAACAAACCACAATATGTACAAGGATTCTTTCTTCCAGTTTTACATACAAAGTTATTATGTTTAACATAATCAAAAGCAACTGAATGATAAGCAGAATTATACCTTGAACATTCACCTTTATCGCCTCATTGAGGAGGTGAATCTGAAGAGTTACAGGCTCTCCTTTGAAGACCATCAACAATGTTCTTGTCTTCATCACTGTCACAACTCTTTCTTTTCACACATTCGCATTCATCTTGAGTATAAGCCTTGCATACTGAAGGGATCGAACTTTCAACAAAAGTTCTTGAAATTTCACCTTTAAAGCCTTCTTGAGGAGGTGAACTTGAAACAAAGTTTATGCTTGGAACTTTTTCCCTTGTCTCCTCGACTTTGGAATTTGCTCCATCTTTCCGTTCATATCCAAGACCACAATACCTGGGTCTTTCTTCAACAACAATAGGCTCAACAATGCCTTGTTCATGCTTGCCTAACCCTTTACCTTCATAGCCCATTTTTAACAATAACTTGGACCCTATTCCTCTTGTGTGACTCTCAAAACCACCAAAACATTTATCTTTAGAGGAATTAGAAGATAAACTAACACTGCATACCTTATGTTCATGCATGTACTTGGTAAGGGTTTCCTTTGCCTCATGGAGTTGAATCTCCATCTCATGCAACCTTTGCAAAAGCTGGTCTTTCTCCTGCTTCATAGCTATCAACTGCTCTTCAAGGGCAATGTTCTTATTCTTGTCTTCACACATCTCTTTCATCAAATCTCTCAAAGTTAGAATCTCTTCTTTAGATAATGAAAATGTATGAGAACTATCAATACTTGAAGCTTCCTCCATCCTGGAAAGATTTCAACTTCAACACAAAACTTGCACAAAAACCAATAGCTAAATCTCAAGCTATCAATGGAAAACACACGAGCAAAACAAACTTATGCTATGATACCACCTGATCTGAAAATAGAAGGCTGACTTGTTATGCTATGCAAGCACCCCTACTTCATTAAAATAAACTTTACAGGACCTTGCTTCATGTGTTAAAAATATGCAATATAAACTTATGTGTTAAGTTCATGCTTCTTCCTTTAAATGTTTATGTAAGAGGAAATGTTCTTGTAAATGGTTAAATATGTATTTCAAATAAATACACAACAACACAACTTGCAGCAAATAAACCATCAAACTCATAACAAGAACAAGATGATAAAGGAGTTCACCCCCCTCCGGGCTACATCTCCTTGAGCCTCCATAATGGACTTGGCTCTCTGGGATTAATTAGTCAAAAGTTCTTTTACAAGCTACTTCTCAACTTAAATGGAAAAACAGACTAAACCATTGAGATCAAAACACATTAAAACCCCAAAAATGACTAATACAACTCTGAAAACGAATCATGGCTCATCCGAGCATGACCTCCTCTACATGTGGCCATAAGCTTCCCTGAGCTTCTTGTTGGCAAAAACACCTGTAAAATTCTTCAACAGCCTCTGAAAACTGTCCCAATGTGTCCAGAGCATATCGATTATCCAAAAATGATTATTCAATCACAGAAAACAAATATAGGCTCACCAAACCATGTCCTCAAGCAATGAGGGCTTCAAGCTCCCTGAAGCTTGCTGAAACTTCAATGGTGAAAACATTGCTGAAGAAGTCTTCAAATGGCTGTGAAAACTGCACCAATGGATCCAGCACGTCCAAAAACCCCTGGCTAGGCTTTTACGGCACCTCAGACGGCCAAATGATGAAGAAGTTAGGCCTCCTCCATCTTCCTCCTTCAACTTTGTTGGAACTGGCTCTACAAAACGCACCTCTGTGTGCATGAACCAAGAACACGCTCCAAAACGTGCGTTAAAACCTAGCACCGAGTGGTTTCAAATAACCATGCAAACTGTAGGACGGTTAGGGCGCCTCCAGCCCCCAACCGCCTAGCTCTCGGGCATATGGTCCATACGGCCTCGGGCTAAATCAAAAGGTGGTTAACACCGTTGTAACGGGTGAAACCACATAACCACGCCCAAACTAGAGTCATATGGAAATAGTACAAAGAACCAGGGCCATGTTCCAAACCCCACGTGATATGGTTTATATAATAAATGGTTATATTAAATTTAAAAGCCACGGATTAAAAAACCCGCGCACACATAAATCCAACGGTTACATTATATTTGGCACCCCGCGCGTAATTGAAATACACGGTTATATATTCGGCACCCCGCGCTTAATGTTACATTGGCGGTCATATCCACAGCATAGAACCGGGGTCGGGGCTAAGCCCTGGCCCGACCCCCCGCCCTTTGCAATCATTACACAAAGTTATATATATATAAATGCATATATATATATATATTAAACATTACCGTGGGGCGCGATGGTTGGTCGGACATTGTTTAAAACTTTGGAATGGTGGGGGAGGTCTAGGGGTCGAACCTCGCAGCCTCCATATAATTTTAATAAACCACACAAACACCAACAACCAATAAAAGGGTGCCACGTGGCAGCCCTTGATTGGGCCACGTGGTACCCTAACATTCGCCCAACTAGATGCCACATGTCGCAATATAACTCGCCCACTGACAACCAATCAATGATTGCCATGTCACCTGCCACATTGACTGCCACGTGTGAGTCATACCATCATTCCACGTCAGCATTGTACGAACTGTACGGACAGGTACAATCAACATAAAATTTTTCCCTGTTTGCCTTGGCGAACAGATCGCGATAACTTCTCCATACGGACTTTGTTTGCGAAAGTAAATATACCGCTGGAATCAGGAAGACGAGACGGACGCAATGGAACAATTTTCATCGCATTCCGAACACTTTGAAAATTGAGCAAAATTTTGCCCCCTGGTCCAGATTTTGATCAGTACAAATACTAATCCCCTTATTCTTTCCTTTAGTGATACTTTAACATTGACGAGTGTTAATTCTAATTGTTCATTCAACTCTTGGTCCCTTTCTTTGGCACTAATGAGTCTGTGAATATTCAGTATATCTATATGTATATATACATAGATTTCCTATCGATCAAGTCTTCGATATAAAGTGTTACATATGTTTGGGTATATTGTGAGCATACAATTGAAAGATCCCTTATACATACATACATACATATATATATATATATATATATATGTAACCCGAGACATTAATAGTTTTAATGTAAAGTAATTCTAAGTTCATGTCCTCTCGATCAACAAACAATTCAGTGCTGAGGTACAAGAAGGCAAGACGTATTTTCCATAAATGATTAAGGGTCTCTTGACAGGGAAACATTAGTCCAGTCGTGCTAGGTTGTGGTATCGAGGTTTGAGACTAAGATATGCCCTTAAAGTAAAATGTGTACAGTCCTAGCCTTGGTCCACTAACACACTACGTAAATAAGGGTCGTCGTCAATTATAGTGTATATGTTATGACATTCTTTCCCATCGCATTTACTTGGTGCGAGAACTAGTGTAGTAACTGTTAGGGTGCATTGATACTTTCGTCCCTCTCCTTAATGAACACCTACCTCGAGACCCACCCGGACCTATCACTTTCTTTCGTGTCCTGTGAGGGTGTGATCATTTCTCGAATATCACATGGATTAATATGACAATATTAATTTCTTTCTCTCTTAAACCCTTCTGGAAAATTAGTTAGGTTCCATTTCCATTTGGCTTGATCGCTCTATAAGAAGGTCTTGGGTAGTCATGGGTATATGCTCTGGTGTGAGGGCCGAAGAGATGTTTTACTTTGGCAGAGGTGGAATACGATCGGTCTTCTCCCCACAACCAGTGTAAGGTTCTTTTTCAAACCCTATCGTTTATTCTATATGGGAGTTTTCTAATTTTCCTTAAGAGTTTGCTTGGTATAGGCATATCTGTATTTACATAGTGTAGTTTGTCGTAGGGTAACGATGGTTGTTTTTTAATGTTTTCACCTAGGCCATCCCTCTGGGTGCCTATCAGTCTGTTATGTTTATAGTAATATTTTGTAAGTGTAGTAGTCTTCCCTTACAAATTAAAGAGTGGAACGATATTGTTATCTAGTCACTTGCACTCGCGACTTACGTTAGGGTTTTCATCCCTTTACTCTCAGGTCGACCCATGTATGTATAAACTCTGGATGAACAATCTGTATATTTTAGGGATAAGGGTACTGATTTTTATTTCCTACGTTCTGCGATATACTGTGTTCAAAATTCTTGGCCTTAGTAATAATATCCCTTGGAAAAGTTCTTTGTTCTATTATTCCGACTGGATTCTTGCTTGGGGTTTTCAGAATACCTTTCGACAGTGTTTTCTTGTTTGTCTTAATCTTTAGAAATTTTGTTGTTTTGATGTTTTAAGATTTGTATAACCTATTATAATGATGGGGCCTCTGATTCTTGCGAGGTACCCATCACATCAACTTCAGTTCTCTCCTCCCCTCTAGTTCCAGGATGCCTCTGTCAATTCTGAGGTAGACGATGGCCGATGCTAAGGCCCTAAGTTAATTATATTCCAGAACTCCTCTATATTCTAATTTACATGTATTTTATTTATCTTTGTAAATAAAATACGAGTCTCGTTGACAACTGCTAATGAGTTTTATTTTTCTTTTATTTCCTTGCAGGAGTGGAGCATCCGAACCCTCAGATTTTCCCTGGCATCCCCATATGCAAGGTACTCGAGTTCCTTTTTGAAAATACTCTGGAATTAATAACCCAGTTTTTTGAAACGAAGGTTTCAGTTCTAAAATCAGTCATCGCATGGTGTATTACCGTCTCAGTTTATTTCTTAGAAGAAGGATTTAGACGTTGTACCATATCCACTGCGAGCGACTATTATGAAGTAGTCGAGAGATTTTAATTACTGTTCTGGATTTTTGTTGATACATTAATTATTCATTCAAATACATAAGTATAACCACTTATGTGCTCTTCGGCAGTGAGTCTCATACATTTATGGTTGTATTTTATAGTATTCAGAGAACTCCAATATGATTAATAGATTCACAATTTCCCTCTATTTCCATTGTTGCCCGATTGATCAGAGGGTTGGTTTAATTTGCTAGTTGACGACAGGGTTATGGAATTCATTTGTATAATTAAACGGAGGCATCAAGATCTTTAAGGTTTCATGCATCTCTATTCTTGTTTTAAAATGTTTCGTCCTTAAATTCTTTGTTCCATAGTTTTCTATTTACATTGAAAGGTCACAAGCATTTCTTCCAGAGTTCCACAATGTGCTCAATGGGGGCTTATCCGCATGTATAATTTCTTGTATGTATTCGTATACATATATGTATTTATGTATGTAACTCTACACAATTGATTCTTGTTTATGTATATAGTTTGCATAGGTAACTTAGAATAAAATAAGAAAATCTAACCCAACCACAAAGGCGATCCCAGGGTTGTAATTCATGTATAGATATATGAAACGGTATATGTATTTTCTAATTTAAAATAGTTTGGTCTCCTCCTAGGGTTATTCATTATTAAAAATATTGTGTATTAATTTGGCAGAAATTTTTTAATATAATTAATGGGATCGAGAATCCATCAATATGATTATAATCCATGGCATACTTCCACCATTCAATTCTCTGTTATGTGTTAACTACTTAATAAAATCTTTATACGATAACTACAGCTAACCTGTAGGAGTTTTTACCATTTTCCCACAGAATATTGTTGAACAAAAATATACCATACATACTAGAAGAAACCTGTCAGAACTTATTCAGTAGTAATATGAACAAGATTACGCTAAATTTCTCTTTTAATCGTTCAGATCAGAACGATTCATATTTAACGATAGCTTCAAATAGAGATCAACTACCCAGAAATATATCTATGTATATGGACAACAACTTAAGACAAGAGATGTATAACCAGAAAAAGGATAGATGAACATATCTAAACCAAACGTTGGAATACAAAGGGAACAACCATGTTCCTCCCAACCTTAGAATGGAATAGCTAAAGTTACTTGTTCCGTTCACCCCCTAACCTGACCATGAATCCATGAGGGAAAATTCCAGAAACTCTCCTCAACAATTGTCTTTTCTCAGTCACTTCACCCTGCCTCACACTCAGAATTTAGTGTTCATAGCAGCAAGAGTCTAACTCATTTTTCCGTTGTATACTTGGAAGCATCTTGCCTCCTCACATATGCTATTTATCAACACAAGTCCTTTTTGCCTAGGTCTTTTTTCCCTCCCTTGGTAATTTTCGCAGCTTTCTAAATCCCTGATTTTCAGGGGCTGCTATTGGCCAAATCCCTAATTTTCCACTTGTAACAAACAACCCAGAGGTAGTTCCAACATGTTCCCCACTCATGGAGTCATGGTCAACTGATTTTAACATGGTTGTTCCATTTGTCCCCCTGCTATAAATATAAAATAGTATGTTTTCATACAAGTGTCGAAATCAAATAGTTAGTTGGGTCCAATCACAATTTCTGCCCAACAGTCAAAATAATTTATTTACAATTTACCAAATTCAAAATTTGGAATTTCCCTAAATTGCAAAAAAATTCCAAATTCGAATTTACCAAAAACAGAATAGTTTTCTAACAATTTTTTTTTTGAATTTTGAAATTACTTTAATTTTTGGGGATGTCACACAAAATAGTGTTCATAACAACGAGTGATAACCTTTCTCCGACATACTAAGCAGCATCCTGCCTCCTCCCATATGTTGTGTATCAAAAACATCTTGTGCCTATGTCTTTTTCCCCCTTGGGAATTTTCATAGCTTTACAAATCCCTAATTTTTGGGGGCTTCTAGTGGCCAAATTCCTCATTTCTCACTTGTAAAATTCATCCCTAAGGTAGTTCAAGTCTGTTCCCCACTTATGGAGTCATGGTCAACTGATTTGAACCTGGTTGTTCCAATTTTCCTTCAGTAATAAATATAAAAATTAATTTTTCTTTTACATGTGTCATAGTCAAAGAGTTGGTTGGGAAAATCAAATATTTTCCCAGGAGTCACAATAATTAATTACACAAAATCAAATTGCAAATTCAGAATTTCCATAAATGGCAATAATTTTCCAAATGTGAATTTTCCAAAAACAGAAATAAAGTCCTAAGTACATACAGACTTTAATAATTAAATTTTTGGGGGATATTACAATATGTAAATGAGTGATGAAATGATTGCAATTTTTTTTTTAAATAATATTTACAGTTTATAACCCACCTCTTAGAATAATGAATATGGACAATATATTGAGAAAGAGACCAGTTCCAAGAAAACAAAGGAAAAGGGCTTATTGCACAGACTACATTGATCAGATGAGAAACCATAAGCAATATCCCGGTGTCACCTCTTGTGAATTTTTCAATTCCTTTTGAATATTGGAACAAATAATATGGGCCCAATTGAATATTTCACCTTTCCAAACTTGGTGAATAAGGGGAGCCCATCCTAGTTTAAATTCTAGAGAATATTTTTACCATATACTCAACAAGGCATAATGGTGACTAACATAGGAGGTTTTTTTAGTCTTTGAATGGGGTATATTTTATCTGAAATGATCTTGAAAGCATAAGGACCATGCCACCAATACCTAGTTAAATCACACATCTCAATATCTTCCTTTTTCACTTGTTTTTCTAAAAAATCATAAGCAAAATTTTCATCCATATTGACTTTATCTTGTTATAACTTGTAGATATTGGAAATATCCTTAGGCTGAAATGACCTAATGACTTTACGATCAAAATTGACAATTTTAAAAGTAGAAATATCAGTATGGGAAATAATCCACAGTCCCATGTCATAATAGGTGATCCAGATTATTTTCGGCACAAAATGAGATCAGAGATATAATGAAGAAATGCACAGAGATATCACAGATATTCAATAATATAATAGAAATGTATCAGAGATGCAACCATAAACACAGATATACATTAATACACAATTTCTATTAATGAATGAAATGTACAGAGACTGTAAAAATACAGAGTGAAAGACTCGCTAGAATGGTGGCAACTTATCTCTGAGAAGAGATGTGATGGCTACTCACATTCGCAAGAAGATGATTACAATGAGGCTTTGAAGACCTTTTTACAATAAGCAGGAATGCCAAAAACCCTAGGCATCCAAAAACCTAACCCTAGGAGATGAAGCACCAAAAGTCATGTGGGCCCCATTTGGGTAAGTGAGTACATCAATTTCCCGGCGTGTGAGAGCTCGTTGGAAAGGTATCGTCAAGGAGATTCATTTTGGAGGCTCAATATTCCTTTGAACATCATTGAGAAACTCGATCTCAAAAAACCTTCATTTGGGCCCTCAAACTGGCCCCGAAAGTTAAAACCTGCTAAAAATAGTAAATTGCCAAAATTGCCAGAAAATTGTTTTGAGCCATTTGGAAAAGGCGGTTGGCCACCGATATCCACCTATATCAATCCTCCCTCCTTAGGAAGCAATGGTATCCATTGCGTTGAGTTCCCGGGGGAGAAGGAAAAGTGTTTGTTGAATCTGCATCTTGGTGAGTTACTTGTCTTGTTGGAGATGTCGCGCTGCTCAGTTTGTGGAAGTCTATCACGAACCTATTGAGGTTGAGGCTGTTCAACAAGTCGAGATATATGAGAGGACCGTGTGCAGAAGGAATCTTTGTGCTTTGCTGCAACCTTTTCGACTTGCTTCTGTTGGATAGAAGGTGCTTGGGGCAAGGTTGTAGTGGTTGCAGTGTCCTTTTGTTCTCCTTTTGAACAGATTGTGAAGACGCTGAATTTTGCAGTATGAGATACTACCTTGCGACACTTTTTAGGTGGAACAGTAGTCGGAACTACCTCTGGTATTCTGTATAAATGACCCCCCAAAGTAACAATGACACTACGGGGTCGAGACTCATAAATAGCATGGCGTCTCCACATATATGGTTGGACCAAGAGCACATCACAGACATCGAGTGGGGCAACATCACATAATACCTCATCCTTGAAGGGTTGGATGCCGTATGATAATCGACACTATTGGCTGACATAGAGATCTCATCCTTGGCGAAGCCACCCAATGTTGTATGGCTGCGGGTGTGGTGTTGTCGACAATCCCAACTGTTTGATGACCTCTGCTGAGATGAGGTTCTTTTGGCTTCCACTATCAACTATAAAATGCAACGAGGTCCCCTTCACCCACATCTTTGATTGAAAAAGGCGCTCCCCCTCTACGTGATCTGTTGGTTCTTCTGGTTGAATTGTTGCGGTCGCAATAATAGCAGTGCGGTCTGCGTCGATGATTTGTCTTTTACCATTACTTTCAGAATCAGATTCTGAATCAAGGTTTGGCTCCTTGTCTTTGATCTTAGCCACCAATGACTGTTTTGAGCGACATTCGTCGGTGTTGTGCCAGAGGATTTTGTGGAAATCACACCATTTTCTAGTTTTCTTCTTTGTCTTCCCGTGACCCTTCTTTTCCTATGTCTTGGACTGGTTTTCGGGAGACTGTTTGTTAGGGTTGTCTTTGTCATACTTTGGTTGTTGCGGATTTGCAAACCCGAATTCCCATTTGTTCTGGTGCTTAAATTTCTGCTCAATTTTAACAACATATCGATAAGCAGCACCGAGTGATGAGATGTCCAGAAAATCCATTTCAGTCTGGATGTATCTGTGTAGAGCCCCACGGTATTTCAGAACCAAATGTCGCTTTGAGTCTTTGATACCCATCTTGGTGCGCAAGGTATGGAAGGTATTGGTGAACTCTGGAATTGCTTGGCCCCTCTCTTTCCACAATGTGGTCCATTTCATGTACTGGTCCTCATAGTTGCCAATAGGGTAATACTGTTCCTTTACCGCATCCATAAAAAAATCCCAAGTGGGATCAACCCCATATATTCTAGACTCCTCTATGGAACTTTGCTCCCAGTAAGTTTCCCACCAATGTTTGACATGAGGGAGAGCTTTAAGGAGTGCGAAGGTGATATTTTCTTTGTCGGAAAAGTTGTGAATAGAGAAATAACCTTCTAGCAGAGTTAACCATTTTTCTAGGGCTTCTGCATCTATCTATCCTTAAAATACAAGAATATCAAAATTAACTTGTACCTTGAAAGGCGAGGTGCCTCCAAAGTGGTCGCTTGATGAAGATGCACCTGATGCTATCGGCAGGCGTTTAAGGATGTGGGGAAAATTCTCCATCATTTCGTCCCTCTGTTGCGTGAGAGCTTGCTCAAGCAACAGATTGATAGGATCATATGCTCCATCATTTTTCTTTTCTTCTGCCATTGAGGGTTTCTTGGGTGTGCGAGAGCGATTGTCTTCAAGAGAGACAAGCTCAAGACCCAACTTGCTATACTCGGACCTCGTCGGGGACATGCACTGAAAAAAACAATCAAGAACAGCCTGCTCTGATACCACTGATCCAGATTATTTTCGACACGAAATGAGATCGGAGATATAATGAAGAAATGCACAGAGATATCGCAGATATTCAATAATATAACATAAATGTATCAGAGATGCAACCATAAACACAGATATACAGTAATACACAATTTCTATTAATGAAAGAAATGTACAGAGACTGTAAAAATACAGAGTGAAAGACTCGCTACAATGGTGGCATCTTATCTCTGAGAAGAGATGTGATGGCTACTCGCATTCGTAAGAAGATGATTACAACAAGGCTCCGAAGGCCTTTTTACAATAAGCAGGAATACCAAAAACCCTAGGCATCCAAAAACCTAACCCTAGGAGATGAAGCGTCAAAAGTCATGTGGGCCCCATTTGGGTAAGTGAGTACATCAACTTCCCGGGGTCGTAACTTTTGCATACGATCTCCATTTTAGGCGTGTGATAGCTCGTTGGAAAGGTATTTTTGAGAGATTCATTTTGGGGGTGCAGTCATGATTTTAGCTATCATTGAGAACCTCGATCTCGAAAAACCTTCATTTGGGCCTTCAAAATGGCCCCGAAAGTTAAAACCTACTAAAAATAGTAAATTGCCAAAATCGCCAGAAAACTGTTTTGAGCCATTTGGAAAATGTGGTTGGCCACCGATATCCACCTATATCAATAGGGTAAGATAGTTTTTTTACATGTTATTTTGTGCAGACTAGAAATTTTAATATCTTCAAATCATCATCATAATACTCATACTAATCTGTCAAATCCCCTTCTTCAATTAATATATAGATTTGACTTCATTCAATGCAGATCTTGACTCCGATTTTGTGATAGGTGTCTAAATAGAAAGCTGAATTTCCATTCCTTTCTACTTCTTCCTCCTCATATTTCTGCTACTTTTCATTCCCTTTCTTAGTCATCCTATTGTAGAGGGTCTTGTATTTAAAATAAATTTAGAAAAAATATTTTATATGTAAAATATTAATTGAAAACATGTGTGATTCCCTGAAATCCAATACTAACTAAAAAATATTATTTTGAAGAAACTATAATTTTACTCCTAGTGCTCACGCAAATTGCTTACAACAAGGTCAAAGTGATGGATGAAATAAGCAAACAGAGATGAAATATGCGCGATGCGTATAGAAAAAATATTTTTTCACGCTTAATTCATATCACATCACATAATAAATTTTCTTTAATGTGAATTAACCAATGATCATGAGAACCATTAATGGAAAAAACTACAATTTAGAATTTGAAATGGAGAGGGAATGTTCAAAAATCTAGCATCGGATCACCAAATGTCTCTTTGCAAACAAAATTATAATTGCAGTGATAAGGCTTGAGTCGATGTGATTATATGAAGTAATTATATTATTAGAAATAAACTTTTGATTAACCACACTGTTGGAACCATACAGATCAGGACGCCCTTCCAGTCATAATGAAGCGTATGAAAACCCGATCTGATCAATGACTAACCGACCCACATATCGACTGGTCCATTGAACCACCAGAAAATTGGAAGAATTATTATAATCTGTTCAGAACAAATAGGAAACCTGATATGACTACCAGATCACACGTCCCTTGAGACACCAAGTAATTATTTAATGAATAACTTTTAAAAAGTAATGGTTTATTTGTAGTTCATTTTGATCTAAAGAAGTTTAATAAAATGTCTATAATGGATCAAAATTTAATCAAAGAGACCAGAAGACACCAATGGTAAAATATAAAAGAAATAAAACTATAGAAAATAAAAGATAAAATTTTCATAAGGGACACATTATTTTTAATAAAAAATATTCAATAATGGGGAGTTGTTGTATCAGCGACAACAAATCGTGACACACAAGGAGAATAAATTATCTCTCTGCTTAAAAATATAGGTTTTTATGTCCATTATTATAGGCTAATCCTAGATTAAAGTTTTCACTGGGTATTTTAGGAGCAATTATACAATAAGTGATATTTGAAAAATATTAGTTATTTATGATCAACACTCTATTCTTAACATAAAAATTTTAAAAGAGAAAGAAAAATGGCATTCATTATTTTGAAATAAGACAATAACTTTATAATTAGTTATGAAATCAAATCAAAGGCCAAAGTCTTTATATAAACCAAATTTTGCACACAAGTGTTCCCCATCTTTCTTTAACCCAACATTTCTTAGCTACCCATGAGCATCCATACCCCTAACAAAGATACCTTAGTAGCATACAAGCATTTTCCCTCTACTTGTGAGTGTTTATAGCCCTGATAAGTTTACTTGTACTTCCCACATTAAAATATAATTTTTCAACTTTGATTTCTTAATTTACACCCTTATATATATATATATATATATATATATATATATATATATGCAATGACTGTGATGGAAGTGGGGTAATACAAGAGTTATTTTGACCAGAAAGGTTTAGTGGATAAAAACTAAATACAAGGATTTTATCTCATTTCCAACTATTACTAATGTCAATCTTATGTCCTCCAAAACTAGAAGTTACTACCCTATATAGTGAAGGATATCATGAAAATAAAATGAAACCACTCTTTCAGATTTATAACCAAAACATGCCCTCTGTAACAGGACTCAAGTCAAAGATAACAATAAAAAATAAACCACCCAAATTAAAAACAAAATAAAACAAAATAAATAAAAAGTAAGTTTTAATAAGTTAAAATAAATTGTACAATATTTACAATTTGTTGTTGGAAATATTGTTGTCATTGATGTCAACGAAAAGGGGAGATCATAAATGTCTCTGTGCATTGAAAAATTTATGTGCATTGATGAGGTTCTATGTGAACAGTTAATTCAAGTGAATCTGGGTTGAGGAACGATATCAAGACAATCTTGTTGAAGAGGAATAAAGGGAGGAGATTAAGGAGGAAACAAAAGTAGTAAAAAGGATATCAGGGAGCAAAAGAAGATCAGGAATGCGTTGATAGAGTTTTGGAGAGAATTCTATGAGGATTGAGTCTCTTCAAGGGTGCTTGGTGGCCAAGATAACTAGATCAAGGTAAAATATAAATACCACATTCATAAGGAAATTCAATTTTGAAGAGTTTATATTTCCAAAGCACTATGACATAATTTGAATAAGAACGAGTGAGTAATGAAAATGTGCACAAATAGTTGTATTTTTAAATAGTGGGACCCATCATATCAGATATCGGACCGAACTAAGTGCATGACAAAAGGTTCCTTAATGGGCCAATCGCCCGGTGGGACAATTTCTCAGTGACCCGGTGGACAGAAAAAATGTGACAAGGTTCCATAATGGATAAGGAACACAGTGTGAGAAGGTTCCATAATACAGGGTCAGGAAGAATGGTGAAGGTGCATTTTTGAAGGGTCGGTGGGTCGACCTCCCTGTAGTTCGGTGATGAGGTGATACACATAGCACATAGTGATCGGTTCCATCAAAAAATAGTTTTGCAGGTAAGGTTCCATAACCGCATCATGAAAGATGTGTGAAAGCGCGATGTTGATGTCCCAAGTGCTCGATGGTTGGTAGGTCAGTGGTGATGCCATGTCATATCCATAATAAATACCACATCATAACTACGAAGGTAGCCATGTACTAGTTTCGATTCAACATACTTTCTGAATAGGGATATAGGAAGTGATGAAATCATAACCATGTTAGTGTCGTGTCATCTAGTACACATGGAAGTGGCCCACATGGAGACCATGTCATATTGCACGAAAACATTGTGAGGATCATTGCATTGTTAAAGTCTTGGGGGTCTGGTGGGTTAATACTAGCGTAGATTGGTGCCCTGGTGAGCCGAGTTGCCCAATCTCCAGGTGGCATATTGTATCAAGGAAAAATGTTGAAGGTGTAGTGTTGAAGCTTGTTAGGCTGATGGCGATGCCACATAGATGTCATATCATGTCATCTAGCAGGCATGAAATGTGTCCATATGGAAGCCAAGTCTTGTGCCACATCATCATCATAATCGTATTGGAGAACCAACGAAGTTGAATGCCTAAGTTTTAATTCGTAGGGACTGATGGGCCATTCACATAGTGAGTCTAGTGGGACTGTATATCAAATCAGAACAAAAGTTAAGGGCTTATGGTTGAAAGCCCAGGGGCCCGACAACTCATTAGTATTGATCTTAGAGGAACATTGACGAAACAGATCAATGATCAATATTTAATCGAGGAGACAATCCAATGGTTGTCGAGTGCTGAGCACTTATGTTTGTGTTGTGACCAATGAAAAAGATCATGTGGAATAGGAGGAAGCTCGGGATTGGTTTCAAAGGATTTTTACATTTCGATTTAATGGAGAATCAAGTGATATGGATATGAATTGTTGAGCATGAAATTTTTGTGGATAAACCCTTTGGTATATGGGGTCTATAAATAATGATACCCAAAAACCTTTAAGAGTGTGTGGTGAATTTGAATGTGGAAGTGTGTGGTGTTTTTCATTTGAAAGAGAAGTTGAGGATTTGAGTCTTGTAGGAAAGGAAGGAAGTGAAATTTGATGGTCTGAGGGTGGTAGGGAGGTTTGATATAAAACATGAAAAATATAAATCCCTACTAATTGTGAACATGTGGAGAGTATCATGGAAATTACAACAAAGATAAAGAAACTGGTGAAATGACATATATGTGTAGTTGAAGGCTTGAAGCATAGTGGTGGTATTTTATTGTTTACAATTTGACAAGAATTCAATTCAATTGGTTGGTGTCTGTTGTAACATCTTGCTCTTGCATGCACATGATTTGACTTATTCTTTGAGGAAACTTGCGTACAAGTGATCTGGTTTTTGTATATGATTGTTTGTTTGCTTATGGATGCTTATGATGATGTTGGATTATGATGTTATGGTATTTGATATCTATGTATAGACATGTGCTATTGACAGGTTTCTCCTAAGTGTGTAGGACACTTGACAGAATGAGGATGTCGATGGCATCAATGGACCCTCTAGGACTCCAGATCAAGTCAGGGAGTGGACTGTATACAGTTTGGGCATTTTATTTTTTCATATGTGACATATGATGTGGTATATTATGATGTAGTTTATGGATCGTTGAAATTTTTCATTGATAGATGAAATATGATGATTTCTTGCTAATTAGACTCACATTAGGAGTAAAGGGGCCATGAACAACAACTAGATATTGAGGGAGAGGTGTGGCAACATCCCTGCCACAACCTACTAGCACTCTCATCGTGGCTCGAATGGTAGGTTCATGATTACCTAGTTCGAGATATCCATGATGTCGTGAGGGAATACTGAGACAGTCGCTCATATTAAATCTAAGGGGAACGCAACAAGGCGTGGTCCTTATTCCTTAGAGGACAATAGTCTCTCACAAGGTCACCTGATGGAGTATTGACTCCAAGGGTTGAACAACTACCAAAATCAGTCAAAGACAAGTGGCACCCTTGGAGCACATAATGTATCTTGAAGGGAATGTTGCATAAATAAAACATGAATAAAAGCGAGTGGCACCCTTGGAGAATGTAGAGGTTCTTGAAGGGAACGTCACGATTTTAATAAGGGTGAGTCAATGAATCTTGGTGCCTAGAAAAAAAATATTATTTTGACGTGGTCGGCCTTAAAGCAATTATTAAATGGGAATTTTTATTAATTATAAAATCCCCTTAAAAATTGTAAGCCTAGTTAAAAATTAAGCCTAAGTCTAAATAGGGTAAGAAGACTAAAAAAAACTAAATAATAAATTAATAAAAGGGGGATGAAGAAAAATCAAGTTAAGAATTAAAAAGGAGAATTTTTTTATCTAAAGATTTAATTATATGGTTATGTGCAAGTAATACTAAATTGGAAATTAGGTTAAGAAAGGAAATAAATATAAAAATAAGGAGTAAGCATAGAGAGGAATCTAGAGTCCAGTTAACTAGAGAAAAATGTCATTTTTAATTCCACACATAATCATAAAGGTGTTAGTCTTAAATTAGGAATAAAGGAATAAAAGACGACAATGATTGATTTAAGGAGTGCTTTTAGGCGATTTGAGGCAAAGCGGATTTTAATTAATTTAGTTTTTTTAAAAAGATTTCTAGTCAATCTATTGAGAGGGTGACAAGTGTATGGGGGAAGGGAAATTATAAAATTTATTAATTAAAAAGGTTATTAAAATGTGCAAAGCGATTGTGTCCTGGAAAAACGCTATAAAGCAACTGGTAAGGAGGAAACGAGGATCATGACTGGTATGTGTAAGGTTAAGTTGTTGGAATTTCTTGACTAATTTTTCTTATGGGAGTTGGGATACCTAGCTCAAAGAAGAGAGTGGTAACTCGACCTTGCGAGGCGAGCTGGGAGGTAGATGTTTCTCTGCTCTTTGTGTGCATGGCCCCTTTGCATCTCGGGGGGATAAGGGGGAAGTAGAGTACCCATACCATTGGTTTGGAGGTACCGGTGAGGTATTCATGGTTAAAAAGTGGGGAGCTAGATAGAGCACAAGCACGAGAGAACATCTTCGCATTTCATTTCGCTAAATATGGTATTTTTATTCGAATTGCTCTTGTAAACGATTAAATTGCAATGAGTTTTAAAAAATAAATGCCACAACAATGGGTATTTAGATTATTGATTGATAGATTCCTGGACGTTTGAAAAGAAATTGGATGTGATGATATGGATAATGTAGTTGTGTTTCTCGGATCAACTACGATTTCAGTAAGATTTTCGTTTTCTAAAGAATGCTTGAAATTACACCAATCAAATTCTCCATGCTGTGGATTATTCATATCTTTGATCTTGTTATTAATTGTTGTATATTTTATTGAATTAATCTCCTTCATAAAAAAATTCCTATCCTTATGGTCTCACCCCTAGAATGCTTTAGAACATGTATCAACCCTTTTAAAATGAAAACCCATTGTTACTATGATAACCAGTTACGTTTTCTTCTTTGTCGTCTTCTCGGAATGAATAAAATCTTTCGAACACTCCCAACCTAGAGAATAAGGAACTTCACCCATTATGGAAACCAATTCTTCTTTCTTTGGTATTGATGCAACCCTCCTCTTATAACTTGGAATCTGATTTGCTTTTGTAAAGGTAAGGATGTTTGGCGCTTCCACCAAATTTGTGTTGTATGATAAGCCTTTTCCTCTATGTTGCTACTAATTCTTGCCCAAGATTTGCATCCCCTGTGTCTTACTCTCCAGCGAAATATTCCTCTGCATTTGCTTCTCCTCTACATTGTTTTTTGGATTAAACGTCTTGTTCTCTTTAGTCTTCTAGGATTTTTATTGAGCATTTCGTGAAGTATGAAAACTTCAATTTTTTCTTGCACTATGTTGTCAGTTAATCTTCTGCGTTGAGTAGTTATAGTCAAAGTTGCATTTTTTGGTTTATTGTGGGATTTTCTCTATGAGTGGGAGGCCCAAGGTGTTTCCCCTGCCCCTCTTTCTTCACACAATGAAGAGCTTCATCGCTCCTTGCAAAAATTACTTTTTTTCACCCAATGGAATTGGGGTGTACCTCCCAGTCTTCAAAACGATTTTTTCTCTGCAGAATTTGTGCTTCATCCCAACAAATTTGGGGGTGCATCTCCCATTCTTCAAAACATTTTATTATATACAGAATTCATGCTTCCTCCCAACGAATTTGGAGGTGCATCTCCCAGTCTTCAAAACGTTTTTCTTCTGTGCAAAAATCGTGCTTCCACACAACGATTTTGGGGTGTATCTCCTAGTCTTCTGAGAACATTTTATCCTCTGCGAATTTGTGTATCCACCCCACAATATGGGTTTCCCTTCCCAGTGAATTTACTTTTCTTACCACAGTGAATTCTCAACCACTTTCTTTGCATTGCACAGGCATGTTCCTCACTGATTTTTCCTTGTTTTAAGCAAAAAATTATTCTCTCTGGCATGCGATGTATTTATTCTTTATTCTCCATGAGATGCCACCTGTATACTCAATGTTTTATGCCTTCTAATCATCCTTGTGATGGGGTAATTGAAATCGGATGTATTGTTTGTTAATTGCTCAATTAGATGCTTCTTAATTGTTGAACCTAAAGGTTTATTAGCCGATCAATTAAATGTTTATTAATTGTTCCTTTAGGTGTTTATTATTGTGTGTAATAAGTTATGTGGTTTATATGGTCAATTAAAATGTGTTGAGCCGCAATTAAAAAAAAAATATTCATATTTTATTCAATTTTAAGAACTATGGGATTGAATTCCAATATGACAAAATGGTATCCTTATTTTATTCAAAGTTTGTACTATTTGATTTATGGTCATACATCCTTCAACACTATGGTTATTGTATTCATTATTTTTTCATTTTCTAATGCTATGTGGCCTTGACCAATCCACCTTTATCACATATTCAGTTAGTCTTCCACTTTTAATAACTTATTACATAACAAAATGTGTTGATTGATAACTTGTTTGGCCATGTACAATATTGTTTAGAATAATATTTTAAAGTTTGGCAATATTGTATGATGTTAATGTACAATAAGCGTAGGGAATTTGTTGTGCCATGAAAAATGGATAGTGGCTCTTGTGCAATGATTTTTAATTGTCGATGAATGACTAGTTAAATAAATAGAACCATTGTGTGCACTTATAATTAAATGTAATGTATGTTGTATATAGATTAGACCTCATGTGTGAAACGAAAATACTATGCATGGAGAGTTGTTTAGTCATAGGACTAATTGCGCTATGAAAAGTTTGTTGATATATGTTGATTTAACAACTATTTTCTTGTGCCATTAAATTGTCAATGTATGATGGATTAATAATTAGATTACTTGTGCCCTTGACTATCGATGTTTCATGATTGAATTAGAATTTGCTTACTATTGTGCCTTTAAGTATTGTCGAATTATGATTGATTTACTAATGGTATTCTCTTGCGCCTTGCGAAATAAAGTTTATATTTCATGCGTCTTGAATGGTTGATGTGTAAAAGATGGATTAATTGCATAGAATGCTCGTGCACAATTCAATAATGTTATGTAGGACTAGTTGAGTAGTTAGACTACTTGCGTGAACTAAAATATAATGTAATGATGGTTTTAGATATTAGTCTTAATGTGTGAAATGAAAATTTATTAAGATGGATGATTTTTATTGTGATTGGAATTTGCGCCACGAACATAATTGATATTTTCTTTGGCGCCTTGGAGTTAAAGTGGTCTATGTTGTGTTATGTGAATCATTACTCGTGCGCCATGTTTAATTGTGGATTAGGATTGATGGATTGATGAATTTGATTTTTGTTGATGTTGTCATTTTAGCTTAGTTAGTTTGGACTTGATTATGTTAATGGGATGTAGACACCTCCTTTTTCCTCAGAACAATCTCTAGCCTTGAGACGCTAATTGGTTAAAATCAACTGGAACCTAGGCTTGAGCATTGCTTATGTGTCTTGGAGATACTAATCTTCCAGGGTTGGTTGGGCGGGTAGTATCCTATGTCATTTTTATGATTATCTTTATGATCCTTAGGTTATCTTTATGCTATATCTTGTTATCCTGGTGTTATCTGATTATTATCTTTATAGATGAGTTCAGTAGTGTATGATTCGTATTATTATACGTCATTACTAGTTGTTTGAATGCAATGATTATGGGATTCTAATTATTTGTGTTAATACATCGATATGCATGTCATTGTTGATGGTGATGATGTGTCGGCATTGTGTCATGATTATTTGTTAATGCATTAATATTGTTTTTTTAATATAGTGGATGATGTGTTGATAACGTTGCTATTAATCGTGATGTTTAATTTCCTAACGCCAAAAAAAATATTACATGTTGTGCTTCGACTTTTCTCATATGTAACGAAGGGTTTTTACATATGGTATCAGAGCGGGTTAAACCCCATGACTTGGGATCATTATGCCTTCCACTGTATAAACACTTGATTGATAATTTATCACTAATTAATTTGAATTGTATTCGTGCAGGTAATCATGGTTAGAGGACGTCACATAGGAAGACAACGTGGTGCTAGGGGAGGATGTGCGATGCCTCCAGTAGCATCCATGCCAGAGGGATCTATCCCCCAAAGAGAAGAACAATTCATTGGACAAGAACACATTTTTGTGGGGGATGTGGCTGGGTTGATGAGGTCCTTTCAAAGGATTTTAGAGGCCTTCATTAGTCATATCTATAGAGATGAGGCCAGGGCATCGATACCCCTTGAGGGTACACCATGCGCCCCAGAAGGTATTGGTAGCATTCACCAAGAAATCGAGAAGTTCAAGTCTCCCGAGTTCTTAGGTGCCACGGACGGTGCAACGACTAAGGCATGGTTGGAGAACATGGTGATTTATTTTTCACTTTGTGACTATACCTCCAACATGAAAGTCTACATGGTGGTCTTTCAGCTGAAGGGGAGCATTCTTCTATGGTGGAAGACACTCCTTCCACAACTGAACATGGACGTCGAATATGTGTCATGGGAAATGTTTGAGGAGTGGTTCTGGGAGGGGTATCTATATAAGGAATTCATTGAGTGTCAGCTCAATGACTTCAACACCTTAATACAGGGCGATCGTACGATGCCTGAGTATGAGGCTCGTTTCATGGAGCTGCTTAGGTATGCTCCACATATGGATACCGAGAAGCTTAAGGTCAACAAGTTTGTGTTCGAACTTAACCTCAACATTCATGTGAAAGTGAGGATATTAATGCCTCAGACGTTGCACGATGTTGTCCAGAAGGCCCTCATAGTGGAGGAAGAGATGATCAACAGGGGTCAGAGTAGGACTCCTGCGAGACCGACGAGACAAGAGACATTTGTTGCGCAGCAGCATAAAACACCAACTATACATCCATCATGGTATCGAGGAATTCCAAGAGGATCCATGTTCATGAAACCACGACAATCGGTGCCTCAATAACGAACTCCCTACCGAGGACCACAACACCAGAAACAGTGTTGTCTACAACAATAACAGTTCAATCATATTCAACAGAACATACCAGGGTTTCAGGCAAGTGGGCCATAAACTTATCCTTTGGGGATTAGGAGTGCTAGAATGAAGACCATATGTTGGACATGTTGAGAGCCACATTACTAGCATGACTGCCTGGTTAAGAGGGCCAGAGAAACCAGGTCAGTCGAACACACTACAGTATGAGATTTGGGAAAGGCCCACTGGATTCATGTAATGGTGAATAATCACCAGGTAAAGCACCAGTATATTGTTCTCGAGATGGCATGTACCATCACTGACCATAACTTTAGTATTTTGATAGATCCAAGTGCTATAGAGAGCTTTATTTCTGGTGCAATGCTAAAAATAATTAAGTTAAAGGAATTCTAACATGACAAGTTTAGCTACGTGGAAATGGATTCGAGAGCCAAGCATAAGGTTAGAGGAAAGGTTACAAACTGTAGCCTTAACCTGGGAGATTTTTTCATGAAGGCCAACCTGTAAGTCACGATCTTAGGATATTATGACGTAGTGATCGATATGGACTGGTTGGAAACGCATTGTGAGATACTCGATTGTAAGACAAAATGGTTAAGTTTGAAGGATGACCAGGGACAAAGACGAGTAATTATAGGAAGAAAACAAGGAGTTTCCCTAAGTTTCATCTATTCCCTACAACTACGAAAGAGTATGTGCAAAGGATGAAAGCTATATGAAATCTTAGCGTTGAACGACAACGGTGTCGTGGAAGAACTAGAAAACCTTCTGGTAGTATGCAAGTTTGTGGATGTGTTCCCAGAAGATTTATCAGGTTTTCCACCTGAAAGGGAATTGGAATTTACCATCAAATTAAAAACTGAAGCTAAACTCATAGAAAGAACTCCTTATCAGATGTCAACCCCTGAGTTACAGGAGTTGAAAATGTAACTAAAATATTTGTTGGACCTAGGAATTATACATTCCAGTGTGTCACCTTGGGGTGCACCTGTTATTTTCATACAGAATAAGGATGGGTCATTGAGACTCTACATTGAATACCGTTAATTGAACAAGGCAATGATCAATAACCAATATTCGTTGCCAAGAATAGACAACTAGTTTGATCAAATGTAAGGTGCATTGGTGTTTTCGAAGATCGAATTGAGATCAGGGTATCACCAGTTAAAGATCAAGGAGGAAGACATTCCTAAGACCACATTAAAGATGAGGTTTGGACATTATGATTTTACCGTGTTACCATTTGGACTGACAAATGCCCCAAGGGTATTTATGAGCTTGATGAATGGGGTGTTTCGCGAATACTTGGGCAAGTTTGTTCAAGTATTCATTGACGATATTTTTATATATTCTCGGATGATGGAAGAACATCATGAACATTTTCACTTGGTACTACAGTGTTTATGAGAGAATAAATTATGCGGGAAACTGTTGAAATTGTGTTTTTATAAATCAAGGATTCATTATTTAGGGCACGTTATCTCCAACAAAGGTATCGTTGTGGATCCAACGAAGGTAGAGGCTATTATGGAATGTCTCTCACTGATGAACATACCCAAAGTACATAGCTTCATGGGTTTAGCAGTATATTATTGATGGTTCATCGAAGGTTTTTCGAAGATAGAAAATCCGATTATGAAATTGTAGAAGAAAAACAGGAAGTTTGTATGGACCGAGAAATGTGCGGAAGAATTTCGAAGGCTCAAGGATTTGTTGATGATAGCACCAATAATAAAATTACCTGACATGGATGAGGACTTCTTGGTATGCATGAACGCATCCAAGGAAGGTTTAGGTGGAGTCTTGATGCAATACAGTCGAGTGATCACTTACATTTGAAGAAATTTAAGAAAGAATGAGGAGAATTATGTGTCGCATGATTTAGAGTTATTGGCCATTGTGTATGCCTCGAGAGTATGGAGAAACTACCTGATTGGATGAAAATTTGAACTAAAAATGGACCACTTTTGTTTGCAACAAATTTTTAAGCAAAGTAACTTGAACGCGCAGCAAGGGTGTTGGTCAGAACTGGTTAATGAGTACGATTTTGAGATTACCTACATAAAAGGAACAATGAACAAAGCAACAAATGTGTTGATTCGGAGACCACACATTTTTTCGGTGGTAGCTCTTCAGATGAATATTTGTGAAAATATTCTAGCTATACATCACGACGATGACTGGTATAACGAGGTTAAGGAATTTATTGGACAAGACACAATGCTGGTAAAAAAATTTGAGGGATTTACTGTGGACAATGATGGATTAATGATATGTAATAACCAGATTTACGTACCTCCCACCAACGAGTTGAGAATGTTTATCTTAAATGAAGATCATAGAGCAGTGTACATGGTTCATCACAGAGTCACGAAGATGAGGGAATACCTTAAACCCTTGTTCTTCTGGAAAGGAATGAAGGCAGACATAGCCAGCTACATTGTGAGATGTGTTTCACAATGTTTTCATGTATATGTTTTGAGACATTATGTTAGTAATGCCACACATTTGATTGACATGAATTCCTTGCAGGTGTCGGATGAGGGTGCACTCACGATGAAGCTAATCCGCATTCTGGACCATCACATTCAACAACTAAGACGTCGAACAGTCAATCAGGTCAAGGTACAGGGGGACAATTATAATCCACACTCGGTTACCTAGGAGGATGCATATGATATGCACCAGCAGTTTCCATTTTTGTTTGATAGTTAGAAATTTAGATCTTGTCAGATAATTCATTTACTACACATTATACTGTGAAACTTCGGGATGAATTTTAAAACAAGATGGGGTGTATTTAATATCTCTCTCTTGTGCGCACATTATTTGACTTATTATTTGAGGACACTTGCATGAAAGTGATCATGTTTTAGTATATGATTGTTTATTCGCTTATGGATTCTTATGATTATGTTGTATTATTATGTTATATTATTTGATATTGATGAGTTTCTCCTGAGCGTGCAGGACACTTGACATATTAAGGATCTTGATGGCATCAATGGACCCCATGGAACTCTAGATCAAGTCAGGGAGTGGATTGTATATAGTTTGGGTATTTGTATTTTTGCATATGTGACATATGATCGGGTATATTATGATGTTGTTTATGGATCATTCACATGTTTCATTTATGGATGTAGGGTGATGATTTCTTGCTAATTAGACTCACATTAGGAGTAAAGGGGCCATGCAAAACAACCATATATTGAGAGAGAGGTGTGGCAGCAACCCTACCACAACCTACTAGCACTCTCGTCGTGGATCGAATTTTAGGTTAACGATTACCTAGTTCGAGAAATCCACTATGTTGTGAGGGAAGAATGAGACACTCACTCATGAAGATTCTAAGGGGAGCATAATAAGGCGTGGTCATTATTCCTTAGAGGCCCTTAGTCTCTCACAAGGTTTCCTAATGGAGTATTGACTCCAAGGGTTAGAAAACTACAAAATTGAGTCAAATCCGATTGACACTCTTGGAGGACAAAGTGTGTCTTGAAGGGCACGTCGCATAAATAAAACATGAATAAAAGTGAGTGGCACGCTTGGAGCATGTATTGTGTCTTGAAGGGAACGTTGTGATTTTAATAAAGGTCAGTCAATGAACCTTGGTGCCTAGAAATCAATAATTGTTTTGACGTGGTCGGCCTTAAAAAAATTATTAAACGAGAATTTTTATTAATTATAAAATCCGCTTAAAAATTCTAAGCCTAGTTAATAATTAATCCTAAGTCTAAATAGGGAAAGAAGACTAAAATGAAAAACTAAATAATAAATTAATAAAAGGGGGATGAAGAAAAATCAAGTTAAGAATTAAAAAGGAGAAAAGTTTTATCTAAATATTTAATTATATGGTTATGTACAAGTAATACTAAATCGGAAATTATTTTAAGAAAGGAAATAAATAGAAAAAGAAGGTGTAAGCATAGACAGGAATCTAGAGTCCAGTTAACTAGAGAAGAATCCCATTTTTAACTCCACACAAAATTAGAAAGGTGTCAGTCTTAAATTAGGAATAAAGGAATAGAAGACACCGAGGAGTGATATAAGGAGTGATTTTAGGGGATGTGAGGGAAAGTGAATTTTAATTAATTTAATTTTTGAAATTTTTTCTTGTGCATCTATTGAGAGGGTGACAAGTGTACGAGGGAAGGAAAATTCTAAAATTTATTAATTAAAAAGTGAATAAATGTGCAAAGGGATTGTGTCTTGGAAAACTATTATAAAGCAACTAGTAAGGAAACAAAGAGGATCACGATTGGTATGTGTAAGGTTATGCTACCAAAATTTCTTGACTAATTTTTCTTGTGGGAATTGGGATACTCAGCTCAAGGAATAGAGTGGTATATCAACCTTGAGAGGCGAGATGAGAACTAGATTTTTCTTTGGTTTTTGTTTGTGTGGCCCCTTTGCGGCTCGGGGGGCTAAGGGGGAAGAAGAGTACCCCTACCGTTGGTTGGGAGGTACCGGTGAGGTATTCACAGTTAGAAAGTGAAGATCTATATGGATCGCAAGTGTGGGTGAACATCTTCACATTTCATCTCTCCATATACGATATTTTTATTTGAGTTGCACTTGTAAAAGATTAAATTGCAATGATTTTTAAAAAATAAATGTCGCAACAGTGTGTATTTAGATTATTTATTGATAGATTCCTCGACGTTTGAAGGGAATTTGGATGTGATGATCTGTAGAATGTACTTGCATTTCTTGGATCAACTACGATTTCAGTAAGATTTCCATTTTATAAAGAATGCTTGAAATTCCACCAATAAAATTATCCACGATGTGGCTTATTCATAAATTTGATCTTGTTATTAATTGTTGTATATTTTATTGAATTAATCTCCTTCATCGAAAAATTCCTATCCTTATGATCTCACTCCTAGAATGATTCAGAACATGTATCAATGCTTTTAAAATGAAGACCCCTTGTTACTATGATAACCAATTACAACATCGTCTTCGTTGTCTTCTCGGAATGAGTACAATTTTCCCAACACTCCCAACCTAGAGAATAAGGAACTGCACGCATTATGGAAATCGGTTCTACGTTCTTTGGTATTGACGCAACCCTCCTCTTATAACTTGGAATCTGATTTTCTTCTATAAAGGTAAGGATGTTTGGCACTGCCACCAATTTTGTGTTGTATGATAAACCTTTTCCTCTGCGTTGTTGCTAATGCTTGCCCATGATTTGTGTTCCCTGTGTATTACTCTCCAATGAAATCTTCCTTTGCATTTGCTTCCCTTCTGTTTTGTTTCTTGGATTAAACGTTTTGTTCTCTTTACTCTTCTTGTATTTTTATTGACCAGTTTGTGAAGTATTGACAGAGATGAGGCCAGGGCGTCGACACCCGCTGAGGTTCCTCTGCGCGCACCGACCATTACTGGTAGCATTCACCGTGAACTCGAGAAGGTCAAATTTCCCGAGTTCTTTGGTTCCCCGGACGACGCAACTGCCGAGGCATGGTTGGAGAAAATGGCAATGTGCTTCGCACTTCACGATTATACCTCCAACATGAAGGTCTGCATGGCGGTCTTTCAACTAAAGGGGAGCGCTCTTCTATGGTGGAAGATGCTCCTACCGCAGCTGAACATGGTCATCGAAGACGTGTCATGGGAATTGTTTGAGGAACGGTTCTGAGAGAGGTACCTTTCAGAGGAATTCATTGAGCGTTAGCTCAATGAGTTTAATGCCTTACAATAGGGAAGTCGTACGGTGTCCGAGTACGAGGCACGTTTTATGGAGCTTCTCCGGTATGCTCCGTATATTAACACGGAGAAACTTAAGGTCAACAGGTTCATGTTTGGCCTTAACGGCAGCATGTGTGCAAAGGTTAGGATTTTGATGCCTCAAAACTTGTACGATGTCGTCCAGAAGGCCCTCATAGTAGAGGAGGAGATTATTAGTGGGGGTCATACCAGGACTCCAACGAGACCAGTAGGGCAGGTTTCATCTGGAACATGGTAGCACCAGACACCAGTGAGAAATACGTTGGAATATCGTGGCTTCCAGAGGGGATCCACTTTCACCACAACCCAGTGACCACTACCTCAGCAGCAGATGCCTTATCAGGGACCACATCATCAATAGCAGTATCGCCAGCAGCAACAACAGTTTAGGCTTGTTCAGTAGAACAGACTAGGGTTCCAGGCCGGTGGGCCGTCATCTTCTACTTCGGGTACCAGGACTACTGGGCCGAAGAAGGGGTGTTGGACGTGTGGGGACCCACACTACTAGCGCGGCTGTCCTGTGGAGAGGACCAGAGAGTCTGGATCATCCGGACCGACTACAGTGGGAGATATCGGCAAGGCCCATCGGATTCATGCAGCGATGAATAACCGCCATGAAGAACATCAGTTGACTATGCTCGAGATGACAGGTACTGTCGCTGACCAGACTCTTAGTATTTTGATAGATCCCGATGCTACCAAGAGTTTCATTTCTAGTGTAGCGCTAAAAACGATTAAGGTAAAGGCAGTTGAACAAGACGAGTTTAGCTTCGTAGAGTTGGCATCGGGAGCCAAACAGAAGTTTGGAGGAAAGGTTATAGGTTGTGCCCTTAACCTGGGAGAGTTTGTCACAAGGGCCAACTTGTATGTCACGATCTTAGGATCTTATGATGTCGTGATTGGTATGGATTGGTTGGAATCACATGAGGCGATACTCAACTATAAGACGAAATGGCTGAGCTTAGTTGATGACAAAGGACAGAGACATGTGATTGTAGGATGGAACCAGGGAGTTTCCCTAAGGTTCGTCTCTTCCTTACAGTTATGGAAGAGTATGCGCAAGGTGTGCAAGCTTTATGAAATCCTTGTTCTAAACAAGAAGGGAGTAGTGGAAGGTCTAGAACACCTTCCGGTGGTGAGAGAGTTTGTGAACGTGTTTCCAGAGGAGTTACTTGGGATGTCGCTGGAGAGGGAATTGGAGTTTACCATAGACCTAAAACCGAGGACTAAACCAATAGCAAGAACACCTTATCGTATGTCCACCCCGGAGTTATAAGAGTTGAAAATGCAAGTGAAGGAGTTGTTGGACTTGGGATTGATACATCCTAGTGTGTCACCTTGGGGTGCACCAGTTATTTTAATACGTAAAAAGGACGGATTATGGAGGCTTTGCATCGACTATCGTCAACTGAACAAGGCCACGATCAAGAATCAGTATCCCTTGCCGAGAATTGATGATATGTTCGATCAAATGAAGGGTGCGACGGTGTTCTCCAAGATCAATTTGCGATCAGGGTATCACTAGTTATGGATCAAGGAGGATGACGTCCCTAAGACCGCTTTTAAGACGAGGTTTGGACATTACGAGTTTACTGTTTTACCATTTGAACTGACAAACGCCCCAGGAGTATTTATGAGTTTGATGAACGGGGTGTTCCGCGAGTACATGGACAAGTTCCTCCAACTGTTCATTGACAATATTTTGATTTACTCTCGTATGACAGAGGAGCATGACGAGCACTTGCACTTGGTACTATAGTGTCTGCGAGAGCACAAATTGTATGAGAAATTGTCCAAATGCTCTTTTTATCAATCGAAGATTCACTACTTAGGGCATGTCATCTCCAGCGAAGGTATCGTCGTGGATCCAACCATGGTCAAGGCTATTATGGAATGGCCTACGCCGACGAATGTCATAGAAGTGCATAGCTTTATGGGTTTAGTAGGATACTATCGATGGTTTGTCAAGGGATTTTCTAAGATAGCAAATCTGATCATGGAATTGCAGAAGAAAAACAAGAAGTTCGTTTGGACCGAGAAATGCGCCGAAGCATTTCAAAAGATTAAAGAGTTGTTGACAACAACGCCGATACTAAATGTCCATGACATGGATGCAGACTTCTTGGTATGCACAGACGCATCCAAGGAAGGTTTAGGAGGAGTCTTGATGCAAGATGAAAGAGTGATGGCTTACATTTCGAGGAAACTGAGAAGGCATGAGGAGAACTACGCGACGCACGATTTGGAGTTATTAGCCATCGTATATGCCTTGAAGGTTTGGAGACACTACCTTGTTGGACAAAAATTTTAATTAAATACTGACCATTGTGGACTACAACACATTTTTATGCAAAGCGACCTGAATGCACGACAACGACGTTGGTCGGAATTGCTTAGCGAGTACGACTTTGAGATTTCTTACATAAAAGGAACAGTGAATCGAGTGGCGGATTCTTTGAGTCAAAGATGAAGCATCTTTTCGGTGCTACCTCTTTAGATGAATCTACGTGAGAAGATTCTCACTTTACAACGTGACGATGACTGGTACAAAGAGGTCGAGGGTTTTATCGGACAAAACACCATGATGGTACCACGATATGAGGGATTTTCATTTGATATTGAGGTTTAGAAGTCGGATTTATGTACCGCCAAACGATGAGTTGAGGATGTTGATCCTGAGCGAGGCTCATAGAGAAGTTTACATGGCTCACCCGGGAGTCACAAAGATGAGGGCAAACCTTAAACCCTTATTATTCTGGAAGGGAATGAAGGCCGACATAGTCAACTATGTGGCCAGATGTCTGGAGTGCCAGCAGTTAAAGGCTGAACATAGACACCCAACATGATTACTTCAACCACATACCATTCCAGAATCGAAATGGGAGGTTATTTCGATGGATTTTATTGTTGGATTGCCACTGACGGCCAGGAGACATGACTCGATTTTTGTAGTAGTAGACACTCTGACAAAGAGTGCTCACTTTATTCCTGTGCATACGACGTATCAGGAACCTGACATAGCTAGAGTTTTCATCAGTGAGATTGTGAGGTTGCATGGCGTGCCTAAGAGAATTATATCCAATCGAGGATCGGTGTTTACTGGACGATTTTGGACGAGTTTCAAAGAGGCCTTGGGAAACCAACTTAACTTTAGTACTGCGTATCACCCAGATACTGACGAATAGACCGAACGAACGAACCAAACCTTGGAATACATGTTGCGCATGTATGTGATGGACCAACAAAAGCATTGGGAGGAATTCTTTCCACTAGTAGAGTTCGCTTACAACAACAGTACCAGAGCACCATTAAGATGGTACCTTTGGAGTTTCTTTACAGGTGACTATGTCGGACGCCCTTGAGTTAGGATTGGCTTGAGGATAGGGTCCTAGTGGGACCAGAAGCAATCCAAGAAATGGAAGAGAAAATGCAAACCATAAGACAAAGAATTAAAGAAGCACAGGATTGACCGAAGATTTATGCCGATGTGCACCGAGTCGACTGTAGTTATGAGGTCGGCGATCGAGTCTTCTTGCGGGTTAAACCGCATAAGAGTTCGATCAAGTTTGGAAAGGGAGCTAAACTCTCTCCTAGGTTTGTGGGACCTTTCAAGATTATGGAGAGAAAGGGGCCCGTGGCCTATCGACTAGCCTTGCCTAATTCCTTGAGGCATATGCACGATGTTTTTCATGTATCTGTTTTGAGACATTATATTAGTGATCCTACACATGTCATTAACATGAGTTCCTTGTAGGTATCGGATGAGAGAGCGCTCACGACTGAGCCGATCCACATCTTAGATCATCGCGCTCAACATTTGCGACGTCGAACGGTAGATCAGGTGAAGGTCCAGTGGGACAATTATAGTCCGCACTCGGCGACCTGGGAGGACGCATATGATATGCGCCAACAGTTTCCATTTTTGTTTGATAGATAGACATATGATACTATGATACACTTATTTCATCATTTATACTATGAAACTTCGGGATGAAGTTTAGAATAAGAGGGGGTGTATGTAACATCCCGCTCTAGCTCACTGAGAAAACTTATTCTTTGAGGAAACTTTCTCGCAAGTGATCCGGACTATTATGATATTAAAACATTTGTCCATGATTATGATGCATTATGATAGATGACATGATGGTTTACTCCATTGACATAGGCAGGTGCTATTGACTCGGTTTTACTGAGTGTGCAGGGTTTTGGACCTTGAGGATGCCGAGGCATCGATGGAACCCCTTGGACTCCGGATTGAGTAAGGGAGTGTGCTATTTGGGTTGATTTATTTACTGTGCTATTACATTTGATTTGATGATATGATGTGGACATGTTCTGACATGATTGTTGATGATGCAGGCTAATGATAGCTTGCTGACCAGACTCACATATGGAGTAAAGGGGCCACACACACGACTACCAGAGAGGTCGAGGGAGAGGTGTGCACAACATCCCTACCACAGCCTACTAGCACTCCCATCGTGGCTCGAACTGTAGGTTGACGATTACCTAGTTCGAGAGGACCCACGATGCCACGAGGGCATACTGCGACAGTCGCTCGCGATGATTCTAAGGGGCGCGCAATAAGGTGGGGGCCTTATTCCTTAGAATCCCTTAGTCTCCCACAAGTTCACCTGGCGGACTGTTGACTCCAGGGGTTATTGATGTGTACCAATCAGTCAAGAGGCGAGTGGAACCCTTGGAGCACGTGGTGCATCCTGAAGGGCACGTCACGCAAAAGAAACACAAGAGGTGAGTGGCACCCTTGGAGCACGTGGTGCATCCTGAAGGGCACGTCGCGCAAAAGAAACACAAGAGGTGAGTGGCACCCTTGGAGTACGTGGTGCATCCTGAAGGGCACGTCGCGCAAAAGAAACACTAGAGGCGAGTGGCACCCTTGGAGCACGTAGTGCATCTTGAAGGACACGTCGCGTTGATGATGATGAAGGAACAAACCTAGATGGTCCTACGACATTTAACACATTAATAAATTATTGAACAACTTCCCTAATTAAATGTCGCCCAGTTCAGAATCTAAGTCCTAAGTCTAAAACTTCTCTAGGGGTAAAATTTTGTCTAACCTTAAGAACAATTACCCTATAAAAGTAAAATAAAAAATAAAAATTAAACTAAAAACCACTTAAGTAATAGTTTTTAGTCTTCATAAAAAAATTTGTGTAAAATGAAGAGAGTAAGAATTTAATTAAAATCCATGGATTTAAAATTGTAGAGAAGATTTTAATTTTTTAACTTGTGAAAGTGTAAAAGATACTAAATCATTAATAAAAAGGAAAAGAGGTTAATTTATGCAACTGCCATTTTTGGCTCTAATGAAAAGGGGAAAGAAGGGAATAATAAAAATTAGGAAACTAAGGAATGGAGGAAACATAATAAAGGAAAGAGAGAACTTATGGTAAAAAGTGAAATCAACTAAAATAAGTAAGAAAATTGATGTAGGCTACCACAACGACAGACAATGGCGATTCCTCTATTGAACAAGAAGATTGTGAAGAAGAGCATCAAGAAGTTCATATGGCCTCAGAGCGATCGTCGTATCTATGTCAAGGAGATTGTGTCGGCTGTAGCGGAGAATGACAAGGGAAATGGCGCGGCGGCCAAGCTGCCGATGTTCTCTAACCTGAAACCCCATTTGACTGTGGAGGCACCGCATGCTGCGGACGTCATATGCTTCTACAAGCACGTGTTTGGGGCCGAAGAAATTGCGAAGTCTCACCACTCTAAGCGTAAGTCCGACCAAGAGATCCCTCTCATCCTTCACACCCATTTGAAGTTCGGTTCTGCGGAGGTTATGGTCTGTGACGAAGCCGAGGAGGACGGGGCAGAACTAGCAGTCAGCGCAGAAGAAACTGAGGAGGACGAATCCAACTCATTCTATGGCAAGATCGAACCAGCGATTTGGGACCAGATCAATGCTGAGAATAGGCAGAGGGTGTGGAAAGTACTAAACCCTAGCCGTCGTCACCGCCTTGACCTAAATATTGGAAGCCATTCAAATAGCAGAGACCTCAGGGTTCTTCGGCTCTTGGGGGATTCTCCGCCTTCGCTCCGGTGCAGAAATATAGTTAAGAGGAATGCAAGAGTGAGATTTCATTTGGAATATCGTGGCAAGACTAGCTCTGAGACTACGGCAAGATTCCCCCTTTTTATAAAGACCATTGCCGGATCTTCTCTCTACTTGCAGGCTCAAGACTCAGATTCCATTTTTGAACTCAAAACCCAAATCCACCAAGCTACAGGTACTCCGCCTGGATTCCAACGACTAATCTTCAAAGGACGGCAGATTTGAGATGGCTCTCTGCTACGGGACTACGAAAATCTAAAAAACACAACCATTTCTCTCACTTCTCGGTTGCGTGGAGGAGCGCCTTCAGCCACTCATCCAAGCTCTTACAAGCAGGCGGTGAAATCAAGAACTTCCGCTCCTTCGGGGTTCAAGGCTGAAGCTTCAAAAGTAAAGGAGCCCTTTGGATCTGCCTTCATTGTGGAGTAGTGCGCAGAACCTCCAACAGCAGAAGTTGAAGATCCCCAAGTCTATGGCTACGCCTTTCTCTACCAGGCCAAAGACCTCATTTGCTGCTTCAACGGACTTTGGCCCTCAGCCCCTACGCTAAAGGAATGGGTTAATAAGACCTGGTCGGAGGGTCATGAGCTGTTCTTCTGCTCCAAGGGGTTCTTCATCATCAACTTCTCCACAAAAGTCGAATGTCAACGCGTGCTAGAGCAAGGTCCTTGGTTCTGGGGCAGATCTGGACTCCCCATGCAGCGATGGTTCCCAGAATTCAATCCACTAACCATGACAGCCATGACTACATTGGTTTGGGTAAGACTACCCAATCTACCCCTGCATTTCTGTTCTTCATCTTTTTTACCCACACTGGGAAATGCATTGGGTAGATTTATCAAGATAGACACAGACGGAATAGCGAAAGGATTCGTCACTTTCGCCCACATATGCGTTGAAATTGACCTCAGTCAAGGGCTTCCAGATAGGATTCTTATAAAATGGGGTGACGGAGATCCTTTCATACAGATGGCGATTATGAGAACACTGGCTTCAAATGTCGATCCTGTCAGCAAACAGGGCACCTCCAGGCAACTTGTCCTCTTTCCCCCATCCCTCCCTCAACTTTGAGAGAACGAAAAAGAGCCAATGGTTGGCAAGGAGCAAAATCTCACAAAAGCCGCCCGAACCCTTCCTTCGACAACAAGCAACATCAGAAAGATGCTCCAACTCCTACACCTTCCTCAATGCCTTCGCAGGCCCCAAATTTCACTCAGCAGCCAATTGTTGACCCAAAACACCAGCCTACAGCCTCGGCACAAAATCCTGCAGACTCAGAAGTCATGATTCCAACTTCCGCAGTTAAGTCCTTGCACCCACCTCACGAAAAGGGGGAAACAATTGACACAATCATGATCACAGCGTCGCTCCCAAGGACTCAGAAGCGACCTCATGAATCAGACAACTCAGATAACAACAAAGAAACACCCTTGAATTCAGTAGCTCAAGATTATGGAACTTCCTTAGACCATCTGGCATTGGTGGTAAAAGCTACTGAGCCTACCAGCTCCTCTGGTTGGATTGATGTTCATAAAAAAAAAGGTAGAAAGGATCCTCCCCGGCCAACACAATGATCTGGTCCTTTCTCCTTATATTGTAATGTTTCATCTTGCTTTGCCCACTTGCTCTATGGGGCTCTCTTTTAGCATAGGCTAGTTTCAAATGATCCCCTCTTCTCTTGCTGAGGGGTCTTCTCCCTTCAACAAATCAATGTATCACTTTGCACTTTTTCATGGATTGAATAGAAGGATTCTCACCCTTTCTTACTTAAAAAAAAAAAAAAAGCGAGGTCAACTTAGTAAAGAATCTGCAATAAAGAACCTTCTAAATTGAACTAAATTAGCAACTTCATTTTAGGGAAAGTATTTAAAACCTGTAAGGGAATCTAGGGACACCTAGGAGTAAAAATAGGAGTAAATCTAGGTGGGTGAGGGAATTAAGACAATTTAATAAATTAAAGAAAATAGTTAATGGAGAAACGTGAGGGATGGATGACATTTGTACGAAGGAGAGTTTTTAGAAGTTATTATTTAAAACTTAAATTAAATGAGATTTAGGAAAAAGATGGAAGTTCTAAAACTCTATAAAATAAAGGGAAGAGAAGGAAGAAAGGGGGGATCGGCTGTTAGCGTAACATTACACTGTCAGATTTGTGACTTGACTGATTACTTGTGGGGAGTTGGGATTTCCCAGCTTGGATAGGAGTGGTAGCTCGGCCTTGCGAGGCGAGCTGGGAGCTAGACGTACCATCTGGATAGTGTGTGGACCCTTTGTGGCTTGGGGGGCTAAGGGGGAAGCAGAGTACCCCTAGCATTGGCTGGGAGGTACCGGTGAGGTCTCGGCAGTTGGCGAGCGGGAGCGGCACGGAGCTCAAGTGCGGGATAGCGCCTTTGGGTTATTCATCGTCGGTCAAAGGTACGCAAGTGCGTTTGTTTGTTTAAGAATAAAAGGAAAATTGTTTAAAGTTGTATATGAATCCTTATGATGATGATTGATGTGTTGAATTTTGGATCATCATGTTTCCTTGTTGTTGTTTTCTGCGCCTCGACTGTTATAACCCCGCAATCCTTTCGAAGAGTTATCCTTGGCTCTAGAATTCTCTTACTATTGGATGCAATTTCTTATTGGTGTTCTTTAGGCATTTATAAATTACGGTGGGTGTTTATATCTGACTATGGGCGTTTTGTTTTAATGTGGGCATTTATATATGAATGTGGGCATTTTAAATATGGCTATGAGTGTATTGGCATTTCCGTTTTTGTAAAATTTAGTTATGAGAATTCGTTCTGGCAATGAGTGTATTGGCATTCCGTTTTTGTAAAATTTAGTTATGAGAATTCGTTCTGGCAATGAGTGTATTGGCATTTTCGTTTGTAAAATTTGTTGTCAGAATGCGTTCTGGCAATGGGTGTATTGGCATTCCGTTTTTGTAAAATTTAGTTCTGAGAATTCGTTCTGGCAATGAGTGTATTGGCATTTTCGTTTTGTAAAATTTGTTTTGAGAATTCATTCTGGCAATGAGTGTATTGGGATTTTGGTTTTGTAAAATTTAATTATGAGAATTCGTTCTGGCAATGAGTGTATTGGCATTCCGTTTTTGTAAAATTTAGTTCTGAGAATACGTTTTGGCAATGAGTGTATTGGCATTTTCGTTTTGTAAAATTTGTTCTGAGAATTCGTTCTGGCAATGAGTGTATTGGCATTCTATTTTTGTAAAATTTAGTTCTAAGAATGCGTTATGGCAATGAGTGTATTGGCATTTCCGTTTTTGTAAAATTAGTTCAGAGAATTCATTCTGCAATGGGTGTCAGGCATTTTCGTTTTGTATTGTTCTGTAATTTCGTCTCTGGCAACCTCCGTCCCTGGCAAACAAAGTTCTCCCTCCTTAAACTTTCATTGATTTCAACTAATGCAGATGGACATTATTGTGTGGTAAAATGTAGAGTTGTTTTATCGATCATTAAGAATGGATAATTTAATTACGGATGAGGCTAATGTTAATTAAATCCTTAGTTGAATTTATCGATTATTTAAGGCTTATTGAATTATGATATTTCATTTTAATGGTTGAATGTTCTCTGTTAACTTAATGGAGTTCCTTGCCCTTTCATTTAAATCTAGTTAGTTTCTAATTGGGTTAAGAAGAAATTTTGTTTTATTATAAATTGTTCACGGGTTTGGGTTAATGAAATGGTGAATGGTTTTTATAATTGATTAGTGGGTATTGTCGTAATGGGTCTTGTTCTAATCTAAATTGAACATTGTTTAATATAATTTGAGGATTGTTCAATACTAATTGGATCTCGTTCTAATACTTTTGGGATATGGTTAAATATCATTTGAGTAGTGTCTTAATATAGTGGGGATATTGTTTATTTAATGGCCAGATCTAAATTTGTAACACTTGGACATATTGAGAGAGTGGGTGAGAAGAAGTTGTTACTCACCTTCATTTAATCCTTCTTCACTTAGCTTCATATTGATTTGTTTAATAATCTGATATTGCGCACTACGGAATTAAGGCCTACCTAGATGCTAACCTTACAATAAGGAATGATGTTATAGAGTTCCCTTAGATTTATCTCTTGGCAACTTACAAGCGTTCATGTAAATTGGTTTCTTTTAAGTATAACCTGTTACTCAGAAGAGGGGAATGGTCAAGACCCTTAGGATGTATTATAATAATAATAGAAAGGGATTGTGGCTAGATTTACCTTTGGAATTTAGTATCTCATTAAATTGGTATAAGAAGAGAGAATAGTAGCTTCTTAATGACTTTTAAATGGTGAGTAATTTAATGAGTTGAGGAGTTATTAATGTCTCACTAATGCTTCCGCCTTAATGTGATAACCAGGTTAGCTGTTATATTAAAGGTTGTATTATTGTCATAATAAATGCCTTACTTGTTATATTAACTATCGATATCTTGTGATTAAATAAAAATACACTTCCAATGAAATATGGTAATAGTAGTGAGTAATCTAATGAGTTAACAAGAATTCACCCTTGAAAGTTGCCTTAATGAGATAACTTTGTTAATTGAGATATTGATGATTTGTCTTGTCATTAGCTTAGTAGGCATTGGTCTGCTTGCGTTGGGAGGGATGTAGACACCTCCATGTTCCTCAGAATAGTCGGCAGCCCTGAGACCTTAAATGGTTAAAATCGATGGGAACCTAGGCTTGAGTGTTGCTTATGTGTCTTGGAGGTCCTAACCATTGCAGGGTAGGACAGATGGGTAGTCAGTCTTTTTATTGTCGGTTGATTGTTGTTCATTACTGGCAGATGTCGTTGTGCGTCTTAGATCTTTATGTTGATATCACAGTTGTATGCATCATGATTCGTCGTCATGTGACAACGCAGAGAATAATGTCTTGTTACCCTTGTACACACACACAAAAAAAATAAAAAATTGCACTTGTTATAAGAGGTTGTCTTCGTAACGAGGAGGAATGTTACATATGGTATCAGAGCGGGTTCAACCTGCGACTTGGGAACGCTACGACTTTCGTTGACATGATTTGATTATACTATTTCTAATCGAGTTGATTGTGTGTGTGCAGGTAATCATCGTTAGAGGGTGCCGCAGAGGCAGACGACGGGGTGCTAGGGGAGGAGGCACGACGCCCCCAGTAACATCCACGCCGGAGGGGTATACCCCCCAGGGAGACGAGCAGGTTCTCGGAAAGGAGAAAATAGCAGTTGGCGATGTAGTCGGGATGATGAGATCCTTTGAGCGCATGTCTGAGGCACTGATCAGCCATTTGGATAGAGATGAGGCCAGGGCGCCGACACCCATTGAGGTTCCGCCGCGTGCACCGATTGTTACTGGTAGCAATTATTGTGAACTCGAGAAGGTCAAATTTCCCGAGTTCTTTGGTGCCCCAAACGGCGGAGCCGCGGAGGCATGGTTGGAGAACATGGCGATGTGCTTCGCACTTCACAATTATACCTCCAACATGAAAGTCCACATGGCGGTCTTTCAACTGAAGGGGAGTGCTCTTCTATGGTGGAAGACGCTCCTACCGCAACTGAACATGGTCGTCGAAGACATGTCATGGGAACTGTTTGAGGAACGGTTCCGAGAGAGGTACCTTTTAGAGGAATTCATTGAGTGTTAGCTCAATGAGTTCAACGCCTTATGACAGGGAAGTCGTACGGTGCCCGAGTACGAGGAATGTTTTATGGAGCTGCTCCGGTATGCTCCGCATCTTAACACGGAGAAACTTAAGGTCAACAGGTTCATGTTTGGCCTTAATGGCAGCATGTGTGAAAAGGTTAGGATTTTGATACCTCAAACCTTGCACGATGCCATCCAGAAGGCCCTCATAGCAGAGGAGGAGCTTATTAGTGGGGGTCAGACCAGGACTCCAGCGAGACCAGTAGGGCAGGTTTCATCTGGAACACAGAAGCACCAAACACTAGTGAGACATACGCCGGGATATCGTGGCTTCCAGAGGGAATCCACTTTCACCACACCCCAGCGACCACTGCCTCAGCAACAGACGCCTTATCGGGGACCACAGCATCAGCAGCAACATTGCCAGCAACAACAACAGTTTAGGCATGTTCAGCAGAACAGACTAGGGTTCCAAGCCGGTGGGCCGTCATATTCTACTTCGGGTACCAGGACTACTAGGCCGAAGAAGGGGTGTTGGACGTGTGGGGAGCCACACTACCAACGCGACTTTCCTATGGAGAGGACCAGAGAGTCCGGATCAGTCGGACCCACTACATTGGGAGATATGGGTAAGGCCCATCGGATTCATGCAACAGTGAATAACCGCCAGGCAAAGCATCAGTCGATTGTGCTCAAGATGAAAGGTACTGTCGCTTACCAGAATCTTAGTATTTTGATAGATCTCGATGCTACCGAGAGTTTCATTTCTGGTACAGCGCTAAAAAGGATTAAGGTAAAGACAATTGAACAGGACTAGTTTAGCTTCGTAGAGATGGCATCGAGAGCCAAACAGAAGGTTGGAGGAAAGGTTACGGGCTGTACCCTTAACCTAGGAGAGTTTGTCATGAGGTCCAACTTGTACGTCACGATCTTAGGATCTTATGATGTCGTGATTGGTATGGATTGGTTGGAATCGCATGAGGCGATACTCAACTGTAAGATGATACCGCTGAGCTTGGTTGATGACGAAGGACAAAGACGTGTGATTGTAGGATGGAACCAGGGAGTTTCCCTGAGGTTCGTCTCTTCCTTACAGTAATGGAAGAGTATGCGCAAGGGGTGCAATCTTTACACGATCGTTGCGCTAAACGAGAAGGGAGTAGCGGAAGGTCTAGAACAACTTTCGATGGTGAGAGAGATTGCAGACATGTTTTCGGAGGAGTTACTTGGGATGTCGCTAGAGAGGGAATTGGAGTTTACCGTAGACCTAAAACCAGGGACTGAACCAATAGCAAAAACGCCTTATCGGATGTCCACCCTGGAGTTACAAGAGTTGAAAATGCAACTTAAGGAGTTGTTGGACCTGGGACTGATACGTCCTAGTGTGTCACCTTGGGGTGCAGAGGTTATTTTCATACGTAAAAAGGATGGATTATGGAGGCTTTGCATCGACTACCATCAACTGAACAAGGCCACGATCAAGAATCAGTATCCCTTGTCGAGAATTGATGATCTGTTCAATCAAATGAAGGGTGTGACGGTGTTCTTCAAGATCGATTTGTGATCAGGGTATCACCAATTATGGATCAAGGAGGATGACGTCCCTAAGACCGCTTTTAAGATGAGGTTTGGACATTACGAATTTACTGTTTTACCGTTTGAACTGACAAACGCCCCAGGAGTATTTATGAGTTTGATGAACGGGGTGTTCCGCGAGTACTTGGACAAGTTCGTCCAAGTGTTCATTGACGATATTTTGATTCTCTCATACGACAGAGGATCATGACGAGCACTTGCGCTTGGTACTATAGTGTCTGCGAGAGCACAAATTGTATGGGAAATTGTCCAAATGCTCTTTCTATCAATGGAAGATTCACTACTTAGGGCATGTCATCACCGGCGAAGGTATCGCCGTGGATCCAGCCAAGGTTGAGTATATTATCTAATGGCCTGTGCCGACGAATGTCATAGAAGTGCGTAGCTTTATGGGTTTAGCAGGATACTATCGACGGTTTGTCGAGGGATTTTCTAAGATAGCAAATCCGATCACGGAATTGCAGAAGAAAAACAAGAAGTTCGTTTGGACCGAGAAATGCGCCGAAGCATTTCAGAAGCTTAAAGAGTTGTTGACGACAATGCCGATACGAAAGGTCCATGACATGGATGTGGACTTCTTGGTATGCACAGATGCATCCAAGGAATGTTTAGGCGGAGTCTTGATGCAAGAAGGAAGAGTGATTGCTTACATTTCGAGGAAACTGAGAAGGCATGTAGAGAACTACGCGACGCACTATTTGGAGTTATTAGCCATCGTATATGCCTTGAAGGTTTGGAGACACTACCTTGTTGGACACAAATTTGAATTAAAGACTGACCATTCTGGAATACAACACATTTTTACGCAAATCGACTTGAACACACGACAATGGCGTTGGTCGGAATTGATTAACAAGTACGACTTTGAGATTTCTTACATAAAAGGAACAGTGAACCGAGTGGCGGATTCTTTGAGTCGGAGACCACGCATCTTTTCGGTGTTACCTCTTCAGACGAATCAACGTGAGAAGATTCTCACTTTACAGCATGACGATGACTGGTACAAAGAGGTCGAGGGTTTTATCGGACAAAACACCATGATGGTACCACTATATGAGGGATTTTCATTTGATATTGAGGTTTAGAAGTCAGATTTATGTACCGCCAAATGACGAGATGAGGATGTTGATCCTGAGCCAGGCTCATAGAGAAGTTTACATGGCTCACTCGGGAGTCACGAAGATGAGGGAAAACCTTAAACCCTTATTCTTCTATAAGGGAATGAAGGCCGACATAGTCAACTATGTGACCAGATGTCTGGAGTGCCAGCAGGTAAAAGCTGAACATAGACATCCAGCAGGATTACTTCAACCACATGCCATTCCGGAATCGAAATGGGAGGTTATTTCGATGGATTTTATTGTTGGATTGCCACTGACGACCAGGAGATATGACTCGATTTTTGTAGTAGTAGACACTCTGATGAAGAGTGCTCACTTTATTCCTATGCATATGACGTATCAGACACCTGACATAGCTAGAGTTTTCATCAGTGAGATTGTGAGGCTGCATGGCGTGCCTAAGATAATTATATCCGATCGAGGATCGGTGTTTACTGGATGATTTTGGATGAGTTTCCAAGAAGCCTTGGGAACCCAACTTAAATTTAGTACTGTGTATCACCCAGAGACTGACAGACAGACCGAACGAACTAACCAAACCTTTTAAGACATGTTGCGCATGTATGTGATGGACCAAGAAGGGCATTGGGAGGAATTCTTGCCACTAGTAGAGTTCTCTTACAACAACAGTACCATAGCACCATTAAGATGACACCTTTCGAGTTTCTTTACGGGCGACTATGTCAGACGCCCTTGAGTTGGGATCAGCTTGAGGATAGGGTCCTGGTGGGACCAGAAGCGATCCAAGAAATGGAAGAGAAAATGCAAACCATAAGACAAAGAATTAAAGAAGCACAAGATTGATCGAAGAGTTATGCCGATGCGCACCGAGTTGACCGTAGTTACGAGGTTTGCGATCGAGTATTCTTGTGGGTTAAACCGCATAAGATTTCGATCAAGTTTGGAAAGGGAGATAAACTCTCTCCTAGGTTCGTGGGACCTTTCAATATTATGGAGAGAAAGGGGCCCGTGGCCTATCGACTAGCCTTCCCTGATTCCTTGAGGCATATGCATGATGTTTTTCATGTATCTATTTTGAGACATTATATTAGTGATCCTACACATGTCATTAATATGAGTTCCTTGAAGGTATCGGACGAGGGAGCGCTCACGGCTAAGCCGGTCCACATCTTAGATCATCGCGTTCGACAGTTGCGACATCGAATGGTAGATCAGGTCAAGGTCCAGTGGGACAATTGTAGTCCTCACTCGGCGACCTGGGAGGACGCATATGATATGCGCCAGCAGTTTCCAGTTTTGTTTGATAGATAGACATATGATACTATGATACACTTATTTCGTCATTTATACTATGAAACTTCGGGACAGAGTTTAGTCTAAGAGGGGGTGTATGTAACATCTCGCTCTGGTGCATTGAGAAAACGTATTCTTTGAGTACACTTGCTCGCAAGTGATCCAGACTATTATGATATTAAAACATTTGTCCATGATTATGATGCGTTATGATAGATGACATGATGTTTTATTGCATTGACATAAGAAGGTGCTATTGACTTGGTTTTACTAAGTGTGGAGGGTTTTGGACCTTGAGGATGTCGAGGCATTGAGGGAACCCCTTGGACTCTGGATTGAGTGAGGGAGTGTGCTATTTGGGTTGATTTATTTACTGTGCTATTACATTTGATTTGATGATATGATGTGGACATGTTCTGACATGATTGTTTATGATGCAGGTTGACGATAGCTTGCCGACCAAACTCACATATGGAGTAAAGGGGCCACACACATGACTACCAGAGAGGTTGAGGGAGAGGTGTGGATAGCATCCCTGACACAACCTACTAGCACTCCCGCCGTGGCTCGAACTATAGGTTAACGATTACCTAGTTTGAGAGGACCCACGATGTCGCGAGGGTAGACTGCGACAGTCGCTCGCGATGATTCTAAGGGGCCCACAATAAGGTGGGGGCCTTATTCCTTAGAATCCATTAGTCTCCCATAAGTTCACTCGGCGGAGTGTTGAATCCAGGGGTTATTGATGTCTACCAATCAGTCAAGAGGCGAGTGGCACCCTTAGAGCACGTGGTGCATCCTAAAGGGCACGTCACGCAAAAGAAACACAAGAGGAGAGTGGCGCCCTTGGAGCACGTGGTGCATCCTGAAGGGAACGTCATGCAAAAGAAACACAAGAGGTGAGTGGCACCCTTGGAGCACGTGGTGCGTCCTGAAGGGCACATCACGCAAAAGAAACACTAGAGGCGAGTGGCACCCTTTTAGCACATAGTGTGTCCTGAAGGGCACGTCGCGTTGTTGATGATGAAGGAACAAACCTAGATGGTCCTACGACATTTAACACATTAAGAAATTCTTGAACAACTTCCCTAATTAAATGTCGCCCAGTTCAGAATCTATGTCCTAAGTCTAAAACTTCTCTAGGGATAAAATTTTGTCTAACCTTAAGAAAAATTATCCTATAAAAGTAAAATAAAAAATTAAAATTAAACTAAAAACCACTTAAGAAATAGTTTTTAGTGTTCATAAAATTTTTGGGGTAAAATGAAGAGAGTAAGAATTTAATTAAAATCCGTGGATTAAAAATTGTAAAGA
>ML785899.1:555541-573384 GCA_009831015.1 Picea engelmannii | reverse complement strand
GCATGGTTTTTATAATTGATTAGTGGGTATTGTCGTAATGGGTCTTGTTCTAATCTAAATTGAACATTGTTTAATATAATTTGAGGATTGTTCAATACTAATTGGATCTCGTTCTAATACTTTTGGGATATGGTTAAATATCAATTGAGTAGTGTCTTAATATAGTGGGGATATTGTTTATTTAATGGCCAAATCTAAATTTGTAACACTTGGACATATAGAGAGAGTGGGTGAGAAGAAGTTGTTACTCGCCTTCATTTAATCCTTCTTCACTTAGCTTCATATTGATTTTTTTAATAATCTGATATTGCGCACTACGGAATTAACGCCTACCTGGATGCTAACCTTACAATAAGGAATGATGTTATAGAGTTCCCTTAGATTTATCCCTTGGAAACTTACAAGCGTTCATGTAAATTGGTTTCTTTTAAGTATAACCTGTTACTGAGAAGAGGGGAATGTTTAAGACCCTTGGGATGTATTATAATAATAATAGAAAGGGATTGTGGCTAGATTTACCTTTGGAATTTAGTATCTCATTAAATTGGTATAATAAGGGAGAATAGTAGCTTCTTAATGACTTTTAAGTGGTGAGTAATTTAATGAGTTGAGGAGTTGTTAATGTCTCACTAATGCTTTCACCTTAATGTGATAACCAGGTTAGTTGTTATATTAAAGGTTGTATTATTGTCATAATAAATGCCTTACTTGTTATATTAACTGTCGATATCTTGTGATTGATTAAAAATACACTTCCAATGCAATATGGTAATAGTAGTGAGTAATCTAATGAGTTAACAAGAATTCACCCTTGAAAGTTGCCTTAATGAGATAACTTTGTTAATTGCGATATTGATGATTTGTCTTGTCATTAGCTTAGTAGACATTAGTCTGCTTGCGTCGAGAGGGATGTAGACACCTCCATGTTCCTCAGAACAGTCGCCATCCCTGAGACCTTAAATGGTTAAAATCGATGGGAACCTGGGCTTGAGCGTTGCTTATGTGTATTGGAGGTCCTAACCATTGCAAGGTAGGACGGATGGGTAGTCAGTCTTTTTATTGTCGGTTGATTGTTGTTCATTACTGGCAGATGTCGTTGTGCGTCTTAGATATTTATGTTGATATCGTAGTTGTATGCATCATGATTCGCCGTCATGCGACAACGCAAAGTATAATGTCTTGTTACCCTTGTACACACGCACACACACAAGAAAAATGTGCACTTGTTATAAGAGGTTGTCTTCGTAACGAGGAGGAATGTTACATACTTCCATAAAATTTAACTTAAAATCATATACCTGATACCTCTTGACCCGACATTGCTTCGTTTACAGCAGGCCAGTTCAGTATCCCGACGAAGTTGTCTTGGTATCATGTGTGCATTTACCTACTTTGAGCGAGCCTGTTCAGTACCCCGAGGGGTTTACACACACTTGCTACACTTAAGTGCTTCCAATCCTCTTATACAACTTTCAAATAATAATAAAAGTATATATTTATTGATAACAAAGAGAGCGGGGTCATACAGGAGGTTAATTGCAATACATGTGAACAATTGATCATTTTTATTTATTTATTTTCTTTCAAAACTGGAAGTTTTTATCATGATTTAGAGATTTTAGATTCTGGTTAAGAAATCATCTAGAGAATGGGGAAGCACTTAAAAGTGATATTTTAAGAACATGGATGATGTAAAAATTCTAAGGATAATCATAATTCCCAAAGATCTCGACACATTTAAGGGGTAATACTCTGACAAAGACCGTTTAGGATTTTGTAGTACAAAATTGACTTATAAATCAATTATCTGAGATGAACCTTAACATCAGAAATTGTTTCAAATGTTTCAAATTTCTTTTAAAAACATAATTCTTCAAATGAATGCTTCCTTTGACAATCGCTCTTTGATCAGAAATATATTTATTCAAAATGACAGACAAGAAGAAAGTTCAATCAAAGAAAAAAAAAACACACACACAACAAACCGAATCAGATTTTATTAATGGTATTCAAAATCAGAAGTATATCAAAACAAACAAAATCGAAACAACAAAAGCTCACTTTTAAAAATAATTTGACCAAAAACGAAACTAGGCAAACCTCTCATAAAGAAAGAGGATCAAAATGAAGAAAAACACAGTTCAGAGTTTTTCATATAGGAAGGTTCTTTTCTTAAGATAGTGATGCATGATACATCATTTTGACCAAGATTATTATTAAAATTCAGATAAAAATCCTTAACCAGGATGAGTGCAATTATGTGTAGTGGTAAGCTATGTTTGTTAGGGTAAAACTAAGATCAAATCCCTAATATATTTATTAATGATTCATAATATCTGAAATCATTGCATGATGTTGCCAAGTTTTGAAAAAGAAACATTTAATCAAGACAGATGCGAAAAGGAAAAATAAAGGAATTGAAAGAAGACTTCCCTGACAACATTTAGACGATGGTTCTCTTTGCATAGCCACGTGACTTCATAACTTAATTATTCAAAGGAAAAAAATGAAAAGGAAACAAAAAACCAAAATGAATCTATTCCTACACCTACTCTAACTTCTACATAGATCGAAATGCTAAGTAAAATTGTATTTCGAGTGCATCCACAAGAACATCTCCAGTCCTGCAAGGCATAGAAAGTCAAAAAACAAAATAAAGTAATGTAGTATTTGTAGATACGAAAGAAATATGTCATTCTTAACCCCTATAGATTCATTTAAAAACAAAACAAGCATGAACTTACCATTCTTTTGAAACTTATTGATGTATGAATTCTCCAGCCATTTTGCAATCTTGTCATGATATGGGTCATAATGGCATGGAAGAATGTAAGTAAATTTGGAAAAATTGTCAATATTATGGGGACTTGACATAACCATCATCCAAGGATGAAGTTCCCCATCCTCCTGACAATTCTCCGAGTGTTCATCAATTTCTTCGCATGGAGGATCTAAAAAAATCATGTCATGCTTACTTTCTAGATATTTAGGTAGTACAACTTTATCTTTATTATGAATATTTTTCAGACATGAATCTTCAATCCATTCTAATATCTTGTCATAAAAATTAGAATGCAAACTATGACTTCAATGAAATAGATATATCAATGGGGAACACATCATAAGAGGATTCGTGACATCAATTATTTTATTGGTTTGAATACTTCCCTTGATGAGATGGATAGTTTCAAAAATCGAAGCATAAACATTAAAATTCAAACTAATCAAAGAATGAATATGAAATGTAAAATATTTGATCTCCATGAGAATGATTGCATTGTATTTTTCAAAAATAAATCATCTAAAATCATCTTGCAACATGTATTTTTTCCATGCGAGTGATGAAAGTGAAAGAGCATCAAATCCGACTTCCTAAATGTTATGTTTGGAATTAATTTCACAAAATCTTGGAATATCGAAAAGATTTGATTGTGATGGAAAAGAGTAAGATACTGTGGGTAAAGTATCATGTCCACCAGAATATAAGAAGAGATCAAGATATAAAGAGTAAAAGGAATCACAAATGAGCACATGAAAAAAATCTCTTAAACTCTGATATTTAACAATGGTATTCTCAAGACATTCCTCTTCACTTTCCTTAAAAATTTCACTCTGTTTTGGTGATAAATCCTTCAACATAATATGATCATCTAAATTTGCCTCATGTATGATAGACAATTCGAAAATTTCATGATAGACATCTAATATCTCCTATGGATAAGGTATGATTTGTGGATGAAGGTTTAAGGTTTTTTCTTCAAAATGCAGATTCACATCTCTAGTCAATTTCATAGGAATGTTTGAATGCTTAAAATCATTTTCATCACCTAAGTGTTCTTCAATAATTGAATTTAAGTATTGATTAGAGAAAGAGTTAGAATAATATGGACATTCACCTTGACCCAACATCAAATCTTCCTCCACGATGGTCGAGGATTGAATATACAATGATTCAGAGGAAAAACCAGTTTGATTATCAGTAAGAACCTTTTCAATAGATTCTACCTCCCTTGCTTGTTCAATATTTTTAGATGGATTCCCCTCATCATGAAAACAAAAGTCTTCTCGCAAATGAGTGATAGGATTAGTAATTGATTCATCATTTGTGATTGAATAAGGTTGGATGAAAGGGGCACAAGCATCATTGATTATTAGAGCCTGAAATTCTTCACATACTCGATTGTAATCATGTATTTCAAAAGCATATAAAAATTACTCTACAAATCGAAACCAATCAATAATGTGATATGTTTTAAAAGGCTCAAACCAATTTTTAATCCGACCCCTCAAAGTAAAAGCAAAGAATCTGCATAAAACCTTTAAATCAGAAATATCATGCTTGATGCATTTACACCAAAAATTGTTAAGATGGTCTTTTGCAGATACATCCCCCCCACCATCAAAGGTGAGTTTGGACAAGTGAGAGACTGTCTCGTTGGGAATATCAAGTAATGAAAAGTCGAAATCATGTTCCAACACAGTGATTTGGAGAGCCATGTGAAATTAAATACATTCAAAACAAAGACTCCTACAAGGACATCTTGTCAGTGTGGCCTCCCTTCTAGTGCATTTCAAGATGAAACAAAAGAAGAATTTATAAATCGAGAATTATGAAAGGCTGAGGGGTAAAACATTTAATCATTAAATTTACTCATCCCTCCTTCTAACACCATTTGTTGACGGGAGTTTATGACACACCGTCAACTGGAAGGGAAGATCCAGACTGGGGTTGTCTATTTAACCCAAGTTGTTTGGAATAATTTACCCTGACGGGTTTTATGGCTTTGTTAGCCAACTAGGATTCTAAAATAATTTTAAAAGATGTAAACTAACTAGATGTACAATCCTATCAAACAATACATTAATACAATTTCTTAACTAATAGTAGTATTATATACAATAGATATGTACAATTACAAGGTTTAAATAAAACCTCATGAAAATGGTTCTTTTCAATTAATGGATCAAAACAAGGTGAGAAAAAAAATAAAAAATTTATACTATAAATGACAAGATAATAAACAATGAATGAATAATATTATAACTGATATAACGATAATGGACAAAGCATTTAACATTTAAATAATGTAATCATTATCCATTCGCAAATCAACAAATCAAATCAAATATAAACTAGTTATCCTGACGTTGATCAATAGTAATAAGTTAGATTCGTCTTTCTGTGTTTGTATACTCTCCACTAACCTGTGTCAAGTATAAATCTATGACAAAGCAAGAACGATCCTTTCTGAAACAACTCAAGGAAGTCTTTTAAGTTTCAGAACAGATCTGTGATGACAGAAACACAAATACATTTTATTTCATGTGATTTTAAAATGTCGAGTAGTTAAAAGTGAAATAAACTCCAACCCTCGGCAAGTGGTATTATCAATTGTCCAACATTAGACGCAAACTCAAAATGTATCAATATATAATCATCCACATATATTAAAGGAACCAAAATATAATGAACCATATAAATGAAAACATAACATGAAAAATTATATGCAGAACAATCTAAAGCTAGTTGAATACAAATAAACTTCCATATTCAGAAATTATATGAGAAACATTATTAACTCGCACAATCTACAAAAGGACAAAATCCAAAGAGTAAATTGTATCCCATATAGTTTCAATATAATAATTTCATCATAAGGCCCAAAATGAATTTTTAGGATAATAGACTCATAAAGATTGAAAAAATTAATACATAAATGATAGCAATTAACCATGTATTGATAAAACAGACTAAAGCTCATTTAAATCAATGCATAATCAATTACTCAAAGAATATGAATATATTATAATGAAAACAAAACCATTTTACTCACGGGACAAAATCCATTAAGCAACGTGGAATTCCATATTCTTCTTCGAAAATACTGGTCCATTCTCCCAAAGATTCCAACCATTCGTTAATCCATTTGAAAAGAAAAAAAGTTTACAAAAGAAAATTCCTCCTCTGAATTTCTTGGATCTCCTTTTGCTCTGAACGTTCTCATATATTTATACAATGAATAAACAGTCTAGGCATCACTAATAATTTCCGCAAACTGAAATTTTCCTCGTAAAGATACAAAAATATCTCTCAAAGCATGCATTTGTTTGGGGAAAATCTCACATGTATGCTAAATGGGTCCATTCTACATATGGGTTTTCAATTGTTTCTTCAGCTTCCTTACGGTTTGGTTTAAACAAGTCCCACAAAATTGTTTGTATGTTCTTAAACGCATTTCCAAATCGTATTTGTTATTATTCATAAATTATTTGCAGCAATCCAATATTATTTTTGGATCAATTATCTTGAACGTATTTAGATAATAAAATCAAACCACGATCAAATCTGTACCAAATAACTGATAATAGAAACCTGGGAAACAAAAAGAAACCAAATTAATAACCTAAAAATTGTGAATAAAACAAAATCTAGAATAATAAAATTAAAAGGAGTTTAAACTAACTATAAGTTCTTAGCTAAATTTGTTTATATTTTTCTTTCAAATATGATCTTAAAATTCTAGAAGCTTCAAATTGATGGAGAGTAGAAAAATATAAATTTTGGGTTTTCACAAAATCAAACAAATGATAGATAATTCATTTTTTTATTTTTTTATTTTTATTTTTGAAATGAGATGCAAATTGAAAAAATAATTTAATTAATTAAGCCTACTAAATGATTTTGTGAAAATGATTGCTAACGAGTAAAAGAGGGAAACATAATTATAATTTAAACGAAAAATAAACAATTGATATAAATTAATGTTTTCGTTTAAATTAAGATTTCTATGTTCATCTCCCCCTCATTCAGAATTGATCAAATGATATAGAAACGATGTGTCACAATAAATGTTCTTCCTGTAAAATCATTGTTATTAATCCAAGTCTTCAAGCCATTCTCATAGAAGATAAATTCAATAAGGAAGAGGTAATAACAAGCTCCCAAATTATGAAGCCCATCCATCAACATCAAAACTTAGAAAGAAAAACAGAATGGCATTTGAATTTCATGAAACTCAAACCAAACGAAAGAAAAGAGTATAAACTCAAACGAAAGTCGAAACAAAGCAAACCAATAACAATCCAATCAAGTCAAAGGAAAAAAAATAAAGAATCCAAGTAAAATTTCGAGGGACCCTAGATTTTTATTAAAAATAAAGAAGGTGGTTGTTGGGGCCAACCATATTCTTACCACAACGAATTCGCAGCCACTTTTTCTTCGTTGCACATGTGTGTTCCTAAGCGATTTTTTCTTATTTTAAGAATCGATTTTTTCTCCATGGCATGCGATGTATTACTTCTTCATTCTCTATGAGATGCCACCTATATACCAAGTGGTTTATGCCTTCTAATCATCCTTGTGAAGAGGTAATTGAAATCTGATGCATTGTTTGTTAATTGATCAATTAGATTCTTCTTAATTGTTCAACCTAAAGGTTTATTACATGATTAATTAAATGTTTATTAATTGTTCCTTTAGGTGTTTATTATTGTGTGTAATAAGTTATGTGGTTTATATGGTCAATTAAAATGTGTTGAACCCCAATTAATAAAATTTTATTCGTATTTTATTCAATTTTAAGAACTATGGGATTGAATTCCAATATGACAAAATGGTATCCTTATTTTATTCAAAGTTTGTACTATTTGATTTATGGTCATACATCCTTCAACACTATGCTTATTGTATTTATTCTTTTTTCATTTTCTAATGTTTTGTGGCCTTGGTCAATCCACCTTTATCACATATTTACTTAGTCTTCCACTTTTAATAACTTATTACATAACAAAATGTGTTGATTAATAACGTGTTTGGCCATGTAGAATATTGTTTAGCATAATATTTTAAAGTTTGGCCATATTGTATGATGTTAATGTACGATATGCACTGGGATTTTTTTGCGCCACGAAAGAGGGATAGTGGCTCTTATGCATTGATTTTTCATTTTCGATGAATGACGAGTTAAATAAATAGAACTGTTGTGTGCACTGATAATTAAATGTAATGTATGTTGTATATATATTAGACCCATGCACGCAACGAAAATATGATGCCTGGAGTGTTGTTTAGCCATAGGACATCTCGCACTATAAAACATTTGTTAATATATGTTAATTTAACAACTATTTTCATGTGCCATTAAATTGTCAATGTATGATGGATTAATAACTAGATTACTTGTTCCCTTGAATATCGATGTCGCATGACTCAATTAGAATTTGGTTACTATTGCACCTTTAATTATTGTCAAATTCTGATCGATTTACTAATGGTATTTTCTTGTGCCTTGTGAAATAAAGTCGATATCTCATGCGTCTTGAATGGCTGATGTGGAAAAAATGGATTAATTACATAGAATGCTAACACGCAATTCAATAATGTGATGTAGAACTAGTTGAATAGTTAGACTCCTTGCACACACTGAAATATAATGTAATGTATGGTTTTGGATATTAGTCTTCATTTGGGAAATGAAAATTTATTAACACAGATGATTGTTATTGTGATTGGGATTTGTGCCACTAACATAACTGATATTTTATTTGTCTGCTTGGAGTTAAAGTGGTCTATGTTGTGTAATGTGAATGATTACTCGCGCTATGTTTAATTGTGGATTAGGATTGATGGATTGATGACTTTGATTTTCGTTGATGTTGTTGTTTTAGCATAGTTAGTTTGGGCTTGATTGTGTTAATAGGATGCTCTGGCACATTGAGCGAACTTATTCTTTGAGGACACTTGCTCGCAAGTGATCCGGATTATTATGCTATTAAATTTTTTTATTTTGATTATGAGGCATTATGGGTTGATGACATGTTGTTTTACCGCTTTGACATAGACAGGTGCTATTGACTCGGTTTTACTGAGTGCGCAGGATTACGGATCTAGAGGATGCTGAGGCATCGATGGAACCCCTTGGACTCTGGATCAAGTCGAGGAGTGATACCATTGGGTTTTGATTGTTTTACTGTGATATTAGTGCATCTGATTAGATGATATGATATGGATATATTATGACATGATTTGTTGATGATGCAGGTTGACGATAGCTTTCTGACCAGACTCACATATGGAGTAAAGGGGTCATGCACAACTACTAGAGATGTTGAGGGAGAGGTGTGGACAACAACCCTCCCACAACCTACTAGCACTCCCGCCGTGGCTCGAACTGTAGGTTAATAATTACCTAGTTCAAGAGGACCCACTGTGCCGTGAGAGAAGACTGCGACAGTCACTCATGATGATTCTAAGGGGCATGCAATAAGGCGGGGGCCTTATTCCTTAGAGGCCCTTAGTCTCCCACAAGTTCACCTGGAGAAGTGTTGACTCCATGGGTTATTGATGTCTACCAAATCAGTGAAGAGGTGAGTGGCACCCTTGGACCCCGTAGTGCGTCCTGAAGGGCACGTCATGCAAGGGAAACAAATTAAGAGGCGAGTGGCACCCTTGGAGCACGTAGTGCATCCTAAAGGGCACGTCGCGCAAAGGAACAGATGAGGCGAGTGGCACCCTTGGAGCACCTAGTGCGTCCTGAAGGGAACGTCGCGTTGTTGATGATAGAGGGATGAACCTAGATGGCCCTAAGACAAATAACATGTTAAGTAATTTAAAAAAAACAATTTCCCTAATTAAATGTCGCCCAGTACGAAATTTAAGGCATAAGTCTAAATTACACTAGGGTAAAATTTTCTCTTCTATAAAAAAAAAATAGTAATAAAAATAATAACAACTTAAATAATAATTATGATCTTCGTTAAATCTTGTAACATGAAAGGAGTAAGAAATTTGATTTATTCATAAAAAGGTAAAATTATGTTGGATTAAAATTAGAAAGGGAATTAATTGTTTTATTACCTTAATAAATTAAAGTATATTAATTAAATAACAAAAGGGAAAAAGGGTTAATTTTCACACCTGCCTTTTTGAGTTCTAAGTAAAAGGGGAAAGAGGGAAAAAAAAAAAAAAAGGAAACTAGGGAAAAGAGGTAACATAAAAGGGGAAAAAGGGGAACTTAAGGGAATAGGCAGAAAGTCAACTTAGTAAAGAATCTACCATTTAAGAGATTCTAATTTTAAACTGAATTAGCAATTTCATAAAAGGGAAAGCTATTAAAACGTGTAAGAGAATTTGGGGACACCTAGGACTGATTCTAGGAGTAACTCTAGGTGGGTGAGGGAAATAAAGATAATTACTTAATTAAAGAAATTAATTTATGGAGGAATGTAGGGGATGGGGGACACTTGTACGGAGAAGAATTCTTAGGAATTTATTTTTAAAAGTTTAATTAAATGATATTTTAGGAAAGAAAGGAAGTTTGAAACTCTATAAAATGAAGGATGAAGGATCATCTTCTATTTGCATAACGTTACATTGCAGAAATATCTACTTGACTGATTTACTTGTGGGAGTTTGGATACCCATCTCGGAGAGGAGTGGTAGCTCAGCCTTGCAAGGCGAGCTGGGAGCTAGACGAAACCTCTGGATAGTGTGTGTGGCCCCTTTGCGGCTAGGGGGGCTAAGGGGGTAGAAGAGTACCCCTAGCATTGGTTGGGAGGTACCAGTGAAGTCTCAACGGTCGGCGAGCGAGAGTTGCATGGAGTGCGCGGATTACACTCGGAGCAGGCGAACAGGCAATGGTACGCTTCTTCATTTGAATGGTAGATTGTGTAGGATTTATGAGTTGGATCTGCTTGATTATTGGGTAGGTAAATTGGTTGTCTAGTTTCATGACTAAAATTTTTATAGCCTAGCTGATTGGTTGGCTGATTGATTTCCCATGACCTTCGTTTCCCGCATGTTGTGACTTCCCTGTGGTGTTAATTGTGACCTTGCGATTGTTTTTCCTTTCGTCCCTAGCTCGACAGTCCTCGCCTGAGCAGTCGGGCAAGAGCCTGATCTACGGTCGTCTCCTTAGCGTTAAAAGACCTATGGATCTCAACACCCTATTTTTCTGTGTGAGGATGGTGAAGCAAAGGCGAACCTATCATCCATCTACCTCTGTGGTTGTCCTTGCCTGATTATTGACTTGTGTCTTCCAGTACGGCCTCTGCGTATGGATTATCTCACTTCCTTGATGGTTATTTTTTCGTGCCTTGACTGATAGAATCCCTACGATCCTTTCAATGACCTTTCCCATTGGATCCCTGCTTGCTCTTATTGTTGTCTGTGTTTTATCTTTTGCGTCTGCAATATTACACTACCCCAACATGTGTTGGGTTTATGGACAACCTGGGATTTATGATCTGTGGTTAATCATACTTCATTCTTAATAGATAATCATTTTCATTTCTTAATATATATTTGTTTTTCGTTTCCTTATGGATAATGTTTTTTACACTTCTTAACAGATAATTGTTTCTCCTTCCTTTAGAGATAATCATTGTTTTCATTTCTTTAATTCCCATGATAGACATCGCTCATTTTTAAATAGTTTCCTTACTGCTAATCGTTTTTCACTAAGGAGTGAGAATCGATGCTTAACGGTTGCGCCTTAATTACCTGGGCTGAGTTGGTGCTTACTGAAGTTAGCTTAATACTAATGATGGTGAATATATTCCTTCGGGTGCATTTTGTACCGTGTTTGTCTAATTATTATTGACAACTATGTAAATTCCTTTCTGGTGTGGTGGTGTTGCGTTTTACCTAAATATTTAATGACAACAATGTAAATTTCATTTCTAGTGTGATTGTACAACGAAATTTGCCTGGGTTATGTTTCCGACTGTGAACCCTTAAACCAACGAGTTGCCCCATTCCCTTAACACGAAATGTTTTTTTTTTCCCTTTAATTTGTTCTGCAATTTCACCCTGTTTTTTTTACAACGACCCTTGTGTGAGTACAGTGAATTTCTGGTGTTGGGTAAGTAGCTTTTTCTTCTGGTAGTGATATTATTGTAGGGACCGTCTCCTAGTGCCAGTGATATCCCTAATTTCGTCCTTGTTTTTAGTCAGCAATAAGCCCGACAACAAGAAATTTTGATGACATCAATGAGTTTTACAGCAATTCGTATGCAGACAGTGATGGTTGTAGACTGCCTGGATGAAGTTAGCACCCTTACTTGTTCCTATCTGCGTTATAGATAGTGGCCTCCTATATTTTTCCAGTTTTATAGGGAAGTAACTTACTTTTAAAAGATAACGATTTGGATTTTAGTGATTAATGATTTCAATATAATAATGGAGATTTAATAATCGTAGTATCCATGTAACCATCCCTACGCTCAACTTTTCAGAATTTAAACTCAACATTTGTAAATGATAGACAACTATTCTTCCATCCGATGGCAAATTATTGTTGATCATGATTTACTATCTGGTAGCATTTGACAGCCTCCCAAATGCCAATGTATTAGACAAGCCTGACATTGTAAAGTGTTAGTCTTAGTTGTATATGTATAATTTACTCACTAAAACTTTTGGACAGCATTAATATTTTGATATTTTCTTTATGCAGCGAAGGCCCACCTTTGTTGACAAATGAATGGTCGATAGTGTTTTTGATTCAGCAACACCTTTATTTAGATAGGGATTATAGTATTTACCTCGTCTTTTCTTTTACAGTTAAATTGTGATTTAGGTGACAGCAGATTCATTGTCCTTGGCTATTTAAACTTAAACGAGTGATTTTAGACAGTGATCGAAGAATGTTGTGAATGTGTCCCCTTACTTAGGCACCCATTACTCGTTGTGTATGACAACGATCTAGAAATTGACTAGGTGTTGAAATTTTAGTGACTACCCTAGATGTCCACTGTGGAGTTACCCAATTGACACAGCGTTTTCCCCGACTTCACCCTACTTTATCAGGTTACTTGAATAGCATTCAAGCGAATGGAAGTTGGTTGATTGACCTTGAGTTGTGATGAGATTGTGCTAATAGTGAATAATAACCAGTGGGAATAATATTGTAAGACATCAATTTAATATTTAAACAACCTTTAAAAAAAAAAAAACCATAATTGATAGACTTCCAATCGTTGAGGATGGCCCTTTTTTTCCTCTAGTTATTATGCAAACAATGATTGAGTGTCCTAGCCAACTTACAATGATTCTCTAGGCAACGGGATTATCTTACGTTGAATTCCATTTGTCCCTGTATGACAGTGTACTGACATGCGTCAGTGTGTTGACAACGTATTACATGGTGTTGACAGCTATTTTTCCACTTGCCAAGTTACGCTTGTCACCTTCTTGAATTTTGGTTAAATAGATTTTATTTAGAAACCTTCGTTAGCTTTAATCCTCACTTTTTATACCTTTTGATGAAGGGTTAAAACGACTTACCTTTTTCACCCAACTAGAAGGTAAGTACTTACATAAATAAACCTTTAGTATTAACTTGTGCAAAACCTTTGGAATTAATGACACATGGATATAATTTATTATTACCTAACTTAAAAGTGTTAGCTAGAATTTGATGAGTTGACATTAGATATGATCCATGCTAAGGTTGGATTTATTACTATAGTACCTCTAAAAATTTTAAAGGTTATTTAGGCCTATTCAATATTTTTATGGTTGCATTAATCCTTGTTTTAATAGTAACCATTAGATGGTCTAGTTATGTTGTTGCGCCATGAGTATTGTCACGCCCATTGTCTGATGACGGCTTGATTTCAGTTGAGGGGATCATCACGCACCTTAACGGATAGAGGCGATGAGAACCTAGTTGGAGTTTGTGCTACCTATCGTGGGCATTGTCCGTTGTAGGATGTTGGTGCTTGGGGCGTAACGCCTTCATGCGTTGGGTTGAGAACCTTAGAGGATCTAGTTACTGGTTGTCGAGGTCGTTGTGTCGGGGCAGCGGATGACATCCTTTAGCTGGTAGGCTCTATTTTGTTGCATCTAGCGAGTAGGTGTTCCATCTATTGATTTACGCATGTCTCGCCTAGTCACCCTGGTGCCAGTGCGTGGAGTCGTAGTTGTCTATTGCCTGATCTTTGTGCATGTGTTGATAGTCAGGTTGAGTGGTTCAAACGTTGTTGTCATTTCCTTCTTGCCTAAACAAGAAAAAAAAAATTGCTCTCTGCTTCGCTTATAGTCATCACGACGGGGTCGTTACACCTTAAATGGTTAAAATCAATTGGAACCTCGACTTGAGCATTTCTTATGTGTCCCAGAGGTCCTAACCTTGCAGAGTAGGTTGGGCAGGTAGTATCTTATGTCATTTTTATGATTATCTTTATGATCCTTAAGTTATTGTTATTTTATCTCTCATTATCCTGGTGTTATCTGATGATTATCTTTATAGATGGGTTGAGAAATTTATGATTCCTATTGTTATATGTCATTACTAGTTGTATGAATGCAATGATTATGGGATGCTAATTATTTGTGTTAATACATCAATATGTGTGTCATTGTTTATGGTGATGATGTGTCGACATTGTGTCCTGATTGATTGTTAATGCATTAATATTGTTTCGTTAATATAGTGTATGATGTGTCGATAACATTCCTATTAATTGTGATGTTTGATTTCCTAACGCAAAAAAAGAAATTACCTTTTGTGCTTTGAATTTTCTCATACGTAACAGAGGGTTGTTACATCTGCAATTATTTAATCTATGGGTGGTTCCTATAGGTATTGTTGAGTTGGTTCTCAACTAAGGAGATTGGTGTCTCTAGCATTTTGATGCATTAAAGTATTGTATATGTGGGTGGGATCATATAGAAATTGTTGAATTGGTGCTCAGTTAAAGATATTGTTGTCTCCTACAGGTTGGTTCCTACAAAAATTGTAACAATAGGTTGGTTCCTAGATGGTTTTATAAGGATAATTTTTGTGGTTTTCTCCCAATTGGGTTTCCACATTAAATATTTGTGTACTATGTACTATATGTATGAATATATTTGTTATATATTGGTTATGGTTGGTAAAGTAATGAAATGGTAAAATCAGTACAGTAAAAAAAAGGTATTTCACTGATTCACTCCCCCCCTTCTCAGTATAAGCAAGTGTCCAAACAATTGGTATCAGAGAAGGTTATTTTTAGGAACTTTCTAACCGCTCGAAGGTAAAATCTTGTAATAAACATGCATACTTAGGAAGGTTTCTATACAAAAAAAGATCAATTATTTTATGGATCAAATCATGCTTTGTGGAGCATAAGAATGAGAACTTATTTGATGGATATTAGTTTTTACATTTGGAGTGGAGTTAAGAATGGTTACACAACTCCAACAAATCCACCCATAGATGCAGCTCGAAATAGGCTCAATGAAAATAATTCCTCACAGATTCAGAATTTGTCAAATTCATGCACTGTGTTTCAGCAAAGGAGATGTGGGACAAGTTAAAAAATATATAATAAGGGGATCACAAAGTCAAGAAGGAAAAATTAGCAAGCCATATAGGATGACTTGAGACCCTTAATATGAAAGAAGAATATATTATTGCATCCTACTTTCTTCATGTGGATAATATTTTCAATGTAATTTTTAAACCTGTGAAGTAAAGAAATGCATATAGATTCTTAAGCAAAACATAAATTAATCAATGAATCATACACATAGTACACAAAGATTTATACCGGAAACCCTCAACCGAGGAAAACCTTTTTTATATTCATTATATCAAATTTCACCATTCACCATGCAATATATACAATGTTTTTAGGTATTCCGTAGATACCAAAGCCCTAATCCCTTAATCTGGGATTAATTTAGAAAACTGCTAAAAATAGAAAAATCCACTAAAAATAGAAAAAAATGTGAGACGCAGTTGTCGAATCTGACGTGCTCACACACACACATGCAAAGAATATAACATATACCCAACATTCTCCCACTTGTTGTTTTCTTTGCATCCATGGGTCCATGGGATTATATAGTCAACAATCCAGGGCAGCAATGCCCATTGTTATTCTACACCAGGAGAACTTTTCTCTGTTCACAGACTTTTTCAATGAATCTGCAACATTCTTCAAAGTATCAACCTTTTCTAGCAACACCTTATTTTCTTGAACCGTGTCTCTCACAAAGTGATACTGAACATTAATATGCTTTTCTTCGAATGATAAGTTGGGTTCTTTGCGAGGAAGATTGCACTTTGACTGTCACAATCTAATATTGCTTCTTGTTGTACCAACCCAATACCTGAACATAATATCCATAACCATACTGCTTCCTTTCTTGCATGAGTGGCTGCTGTGTATTCAACTTCTATAGTTGAGAGTTCCACTATAGCCTGTCTTTTTCTCATCCAACTGATTTCTCCTCCAAAATAGGTTAAACACATACCCACTTGTATATCTTCTGTGATCCAAATCTCCATCCCAATCTGCATCAACAAAGCCATGTATGTCCACCACTCTGCCCAATCTCAGTCTTCCTTGGTAGAACAATCCATAATTGGTAGTGCCACGCAAATAGTTGAAGACCCCCTTTATTGTTGTCCAATGCTCCTTCCTTGGTTTTGACATATACCTTCTCAAAACTCCCACTACTTGTGCAATGTCCGGTCTAGTATAGACCATTACATACATCAAACTGCCAACTGCACTGGCATATGGAACATGGGACATGTCCTCTTCTTCTTCATGTGTCTTGGGATACTGATCTGTAGATAACTTTACACCTATAGGAATAGGAACCTTGATCGGTTTACTTCCATGCATATTAAACCTCTGCAATATCGTCTCAACATATTTTCTCTTATTCAACCAAAGTTTTTTGTTTGCATGATCTCTTTTAATCTCCATTCCCAAAATGAAGTTAGCAGCCCCGAGAACCTTCATGTCAAATTTGGAGGATATTTGTGATTTCACCTCCTTGATAACTTCCATGGTATTTCCTAAAAACAACATGTCATCAACATACAACACTACATTAATGAAGTGATTACCAATCTTCTTGGAATATTCACAGTGATCAACCCTGCTTCTCAAAAATCCCAATCCAAGGATGTATGTGTCAAACTTTTGGTACCACATCCCAAGTGATTGATTTAGACCATATAGTGACTTCTTTATCTTACAGACCAGCTCTTTTGTGACATCCCCAAAAATAAATTATTTTCAAGTTGGAAATTTCTTAGGAAATTATTTTCTGTTTTTGGCAAATTCGAAATTGGAAAGTTTTTGCCATTTATGGCAATTCCGAATTTCGAATTTAGTTAATTGTAATTAATGATTATGAATTTTGGGAAGAGATATGATTTGACCCAAATAACTACTTGACTATGACACTTGTATGAAACAAAATATTTTATAATTATTGCTGGAGGACAAATGGAACAACCATGTTGAAAATGAGCTGACCATGACTCCATGAGTGGGGAACATGTTGGAACTACCTCAAGGCTGACTGTTACAAGTGGAAAATAAAGAATTTGGCCATTAGAAGCCCCTGAAAATCAGGGATTTGGAAAGTTGCGAAAATTCCCAAGATGGGAAAAGACCTAGGCAAAAAAAAAAAATGATTTTGGATATATGGCATATGTGAGGAGGCAGGACGTTACTTAGTATGATGGAAGATTATGGATCTCTTGTTGTTATGAACACTGATTTTTTGAGTGTGAGTCAATGAGACATTGATGCGATTAAAGGACTATTGATGAGGTAGAGTTCTGAGTTTTCCCTCATGGTTTCATGGTCAAGCTAGGGGGTGAATGGAACAAGTGATCTTGGTTGTTTTGTTCAAAGGTTGGGAGGAACGTGGTTGTTACCTTTGTCTTCCAGCGAACTTGTTCAGATATGTTGCAAGATACCAGATATATAAAATATGCAGAATAGAAATGAAATGCTAGAAATGACAGAATAACAGTAAAATATCCAGCATAATCTTCACAATACACAGAAATGATATACGAAATAGCAATAGAAATAACACTTTGATTCAG
>ML785899.1:510223-550551 GCA_009831015.1 Picea engelmannii | reverse complement strand
GCGGGTTTATGCGTGTAACGACAGATCTTTGTGGCTTAAAGACGTCGGAATATGTCTCTACCCTGAAAAAAAAATACCCACAATTTCTGCCAAGGAAAGTGCTCTGATACCACTTGCAAGATACCAGATATATAAAATATGCATAATAGAAATGAAATTCTAGAAATGACAGAATACCAGTAAAATATCCAGCATAATCTTCACAATACACAGAAATGATATATGAAATAGCAACATAAATAGCACTTTGATTCAGATAGCAATGTTCACAGGCCTCTTCGAGGGGGCAACCTCTAGTCGAGCAGCGCTCTGTTACAATAATCTCCAAGCTAGGGTTTTCATACCCTCGACCCTTATTTATACTAAATATGTCTATTAAGAGAAGCATCTAGAGGAAGATACTTCTAGAAGCGGAAGCTTCTATTAGGTCTTCTTACATCCGCCTTATTCTATTTTATTGAAAGGTCTTATTAATATTGATCTTTATTACATCCGAATACATTGATCTACCTATGTGCAGGTTAGGACCTTAACATATATTATCCTATCCCTTCTCTAGTTAAATGTTATATAACTAAATAACTGATAGGATGCATTTGTTAATTCTGAATAGAAGTAATACTATGGATGAAAGATCGAATTGAATGTTATTTGAACTTAAGAACTAACAGAATGTCTCTAAACAAGTTCTGAATGGATTATTTCTGTTGTGTCTTATTGCTAAGTGAATGCTAATTTCTGTGGTATACTAGCTGAAATAATATGCCTGGTCAAGCTTCTGAAAGTATGGTTCTATGAGTTAGATTGTTGTTGTAATGAGATAAAATTGTAGGTGAAAAACCTCTCAACTAAATTGTATTTGCAAATTAAAAATTATCTATGTATGCAATGTAAATAAAACTGAATAATGAAGCCATGTATACATAGGTGTATTCTTACATTCATGTAGGTAAATGAATATACAGAAAAACATAGTAATTAATTGAGATTTTTCTTTCATGTACATGCTAAATCGAAAAACAAGGAGAAACTATATATATGTACTGAATAGAAAGAAAATATACATTTGTATCCTACTATAAAGAAAATATAGAGTCACAGTATTCACAAAATATCAAAGGTAAGACAACTTTTAAGACTCATATAGCATGATATGAATATATATATATATATATACGTATATGTATGTACAACAGTTTGACATTCTAGCTTCCTTTCACTTGAGATTTGATTTCCAAAGAAAATGTAGAGCTTCAGAAATATATAAGTTCAATTCCATACAGTGTGTGACTGTAAGTTCGGACTGTATAGACAATATATACTGAAAAGAAATATAAGACAATAGTCTAACTAAGGTTTAGTAGAATTTTTCTAGAACACTTAATGACAAAAAAAATGAATAGCATGCAAATTCAAAATGCGAAATGAGATCCAAGGAAGTATCAAAACAATATAATACGTTCAAGCAGATGTGGTGACATTCGTTACAGGTGTCTTTCCTTTCATGAACAGTATAGGTATAGTCTACTTTAAACAATTTAAGTATAGGAAGAGGCCCGAATGGCGATCAGATTCGAATAAAATCATTAAAACAATCATTGCATTATTACAATAAACAAGAGAAATACCCTGTAGCTCCACTTCAAAGGATTTATTACATATATCAAACAGACCAGAAAATCAAGAGGACATCCAAAGACTTATGTGGTTACTGTGTATTAAATTTAACAATGGAATACATTACCACAATTTGGGAATTTCTCTTTATCCAACCACTACAGGAAGTCGATCGAATCTATACTTAATATCAATAGTCTAGGTTGAAAAACCATGGTCTCACTGTTTGAACTCCTGAAGAGTTTACAAAGGGAAATCAAATACCTTTTGCGTGGGGAGTGTCCAGAATTCAGACTGCTCTATTACAACAACCTTGGAAAATAAATCAAGGGAATTTCCATTAGTTCCTATCAAATAGAAATAAGAATTTGTATCAGAGATATAGAATTTGATTACAACATAATCTATTTAAATAGCATGTAGATGTAGATTATACTTAACTCAGGCCTGTAGGGCGGCCAACCTCCTCTACGCATGCTTGAAGATACCATCCACTATCATTGAAGGGTTGGAAGAGGCAAGGTCTACCTGATGGGTACCCTCACAGCAAAGGGGCCCATCATTAGAGCTGGTACCAATCAGGTAATCATTGGCTTTATGAAATGAAATCAACAGTGCTAAAAGTTAAACAAATAAATCTTTTAAAACATAATGTGTGAATAGGCCGAGAGAACAATGTCAAACATTACACACAGACAAGATGCTAAACGAAAATATTGAGTTTAAATATTTCCCGAACAGATTATTTTTATTTTACAGAGGACAATTATAAATTAATGATAAGTGTAGAGCTAATATACTACTAAAGTCAAATGGAGTAACTTACACACAGAGCTTGTAATGATAGAGGAAAATCAAATTAATACAAGGAGCTCCACAAACTCAAACATTCTATATTGTGTTTATTTTTTGTAGTGGACTTTTCGAAAACACAGAGAATCACATTCCTTTAACATACCAGACAAGAATGCAATAACCTTAAGGAGATATTATTTGCGCAAGTAACAATTAAGCGGTTTATTGACAACTACAGAAGGATGGACTCATTCTCTATAAAGAATAAGAAAGAACTTGTAATGTGTTTTTCGATACTCGGTGAAAGGAAATTAACTCCAGATTAAGACCACCCGTAGCCTCATGAAAGGTTTAATATCAAACCTTTACATATATCAACAAATAAACTGTAAGAAATAACGAAAAATCGGGATATGAAACCCTGAGATTGAATTTACCAATAAAAAATGTTGCAGGTGTAAATTCCCTAAGTCGAGACAAGGGATTGGAATGTCGAGACCTCTCAAGAAGCTAGAGAACAAATCTACAGTAAGAATCTACTTATCCATAAAATGGGAAGAAGTCCAGGAAAGTTACAAAGAAAAACGATAATGGGAGATTTAAGTAAGAACAAGTGAGATTGACACGAGGGTTCTACCACTGTAATAAAGAACCAAACCTCATTTAATAACCAGACATAATGTTAACAAAATCTTACCAAGGGGGGAGAATGGCGATGTCATTCCACTAGGTAATGTTTTCCCTAAATTGATAGCCTGCTTCAGTGAGAAAATAATACGCAAAGCCTCTCAAAAGACTCCACAATGGAAACAACAAACACATTAAAACCCTAAGAGGAACCTTAAGTACTCAGTTTAAATGTTGAAGGTACAAAGGACGGTCTAGCCATGTGACGAGGGCCAAATTGGCATGACTGGACTGGATGAAGAGCCAGGTGAAAGCATCATAACTCGCACATAGAGGATTGCCATTAAATTGTAGTTCCAGAGTCTTAACTCCCTTCTGACAGTAGACCACTCTTTCCACATCAAGAAATTCGCGAAATAAATGAATCTCTTCATGACACGACGAGCTGGACCTCGTACACTTCAACTACATTATTATAGTTAGCTTATCGTTCAAGAGGAGGTTCATTGGGACATATTTTAGTTAACTCGAAGTTAACACAAGATCTCATTACTCAAACCCTGTTAGGTAAGGGGATTGGAATTATCACTAATCACAGGTAATTCGTATAGGAACCCATATATGATCAGAGCTATGTATATTGATGCTAAGAGCATATCACTAAGCCACATATTTTCAACTATGGGGTATAGATCTGACCCCATGACTATATATAGAGAGTAGACAAATTAAATAGTATTGTGCACAAAACATTGGAATCTCTTGTTTTAAAGAGAGACTAGGACTATAAGTCCTAATTCTAATTTATTGTATAGATATTTATGTATATAGGTGAGTAGGTTGGAGACTAAAGGGGATTACTAGAGTCCTTGATGAATTAGTCGTATAAGTATTCTATCCAAAGCTAGTTAGACAGGTTTGGAAATGGCATCATGTGGTAGGACGAACTTAAGTTACATCATAGAAAATTATAACAGGAATGAAGATTTCTTCCCTTTACCGACAAACATATAATAATGAAATTGGATATTATTACCCCATAGAAATATTTTTTTATGGAAAATTTGAGGTACATTACATATGGTATCAGAGAAAAGGTTACAGCACTTGGACCTTGAACAGGGATAAATTAATTACTTAGCACATATTTATGTTTATGTAAAAACTAGCAAACCATTATTGTTACAAACAGAAAACCCTTTTTTGTTTTGTGTTAATCATGGCAGCCCAGGATGACACAAAAATCAAACTTGAGGGGAATCCTGAACAAAGACCTCCTGAAGATCTGAGACAAAATAGTGAAGGAAGCTCACCCACTGAAGTTCTGGAAATGATGAGAAATCTCATCGTTGAGGTGCAAGTTTTCAAAGCAAACAATGAGAAATTGAAGAAGCCACATCAGGAGCAACAGGAAAAAAACAAAGTCATGTTGTGTAGTATAGTGACAAAGAAAATACCAAAGGATGAGGACCATGAAGAAGAGGTCAGTGAAAGGGCCTCCAAGAATTCCGGTCCTGAAGTAGAAAAAGGGGAAAGATCATCTAAAAGTACACCTTCAGCTGAAGATAAAACAAAACTAGACAAAAAAAGAAAATAGGTAGATCACCTTGAGGGAGAATTTAAGAAAATCAAACCCGCTACCTTTGATGGGGAATTGAAAACGGGGGAGGAACCTAAAGCATGGTTATTAGAAATCAAGAAGTATTTCTAGATCTACAACTATTCCAACAATATGAAGATCAAAATGGTTATCTATAACCTGAAAGGAAAAGACAACATTTGGTGGAAAGATTTGAAATTGTCCAAGGGCCTAAAAGTGAAACAGATGGAATGGTCATACTTTAACAAATATTTTAAGAAACAATACCTATCTGAAAGTTACTATGAAAGAAAAAACAAATAATTTATGAGCTACAACTTGGTCAAATGTCTATGGAGGATATGATAAACAAATTCATGGAATTACTAAGGCTCGTACCTTATATACGGGAGGACAAAGTAAAAGTCCAACGGTTCCTAAGTTGTTTACCACAGTCTTACAAGGATAGAATCAAGTTTTATAACCCCAAGTCCTTGAGTGAAGTATTCAGTAAAGATCGAATGTGTTACAACCAATACAAACAACGGACAAAATTTTCCAAAGCTTGGAAGGAAAATAAACAAGACCGAATGAACCAATGGAAGAAAGGATACCAACCAGATCCTTATCAGAACACAACAAAAAGATTTCCAAGAAACGATTTTCACTCCAACAATCCAAATACCTAAGGTGGCGGTAAACCGGTAAATATGGGAACAAATAAGTTTGGGGACAGCCTCCACAAACCATTAAAGTGTTGGGAATGTGGAGAACCTCATCTAAGGAGGAACTATCCACGTTTAAATTCAGCAGCCAGAACTGCTATTCACAATTTGCAGGAATCCTCGATGGTGGGAGACGTGGGAAGAATCTTGCATTAGATAAATGCAGTCGTGGATGGCTGACAAGCTGACCACTAGTCCTATATGGTGGAAATTGAAGGTAAAAACAATAACACTCGAATTTATGTTTTAATTGATCCTGGAGATACATTAAGTTATATCACTCCTAGTATAGTGGAGTCAAATAAAATTAAGAAAATGAGACATGCAAAATCATGGCTGGTACAACTAGCAATAGGAACTAAAAGGAAAGTGGTTGACTTTATTTCTAATTATGAGTTCAGTTTAGCTGGTCAAAACATAAGGACAAATATGAACATTCTACCACTAGGATCTTATGATGTAATTATCGGAATGGATTGGTTAGAAAGGCATAAAGCAATGCTAGATTTTTATGAAAAGACACTTAAGTATAAAGACGCAAATGACACAGCTAGGACAATTCAAGGTATACAAAAACCAGTATTAGTTAAACAAGTTTCATCAATGCAATTCAAGAAATGCATGAGAAAGGGTTGTTAAGTATACGCCATCCAAGTAACAAACCTGCTAGAAAAAGAAGATAAACCCAACTTGGAGGACTTTGTTGTTCTGCGTGATTTCAGAGACGTGTTTGTTGATGAAATACCTGAATTACCCCCTAGAAGGGAGGTAGACTTTTCTATCGACCTTCTACCTGGCTCATTCCCTATCTCTAAAGAACATTACCGAATGAGTTAGTCGGAATTGACAGAACTAAAAATTCAACTGCAGGAATTATTTGACAAAGAGTATATCACACTAAGTGTTTCACCATGGGGAGAACCAGTCCTCTTTGTAAAAAAGAAAGACGACACTCTAAGACTATGTATCGATTATAGACAATTAAACAAAATGACTGTTAAGAACAAGTACCCCTTACCTAGGATAAATGATTTGTTCGATCAAGTAGGTGCGGCAAAGATCTTTTCGAAGTTGGATTTACGATCTGGTTATCACCAAGTTAGGATAAAAGATGAGGACATAAGAAAAAAAACTTTTTGAACAAGATATGGACATTACGAATTTGTAGTTATACCTTTCAGACTCTCTAACATGCCAGCCACATTTATGTGTTTAATGAATAGTATTTTCAGTCAGTATTTGGACAAGTGTGATTTGGTATTTATTGGCGATATTCTGGTATATTCTAAAATAGAGGAAGAACATGAAGAGCACTTAAGAATAGTTCTGCAAACTTTGAGGAAGAACAAACTGTATGCTAAATTCAATAAGTGTGATTTTTGTTAAAAGAAAATATAGTACCTAGGACATGTAATATCTGCAGAAGGCATTGTAGTCGACCCTGATAAAATAAGAGCCATCATGGAGTGGATGGTACCTAAGGATGTAGCGGATATCCGATCATTCATGGGAATCACCAGATATTACTGCAGATTTATAGAGGGATTTTCCAAAATTGCTTACCCTATCACATCATTACAAAAGAAGGAGACCAAGTTTAATTGGTCACAAAAATGTCAAGACAGTTTCAATAAATTAAAGGAATTGTTAACAACCACACTCATTTTAAGGGTAGTAGACCCGGTCAAAGACTTCATTGTATGTGTAGATGCAAGTAAAGAAGGACTAGGTGGTCTCCTAACCCAAGAAGGGAATGTTATTTGATATGAGTCCCAAAAAATAAAGGAACACGAGAAAAACTACGTCACTCATGACTTAGAATTGGCAGTTGTAATACACGCCTTAAAAATGTGGCGACACTCCATAATGGGCAAAACAAAATTGTTATTGACTGACAACAGTGGTGTGAAATTTTTTTTTAGTCAGCCAGACCTTAATGCAAGGAGCCTTCTTGAGCAAATTTGATTTTGAAGTAAGACATACCAAGGGTAAGGAAAATAAGTTAGTTGATGATTTGAGTAGAAGAGTTCATGGGTTGTTTGAAATAAACATTAGCAGGGAAGAAAGCTATCTTAAACAGAGGATAAATACTGCAGGTAATAACGACAAAAACTACACTAAGACAGTGGAAGAAGTACAAAACACTACAAAAAATTCAGACAAAATAGACCTGAGTTTGGATAAGAATGGATTACTATGGTTTAAAAAAAGAATATACATACCAGATTCGGCATAATTAAAGTTAACAGTCTTTGATGAAGTGCAAAAGAAACCATATTCTGGTCATCTAGAATACCAGAAAACGATAAAATCACTAAGAAAGTTATTTCATTGGCCTAATATTAAGGGAGAAATGGCATAATAATTAGCTAAATGTTAGGATTGTCAGCAGGTAAAAGCCGAACACCAGTATCCAGCTGGCCTGTTGTAGCCATTACCTGTGCCAGAATGGAAATGGGAGATTATATCACTGGACTTCATTATAGGTTTGCCTAGAACTCAGAAACATAATGATTCTATTATGGTGGTAATCAATAAACTCAGTAAGTCTACACACTTTATTCCTATAAAGTCTACTTTTAAAGCTATTAACATCGCTGAAATATTCATGAAATTTTTTTTTAGACTACATGGTATTCCTGAAATGGTGATTTCGGATAGAGACATAAAATTTACATCTGCTTTTTGGAAAGAATTGTTTGCAGGGCTAAATACTAACTTGAATTTCAGCACGAGTTATCATCCAAAAATGGATGGACAAATTGAACGAACAAACCAAATCATAGAAGCTAAGCTCCGCATGTATGTAAGAAAGAAACCAAGAAAGTGGGAATATTTCCTGCACTTGGTAGAATTTGCATGCAACAATGGGTACCAAACTTCAAATAAAATGAGCCCCTTCAAGATATTGTAGGGTAGAAAGTGTACGACTCCAATTAGCTCGGATAACTTAGTTGACAGACTCATGGTTGGACCAGAAATGCTCCAGGAAATGGAGAGTACGGTAATAAAGGTAAAACATAACTTAAAAGAGGCACAGGACAGACAAAAGAGTTATGCAGACCAAAAAAGAAGACACTTGGAGTTTCAAGTGGGAGACCATGTTTACTTAAAATTCAAAGCCCAATTTTTTTTACTAAATCTAGGGAACTATTCCAGGTTGGCACCCAGGTTTTGTGGGCCCTTCGAGATACTAGCTCGAATTGGACCTATAGCATACCAACTTGCACTTCCCGCCAATCTAAAGATTCACACTGCATTTCATGTTTCCTTGTTAAAGAATTATGTTCATGACCCTTCTCATATGATCAATTGGAACTTGGTGCAGGTGGAACCAGAAGGCGAGTTCCAGGCATAACCTATGTGAATTCTAGACCATAGAGAAATAACACTTCAAACCAGATCCGTCGCTCAGGTAAAGGTGCAATGGACGCACTTTAGCCCAGACAAGGCCAGTTGGGAGTTGGAGGGAGATTTGTCAAAATCTCATCCAGTCTTGTTCCAAGAAAGGAATGAACATTGAGGACAGTGTTTTATTGAAGGGGGAAAGGAAGTGACATCCCCAAAAATATATTATTTTCAAGTTGGAAATTTCTTAGGAAATTATTTTCCGTTTTTCGCAAATTCGAAATTGGAAACTTTTTTCCATTTATGGCAATTCCGAATTTTGAATTTAGTTCATTCTAATTAAGGAATATGACTATTGGGCAGAGATCTGATTTGACCCAACTAACTACTTGACTATGAAACTTGTATGAAACATAATATTTTATAATTATTGTTGGAGGACAAATGGAACAACCATGTTGAAAATCAGTTGACCATGACTCCATGAGTGGGGAACATGTTGGAATTACCTCAGGCCTGATTGTTACAAGTGGAAAATAAAAAATTTGGCCTTTGGAAGCCCTTGAAAATCAGGGATTTGGAAAGCTGTGAAAATTCCCAAGGGGGGAAAAGACCTACGCAAATTTTTTTATTGTGGATATATGGCATATGTGAGGATGCAGGACGCTGCTTAGTATGCTGGAAAATTTTGGATCTCTTGTTGTTATGAACAATGATTTTCTGAGTGTGAGGCCAGGAGAAGTTTATGAGATTAAAGGACTATTGTTGAGGTAGAGTTCTGAGTTTTCCCTCATGGATTCATGGTCAGGCTAGGGGGTGAATGGAACAAGTGATCTTGGTTGTTCCGTTCTAATGTTGGGAGGAACGTGGTTGTTCCCTTTTTCTTTCAGCAAACTAGTTCAGATATGTTATCCTATCCCTTCTCTGTTTGAATGTTATATAACTAAATAATTGATAGGATGCACCTGCTAATTATGAATAGAAGTAATACTATGGATGAAAGATCGAATTGAATGTTATTTGAACTTAAGAAATAACAAAATTTCTTTAAACAACTTCTGAATGGATTATTTATGTTGTGTCTTAATGTTGAGTGAATGGTAGTTTCTGTGGTATACTAGCTGAAAGAATATGTCTGGTCAAGCTTCTGAAGGTATGGTTCTGTGAGTTAGATTACTGTTGTAATGAGATAAAACTGTAAGTGAAAAACCTCTCAACTAAATTCTATTTGCAGCTTAAAAATTATCTATGTATGCAATGTAAATGAAACATAATAATGAAGCCATGTATACACAGGCATATGCTTACATTCCTGTAGGTAAATCAATATATAGAAAACATAGTAATTAATTAAGATTTTTCTTTCATGTACATGCTAAATCGATAACAAGGAGAAACTCTATATATGTACGGAATAGAAAGAAAATATGCATTCGTATCCTACCGTAAAGAAAATGCAGAGTCATAGTATTCACAATTTATCGAACTAAGGTAAGACAACATTGAAGACTTATATAGAATGATACGAATATATATATGTGTGTGTGTGTGTGTGTGTGTGTGTGTGTGTGTGTGTGTGTGTGTGTGTGTGTGTGTACAACAGTTTGACATTCTAGTTTCCTTTCACTTGAGATTTGATTTCCAAAGAAAATGTAGACCTTCGGAAATATATAAGTTCAATTCCATACATTGTGTGACTGTAAGTTCGGACTGTACAGAAAATAGATACTGAAAATCAACATAAGACGATAGTCTAACTAAGCCTTAGTATAATTTTTCTGGAATACTTAATGACAGAAAAAATGAATAGCATGCAAATCTAAAATGAGAAATGAGATCCAAGGAAGTATCAAAACAATATAATACATTCAAGTAGATGTGGTGAAATTCGTTACAAGAGTCTTTCCTTTCATAAACGGTATAGGTATAGTCTACTTTAAACAATTTAAGTATAGGAAGAGGCTCGGATGGCGATAACATTCGAATAAAATCATTAAAACAGTCATTGTATTATTACAATAGATAGGAGATAAGACCCTGTAGCTCCACTTCAAAGGATTTATTACATATATCAACCAAACAAGAAAATCAAGAGGACATCCAAAGCCTTATGTGGTTACTGTGTATTAAATCTAATAGTGGAATACATTACCACAATTTGGGAATTTCTCTTTATCCAACCACTACAGGAAGTCGAGCGAATCTATACTTAATATCAATAGTCTAGGTTGAAAAGTCGCGGTCCCACTGTTTGAACTCTTGAAGAGTTTACAAAGGGAACTTGAATACCTTTTGCTCGGGGAGTGTCTAGAATTTATACTTTTCTGTTACACCAACCCTGAAAAATAAATCAAGGGAATTTCCATTAGTCCCTATCAAATATAAATAATAATTTGTATCAGAGATCTAGAATTTGATTACAACATAGTCTATTTAAATAGCATGTGGATGTAGATTTTACTTAACTCAGGCTTGTAGGGAGGCTGACCTCCTCTGCGCATTCTTGAAGATGCCATCCACGATCACTGAAGGGGTGGAAGAGGCAAGGTCCACCTGAAGGGTACCCTCGTAGCAAAGGGGCCCATCATTAGTGCTAGAAACAATCACGTAATCATTGGCTTTATGAAATGAAATCAACAGTGCTAACAGTTAAACAAATAAATCTTGTAAAACATACTGTGTGAATAGGTTGAGAGAAACATGTCAAACATTACACACAGACCAGACGCTAAACAAAAATATTTTGTTTAAATATTTCCCGAACCGATAATTTTTTTTTACATAGGACAATTATAAATTAACGATAAGTGTAGAGTAAATCTACTACTAAATTCAAATGGAGTAACTTACACATAGAGCTCGTAATGACAGAGGAAAATAAAATTAATACAAGGAGCTCCACAAACTCAAATGTTCTATGCCGTGGGTATTTTGTGTAGTGGAATTTTTGAAAACACAGAGAATCACATTCCTTTAACATACCAAACAAGAATGAAATAACCTTAAGGAGATATTATCTATGCGAGTAACAATTAAGAGGTTTATTGACGACTACAGAAGGATGGATTCATTCTCTATAAAGAAGAATAAATAACTTGCAACGTGTTTTTCTATACTCAATCAAAGGAAATTGACTCTAGACTAAGACCACCTGTAACCTCAAGAAAGGTTTAATATCAAACCTTTACATATATCAACAAAGAGACTGTAAGAAATAACGACAATCGAGATATGAAACCCTAAGATTGATTTTACCCATAAAAAACATTGCAGGTGTAAATTCCCTAAGTGGGGAGAAGGGATTGGTATGGCGAGACCTCTCAAGAAGCTAGAGAACAAATCTACAGTAAGCATCTACTTATCCAGAAAACGGGAAGCAGTCCAGGAAAGTTACAAAGAATAATGATAATGGGAGATTTAAGTAAGAACAAGTAAGATTGAAACGAGGGTTCTACCACTGTAATAAAGAACCAAACCTTGTTTAATAACTAGACATAGTGTTAACGAAAGCTTACCAGGGAGGGCGAATGGCGATGTCGTTCCACCGGGTAACATTTTCCTAAATTGATAGCCTGCTTCAGTGAGAAAATAATATGTAGAGCCTTTCGAAAGACTCCACAATGAAAATAGAAAACACATTAAAACCCTAAGAGGAACCTTAACTACTCAGTTTAAATGTTGAAGGTACGAAGGACAGTATAGCCATGTGACGAGGGTTGAGTTGGCATGTCTGGAATGGATGAAGAGCTAGGTGAAAGCATCGTAATGCACACACATAGGACATTAAATGGTAGTTGCAGTGTCTTAACTCCCTTCTGGGAGTAGACCACTATTTCCACATCAAGAAATTCATGAAATAAATGAATCTCTCAATGACTCAATGAGTTGGAACTCGTACAATTCAACTACATTATTACAGTTAGCTTATCATTCAAGAGGAGGTTCATCAGGACATATTTTAGTTAAGTCGAAGTTAACACAAGATCTCATTACTCAAACTATGTTAGGTAAAGGGATTGGAATTATCACTAATCACGGGCAATTTGTACAGGAACCCATCTATGATCGAAGCTATGTATTTTGATGCTAAGCACATATCACTAAGACACATAGTTTCAACTATGGGGTATAGATCTGACCCCATGACTATATATATAGAGAGTAGACAAATTAAATAGTATTGCGCACAAAACATAGGAATCTCTTGTTTTAAAGAGAGACTAGGACTATAAATCCTAAGTCTAATTTCCTGTATAGATATTTATGTATATAAGTGAGTAGGTTGGAGACTAAAGGGGATTGCTAGAATCCTTGGTGAATTAGTCGTATAAGTATTCTATCCAAAGCTAGTTAGACGAGTTTGGGAATGGCATCATGTAGTAGGACGAACTTAAGTTACGTCACAGAAAATTATAACAGGAATGAAGATTTATTCCCTTTACCGACAAACATATAATAATGAAATTGGAGATTATTACCCCATAGAATTTTGTTTTTATGGAAAATTTGAGGTACATTACATATGGTATCAGAGAAAAGGTTACAACACTTTGAACTTGAACAGGGCTAAATTAATTACTTAGCACATACTTATGTTTATGTAAAAACTAACAAACCATTATTGTTAGAAACATAAAACCCTTTTATATTTTGCGTTAATCATGGCATCCCAGGATGACGCAAAAATTAGACTTGAGGGTAATCCTGAACAAAGACCTCCTGAAGATACGAGATAGAATAGTGATGGAAGCTCACCCATTGAAGTTCTGGAAACGATGAGAATCTCATCGTTGAGGTGCAAGTTTTCAAAGAAGACAATGAGAAACTAAAGAAGGCACAACAGGAGTAGCAGGAAATAAAAAAAGTCTTGTTGCGTAGTATAATGACAAAGAAAATCCCAAAGGATGAGAACCATGAAGAAGAGGTCAGTAAAAGGGCCTCCAAGAATTCTGGTCCTGAAGCAAAAAAAGGGGACAGTTCATCTGAAGGTACACCTTCAGCTGAAGATAAAACAAAACCAGATAGAAAAAGAAAATAGGTAGATCACCTTGAGGGAGAATTTAAGAAAATCAAACCCGCTACCTTTGATAGGGAATCCAGAAAACGGGAGTAAGCTGAAGCATGGTTATTAGACATCAAGAAGTATTTTCAGATCTACAACTATTCCAACAATATGAAGGTTAGAATGGCTATCTATAACCTGAAAGGAAAATTCATCATTTGGTGGGAAGATCTGAAATTGGCCAAGGGCCTAAAAGAGAAATAGATGGAATGGTTGAACTTTAGTAAATATTTTAAGAAACATTACCTATTTGAAAGTTACTATGAAAAAGAAAACAAAGAATTTTATGAGCTACGACTTGGTCAAATGGCTATGGAGGATCCGATAAACAAATTCCTGGAATTACTAAGGTTCGTACCTTATATCCGGGAGGACAAAGTAAAAATCCAGTGGTTCCTAAGATTTTTACCACATTCTTACAACGAATGAATCGAGTTTGATAACCCCAAGTTCTTGAGTGAAGTATTCAAGAAATCTCGAATGTGTTATGACCAATACAAAAAAAGGACATAATTTCCCAAATCTTGGAAGGACAAGAAACAAGACTGAATGAACCATCGAAAGAAGGGATACCAGCCAAATCCTTATCAGAATGCCGCAAAAATATTTCCAAGAAAATATTTTCACTCCAACAATCCAAATACGTAAGGCAGCGGTAAACCGGTAAATCTGGGAACAAATAAGTTTGGGGACAGCCCCCACGAACCATTAAAGTGTTGGGAATGTGGAGAACCTCATCTAAGGAGAAACTGTCCACGTTTAAATTCAGAAGCTAGAACTGTTGTTCACAATTTGCAGGAAGCCTCAATGGTGGGAGACGTGGGAAGAATCTTGCATCGGATAAATGCATTCGTGGATGGATGACAAGATGACCACCAGTCCTCTGTCATGGAAATTGAAGGTAAAATCAATAACACACAAATTTATGTTTTAATTGATCCTGGATCTACGTTAAGTTATATCACTCCTGGTATAGTGGAGTCAAATAAACTTAAGAAAATGAGACACGCAAAATCATGGCTCCTACAACTAGAAACAAGAACTAAAAGGAAAGTGTTTGACTTTATTTCTAATTATGAGTTCAGTTTAGGTGGTCAAAACATAAGTAAAAATATGAACATTCTACTGCTAGGATCTTATGATGTAATTATCAGAATGGATTGGTTAGAAAGGCATAAAGCAGTGTTATATTGTTATGAAAAGACACTGAAGTATAAAGACGAAAATGACACCGCTAGGACAGTTCAAGGTATACAAAAACCAATATCAGTTAGACAAGTTTCAACAATGCAATTTAAGAAATTCATGAGAAAGGGTTGTCAAGTCTACGCCATCCAAGTAACTAACTTGTTAGAAAAAGAAGATAAACCCAACTTGGAGTACTTTGTTGTTCTACGTGATTTCAGAGACGTGTTTGTTGATGAAATACCTGAATTACCCCCAAGAAGGGAGATAGACTTTTCTATCGACCTGCTACCTGGTTCAACCCCTATCTCTAAAGCACCTTACCGAATGAGTTTGTTGGAATTGACAGAACTAAAAATTCAACTGCATGAATTATTTGACAAAGAGTATATCAAATTGAGTGTTTTAGCATGGGGAGCACGAGTCCTCTTTGTAAAAAATAAAGACGTCACTCTAAGACTATGTATCGATTATAGACAATTAAACAAAATGACTATTAAGAACGAGTACCCCTTACCTAGGATAAATGATCTATTCGATCAAGTAGGTGGGGCAAAGATCTTTTCGAAGTTGGATTTACGATCTGGTTATCACCAAGTTAAGATTAAAGATGAGTACATAAGCAAAACAAATTTCCAAACAAGATATGGACATTACCAATTTGTAGTTATAACTTTCAGACTCACTAACACACCATCCATGTTTATCTGTTTAATTAATAGTATTTTCAGTCAGTATTTGGACAAGTTCATGCTGGTATTTATTAATGATATTCCGGTATATTCTAAAACAAAAGAAGAACACAAAGAGCACTTAATAATAGTTCTGCAAACTTTGAGGAAGCACAAACTGTATGCTAAATTTGATAAGTGGGATTTTTATCAAAATAAAATACAGTACCTAGGACATGTAATATATGCAGAAGGCATTGCGGTCGACCCTAATAAAATAAGAGCCATCATGGAATGGTCGATACCTAAGGATGCAGCAGATATCCAGTCATTCATGGGAATCATTGGATATTACAACAAATTTATAGAGGGATTTTCCAAAATTGCTTACCCTATCACATCATTACAAAAGAAGGGGACCAAGTTTAACTCGTCACAGAAATTTCAAGAAAGTTTCAATAAATTAAAGGAATTGTTAACAACTGCACCCATTTTAAAGGTAGAATACCTGAACAAGGACTTCACCGTCTGTGTAGATGTAAGTAAAGAAGGACTAGGTGGTGTCCTAACCCAAGAAGGGCATGAGTCCCAAAAACTAAAGGAACACGAGCGAAACTACGTCAATCATGACTTAGAATTGGTAGTTGTAATACACACCTTAAAAATGTGGCGACACTACATAATGGGCAAAAAGTTGTGTTTTATTGATTGGCAACAACGGTGTGAAATTTTTGTTTAGTCAGCCAGACCTTAATGCAAGGAAAGCAATATGGCTAGCCTTATTGAGCGAATTTGATTTTGAGGTAAGACATATCAAGGTTAAGGAAAACAAGGTAGTTGATGCTTTAAGAAGAAGAGTTCATGGGTTGTTTGAAATAAACATTAGCAGGGTAGAAAGCGATCTTGAATAGAGGATAAAGGCTACAAGTAATAACGACGAAAATTACACTAAGACAGTGGCAGAAGTACAAAACACTACAGAAAATTCAGAAAAAACAGACCTGTGTTTGGACAAGAATGGATTACTACGGTTTAAAAACATCATATACATACCAGATTCAACAGAATTAAAGTTAACAGTCTTGGATGAAGTGAAAAAGAAACCATATTCTAGTCATCCAAGATACCAGAAAACGATAACAACACTAAGAAAGTTACTTTATTGGCCTAATATGAAGGGTGAAACAATAGAATACTTAACTAAGTGTTAGGATTGTCATCAGGTAAAAGATGAACACCAACATCCATCCGACCTATTGCATCCATTACCTGTGTCGGAATGGAAATGGGAGGCCATATCACTGGAATTCATTACAGGTTTTCCTAGAACTCAGAAATAGAATGATTCTATTATAGTGGTAATCGATAAAATTAGTAAGTCTGCACACTTTATTCCTGTAAAGTCTACTTTTAAAGCTATTAACATCGTTGAAATATTCATGAAAGAAATTTTTAGACTACATGGTATTCCTAAAATGGTGATTTCGGATAGAGACATAAAATTTACATCTTCTTTTTGGAAAGAATTGTTTGCAAGGGTAAATCCTAACTTGAATTTCATCATGAGTTATCATCCACAAACAGATGGAAAAATTAAATTAACAAACCAAATTGTATAATATATGTTATCCATGTACGTAAGAACAAAACCAAGCAAGTGGGAAGATTTCATGCACTTGGTAGAATTTGCATACAACAATGGGTACCAAAATTTGGCTAAAATGAGCCCCTTCGAGATACTGTATGGCAGAAAGTGTACGAATCCAATTAGTTGGGATAACCCAGTTGACAGACTCATGGTTGGACCAGAAATGCTCCAAGAAATTGAGAGTACGGTAAGAAAGGTACAACAGAGATTAAAAGAGGCACATGACAGACATAAGAGTTATGCGGACCAGAAAAGAAGACACTTGGAGTTTCAAGTGGGAGACCATGTTTACTTAAAAGTCAAAGCCCAGAAAAGTTCACTAAAGCTAGGAAATTGTGCCAAGTTGGCACCCAAGTTTTGTGGGCCCTTCGAGATACTAACTCAAATTGGACCCGTAGCATACCAACTTGCAATTCCCGACAATCTAAAAATTCACAATGCATTTCATGTTTCCTTGTTAAAGAATTATGTTCATGACCCTACTCATATGATTGATTGGAATTTGGTTCAAGTGGAACCAGAAGGCGAGTTACAGGCGAAACCTCTATGCATTCTAGACCCTAGAGAAATAACACTTCGGAACAATGTCGTCGCTTAGGTAAAGGTGTAATGGAAGCACTTTCGCCCGGAGGAGTCCACTTGGGAGTTGGAGGGAGATTTGCAGAAATCTCATCCAATCTCGTTCCAAGAAAGGAACAAACACTAAGGACAGTTTTTTATTGAAGGGGGAAAGAATGTGACATCCCCAAAATTAAATTATTTTCCAGTTGGAAATTTCTTAGGAAATTATTTTCTGTTTTTGGCAAATTTGAAATTGGAATTTTTTTTTCATTTATGGCAATTCCGAATTTCGAGTTTAGTTCATTGTAATTAATGATTGTGACTATTGGGAAGAGATCTAATTTGACCCAACTAACTACTTGCCTATGACACTTGTATGAAACAAAATATTTTATAATTATTGCTGGAGGAAAAATGGAACAACCATGTTGAAAATCAGTTGACCATGACTCCATGAGTGGGGAACATGTTGGAACTACCTCAGGGTTGATTGTTACAAGTGGCAAATCAATAATTTGGCCATTGGAAGCCCCTGGAAATCAGGGATTTAGAAATTTGCGAAAATTCCCAAGGGGGGAAAAGACCTAGCCAAAAAAAAAAAATGATTGTGGATATATGGCATATGTGAGGAGGCAGGACACTACTTAGTATGCTGGAAAATTATAGATATCTTGTTGTTATGAACACCGATTTTCTGACTGTGAGGAAAGGAGAATTTTCTGAGAGTAAAGGACTATTGTTGAGGTAGAGTTCTAAGTTTTCCCTCATGGATTCATGGTCAGGCTAGGGGGTGAATGGAACAAGTGATCTTGGTTGTTCCATTCTAAGGTTGGGAGGAACGTGGGTTTTCCATTTGTCTTTTAGCGAACTGGTTCAGATATGTTATCCTATCCCTTCTCTGGTTGAATGTTATATAGCTAAATAACTGATAGTATGCATCTGCTAATTCTGAATAGAAGTAATACTACGGACGAAATATCAAATTGAATGTTATTTGAACTTAAGAACTAACAGAATGTCTCTAAACAAGTTCTGAATGGATTATTTATGTTGTGTCTTATTGTTGAGTGAATGCTAATTTCCGTGGTATATTAGCTGAAAGAATATGCCTCGTCAAGCTTCTGAAAGTATGGTTCTGTGAGTTAGATTACTGTTGTAATGAAATAAAACTGTAGGTGAAAAACCTCTTAACTAAATTGTATTTGCAGCTTAAAAATGAACTATGTATGCAATGTAAATGAAACTGAATAATGAAGCGATGTATACACAGGCATATGCTTACATTCCTGTAGGTAAATGAATATACATAAAAACATAGTAATTAATTGAGATTTTCTTTCATGTACATTCTAAATCGAAAACAAGGAGAAACTCTAGATATGTAAGGAATAGAAAGAAAATATACATTTGTATCCTACTGTAAAGAAAATACAAATTCGTAGTATTCACAAAATATCGAAGTAAGGTAAGACAACATTGAAGACTCATATAGCATGATACGAATATATATGTGTGTGTGTGTGTGTTTGTTTTTGTGTGTGTGTGTGTGTGTGTGTGTGTGTGTGTGTGTGTGTGTGTGTGTACAACAGTTTGACATTCTAGTTTCCTTTCACTTCATATTTGATTTCAAAAGAAAATGTAGACATTCAAAAATATATAAGTTCAATTCCATACAGTGTGTGACTATAATTTTGGGTTGTACAGATAATAGTTATTGAAAATAAATCTAAGACAACAGTCTAACTAAGCCTTGGTATAATTTTTCTGGAATACTTAGTGACAGAAAAAATGAATAGGATGCAAATCTGAAATGAGAAATGAGATCCAAGGAAGTATCAAAACAATATAATACGTTCAAGACGATGTGGTGAAATTCGTTATAGGAGTATTTCCTTTCATAAACAGTATAGGTATAGTCTACTTTAAATAATTTAAGTATAGGAAGAGGCCCAGATGGCAATGATATTTGAATAAACTCATTAAAACAGTCATTGTATTATTACAATAGACAGGAGGAAAGACCCTGTAGCTCCACTTCAAAGGATTTATTACATATATAAACCAGACTAGAAAATCAAGAGGAGATCCAAAGCCTTATGTGGTTAATGTATATTAAATCTAACAATGGAATACATTACCACAATTAGGTAATTTCTCTTTATCCAACCACTATAGGAAGTCGAGTGAATCTATACTTAATATCAAAAGTCTAGGTTGAAAAACCATGGTCTCACTGTTTGAACTCCTGAAGAGTTTACAAAGGGAACTTGAATACCTTTTGCACGGGGATTTTTCAGAATTCAGACTGCTGTGTTAGACCAACCCTGAAAAAGAAATCAATGGTATTTCCATTAGTTCCTATCAAATAGAAATAAGAATTTATATCGGAAATCTAGAATTTGATTACAACATAATCTATTTAAATAGCATGCAGATGTAGATTATACTTAACTCAGGCATGTAGGGCATTCGACCTCCTCTGTGCATGCTTGAAGACACCATCCATGATCACGAAAGGGGTGGAAGAGGCAACGTCCACCTGATAGGTACCCTCACAACAAAGGGGCCCATCATTAGTGCTGGTACCAATCATGTAATCATTGGCTTTATGAAATGAAATAAACAATGCTAACAGTTAAACAAATAAATCTTGTAAAACATACTTTGTGAATAGGTCAAGAGCAAAATGTCAAACATTACACACAGACCAGATGCTAAAAGAAAATATTAAGTTTAAATATTTCCCGAACCGATTATTTTTATTTTATAGAGGACACTTATAAATTAACGATAAGTGTAGAGTTAATCTACTACTAAATTCAAATGGAGTAACTTACACACAGACCTTGTAATGACAGAGGCAAATCAAATTAATACAAGGAGATCCACAAAATCAAACGTTCTATGCCATGGGTATTTTGTGTAGTGGACTTTTAGAAAACACAGAGAATCACATTCCTTTAACATACTAGAAAAGAATGCAATAACCTTAAGGAGATATTATCTGGGCGATTAACAGTTAAGAGGTTTATTGAAGACTATAGAAGGATGGATTCATTCTCTATAAATAAGAAGAAATAACTTGCAACGTGTTTTGCTATACTCAGTAAAAGGAAATTAACTCTAGATTAAGACCATGCATAGCCTCACAAAAGGATTAATATCAAACCTTTACATATATCAACATAGAGACTATAAAAAATAACGACAATCGGGATATGAAACCCTAAGATTGAATTTACCCATAAAAAACACTGCAGGTGTAAATTCCCTAAGTCGGGACAATGGATTGGTATGTCAAAACCTCTCAAGAAGATAGAGAACAAATCTACAGTAAGAATCTACTTATCCAGAAAATGGGAAGCAGTCCAGGAAAGCTACAAAGAATAATGATAATGGGAGATTTAAGTAAGAACAAGATTGACACGAGGGTTCTACCACTGTAACAAAGAACCAAACCTCGTTTAATAACCAGGCATAGTGTTAATGAAAGCTTACTAGCTAGGGCGAATGGCGATGTCATTCCACCGGGTAATGTTTTCCCTAAATCGATAGCCTACTTCAGTGAGAAAATAATATGTAGAGCCTCTCGAAATACTCCACAATGAAAACAGAAAACACATTAAAAACCTAAGAGGAACCTTAAATACTCAGTTTAAATGTTGAAGGTATGAAGGACAGTCTATCAATGTGACAAGGGTCAAGTTGGCATGACCAGAATGGATGAAGATCCAGGTGAAAGCATCATAACTCGAACACATAGGACTGCCATTAAATGGTAGTTGCAGAGTCTTAACTCCCTTTTGACAATAGACCACTCTTTCCACATCAAGAAATTAGCTAAATAATTAATCTCTCTGTGACTCGACGAGTTGGAACTCGTACAATTCAACTACATTATTACAATTATCTTATCATTCAATATGAATTTCTTTGGGAGACCTTTTAGTTAAATCAAAGTTAACACAAGATCTCGTTACTCAAACTCTATTAGGTAAAGGGATTGGAATTATCACTAATCACGGGTAATTCGTACAGGAACCCATCTATGATCGGAGCTATGTATATTGATGCTAAGCGCATATCACTAAGCCACATATTTTCAACTATGGGGTATAGATCCAACCCCATGACTATATATATATAGTAGACAAATTAAATAGTATTGCGTGCAAAACATAGTAATCTCTTGTTTTAAAGAGAGACTAGGACTATAAGTCCTAAGTCTAATTTATTGTGTAGATATTTATGTATATAGGTGAGTAGGTTGGAGACTAAAGGGGATTACTAGAATCCTTAGTGAATTAGTCGTATAAGTCTTCTATCCAGATCTAGTTAGACAGGTTTGGAAATGGCATCATGTGGTAGGACGAACTTAAGTTACGTCACAGAAAATTTTAACAGGAATGAAGATTTCTTCCCTTTACCGAAAAACATATAATAATGAAATTGGAGATTATTACCCCATAGAAAAAAAAAATTATGGCAAATCTGAGGTACATTACATCTTTCTTTGCCTTCACTACAAAGCCTTTTGGCTGCTTCATGTAGATTTCTTCTTCCAGATCCCCATGTAGGAATGTTGTCTTCACATCCATCTGTTCGATTTCAAGATCAAAAGAAGCAACAATAGATAAAAGAAATATAATAGTTTTAACTTGGAAATAGGAGAAAAAATCTCACCAAAGTCAATTCCCTCTATCTGGGAATAACCTTTCGCTACTAACCGAGATTTTTATTTCTCCACTTTACCTTCTGCATTAAACTTCTTCTTAAACAACCATTTGCTACCAACATATTTTCTTCTAGCTAGAAACTCAACTATATCCAATGCCTCATTCTTATCCAAGGCATCCATTTCTTCAACCATGGCCTTCTTCCATAGTTTACTATCCTCTGAATTCATTGCTTCCCTCACAGTTCTGGGATCATCATCGGTAATAGATAAAGCAAAATTATAACGAAAAATCAGGTGGACTATACCTTTCTGGTTTCCTTCTTTCCCTCACTAATCTCCTCAATACTGGGGTATGAGGTTCTTCTTCTTCTGCTTCATGTTCTTCAGATGATTCAGATTTTGCACCATCCAACTCCAACTCGATTTTCTCAGGTTCTTCTAGCCTTGGTAGGAATTCTTGTTTGGAAACATCTTTTGCCTCTATGAAAACAACATCTTGACTGTAAACAGTCTTCTTGGTTTCTAGTTTCCAAATCTTATAACCTTTCACACCATCTCTATAAACAATAAAAATACACATTTCAACGTTTTTATCCATCTTACTCCTATTTTCCTTTGGAACATGTACATAACCATCACAAAAAAACACTCTAAGATGTTTAAGAGAGGGCTTCTTTCCATTCCATACCTCATGTGGAGTTTTATCATCCAACGTTGATGAAGGTGATCGATTGACCAGGTAACATGATGTACCCACTACCTTTGCCCATAATTCCTTTCCTAACTCGGCACCGTTGAGCATGCTCCTTTCTTTTTCCATCAATGTCCTATTCATCCTTTTTGCAACTCCATTCTGTTGAGGTGTGTATTGAGTAGTCTTCTGCCTTGCTATACCACACTTCTTATAGAATTATTCGAATTCATTTCCGTAGAATTCTCCACCATTATCTGTCCTCAATACCTTTATTTTCTTCTCTGTCTGATTTTCTACCAGAGCCTTAAACTCTTTAAATTTATCAAATATCTCAGATTTATTTCTAAGAAAATAAATCCATGTGTGCCTTGATAAATCATATATGAATGAAACATAATACACAGATTTACCTAGGGATGGAACAAGAATAGGTCCAAACACATCAATGTGTATCAACTCTAAGATCCCCTTTTCTCTTGTAGCACCAGATGGGGATCTTACTTGATTCTATTTTCCATATATGCAATGTTCACAGAAATAAAAATCTAGAGTGCAATTAGACATACCTTCAACCATACCTTTACCGTGTAGTGTTCGAAGGCCCTCTTCTCCAATATACCCCAGTCTTTGATGCCACAACATGGTCTTCTTTCCAAGGACAGTATTGGTCTTTTCTTCTTTATTTGTCTACTCATGGTCAACAAAACTGTTACACCCATTAGTATAAGTGCTTCCCAACAGCTTGTACAGAGTTCCACAACGAACTCCCCTCATCAACACCATTGCTCCTCGTACCATCTTGCAAGTTCCCTTTCCAAATACAGTATCCACTCCTATATCATCCAACTTGCTTACAGATATTAGGCTCTTAGCTAGTTTTGGAATGTGCAGAACCCTAGGGAGAGTTCTAATCCTTCCATCTTTTAGCAACAACTTAACCCTTCCACGTCCTAAGATTTTGGATGTCGAGTCATCTCTTAGGAATACATCAGCACCATCGTATTTAGAGAACCACTCCTTGTGACGATTCATATGGTATGACGCACCTGATTCTATCAACCATACATCACAGTTTGCATGTGTACGTGTAGATTCCAGGTAAACATCATCTCCTTCTTCAGTGGAGGTTTTTGCCTCTTTGGAAGAGGTACTATCAGATCCCTTTGGTTTATCAACCTTCTTAGACTTGCAATCTTTCTTATAATTCCCTATTTTAACACACTTCCATCATTTCCTGAAAGATTTTTCTGGAGACTTAGATCTACCTGTAGATTTAGGTATCCCCCGCGAAGACTTACCAGGATTTATGTATTGGGTATGACCTCTTACAAATAAAGCATCTGTGCTATGTCCATCCATGATCTTCCACCTCATCTCTTCAGATACCAAGGATGAAACTATGTCCTCATACTTCAATGTATATTGAGTGGTACTACCAATTTCTACAACCAGATTATCCCAAGAGTCTAGCAAAGAACATAGAAAAGTAATACACTTATCTTCTTCTGTAACTGTAATATTAACATAGACAAGTTGACTTACCAGAGTATTAAAATCATTTATATGTTTTGTCATAGAATGTCCATCTTCAATCCTAATATGATACAACTTCTTTCGAAGAAACAACTTGTTTACCAGGGAATTTGATTGATACAAATTCCCTAACTTATCCCATAGTTCCTTGGCTGTAGATTCTCCCAAGACATTCAACAACACTGAATCTTCCAGGCAGAGTCAAATAGCACTCCTTTCTCTTCTATCCAACTTCTCCCAATCTTACTTTGACATACTAGTAGGTGGTGTACTAGTAGTTTGTGTACTAGTAGGTTGTGTACTAGTCGACTGTGTGCCAGTAGGTTGCGTACCAGTAGGTTGTGTACCAAGATCTACTGCGATCCATTGTTCTTTGTCTACACGAAGGTCCTCCATATTGAGCTTCCATAGCCCAATTTTTTTACCATTGAACTTTTCTATCTCGATTCTATAAGAGCTCACCATTCCTTTTTCTACACTCGAATATCGATTGCAAAAGCTCCCACTTAACCTAGGTTTATCACAGACCCAAGATAAAGTTGATCTATCAAGACCGAGCCAAAACCTCAACAACAAAGGCATCCCTCTGAAGCCAAAAAACGAGCTATGATACCACATGTAAGTTTTAAACATGTGAAGTAAAGCAATGCATATAGATTCTTAAGCAAAAAAAAAAATTAATCAATGGCTCTTACACATAATACACAGAGATTTATACCGGAAACCCTCGACCGAGTAAAACCTTTCTTATATTCATTATATCGAATTTCACCATTCACCATACAATATATACAATGTTTTTAGGTATTCCATAGATACCAAAACCCTAATCCCTTAATCCGGGATTAATTTAGAAAACCACTAAAAATAGCAAAAACTGCGAGATGCAGTTGTCGAATTTGACGTGCCCACACACACACATGAAAATAATATAACATATACCCAACATTCAACACCATAAGAGGATTGGGTGAAGAGGTTAAAGAAACCATCATTGTAGAAAAGGTGCTTAGGTCACTTCCCTCAAGATTTGATCCCAATATATCGGCTATTGAAGAAACAAAGGACCTTGACAATATGAAAATGGATTAATAACATGTTATCCTCACTGCATATGAAATGATGATATAAAAGGATAAGAAATAAAATCCATCAAGGAAGGAAGAAACTTTCAAGGCATCAAAAAAGACTCCAGAAGATTGTTGAAAGCATAATTGTTCGAATAAATGAAGCAATACCTCTCAAGAAAAAACTGCAAGTAGAAGAAGTGAATTACAATGATGATGATGATGAAGAAGAAGAAGAAGAAAATGAAGAAGAGGATGAGGAAATAGAGCGCCAAGATACACAAACCCCGTCAATTTTTGTGGAGAAGAATCATTCAAAAAAAATAATTTTTGGTGATAAAAATGTTGAAACACAAAGTAGGAGAAAATTGGCAAGCACCTATGAACAGGTAAGTCTCTCCTTGCTATCCAAAATATATCCTAATTTTTTTGCAAAGGCAAGTGTTGATCAACATTCGTTTAATGCTATGGAAGAAGAACTAAACCATATTAACAAAAATCAGACACGGGAACTTGTCTCGAGACCTAAAGACAAAAATGTGGTTGGTACAAAATGGGATGTAATGTCCCTCCATTTTTGAATATTTGAATATGTTAATTTTGGTTATTTATGTTATGAGAGTTGTTGAGAAAAATAATTATGTTAAAATATTATCACCTTAAACATTCGTGACGAGGAATATTTTTTTAATTATTATTTTTAATTTATTTTATTTTACTAGAGACAAACTCATTAGAGAATCTAGTTACAAAAAAGAAATTTATTATTCCATGGGAGAGTGAAAAGGGATAAAAACCTCTAGAGTAAATATTGTCCATGAGGACAAGTGTAAACCTACTCCCAAAGATGATGGAGGTGCGGGAACAAGCTAGCACAAAGTTAGGCCAAGAAGTTTCCCTAGGGTTATGGATAAAGCTAACTTGGAAAAAGACCTAGGAAATCTATTATTCTCCTTGATGATACAAGGAAATACAAGTATAGACAAGGCAAGACGTTGTTGACTACTTGTGAGAAGGATTTGAACTTGATGTTTCTGAGAAAGAGTTAAGTTATATTTTATCTAGAAAAGGTTATTAAAATTTGTAGTCCCCATGGAATAATGAATTAGGATCAACGCTCAGGAGAAAATAACTTGGTTTTTCTGGTCTATGGTTATGAGGAACTATATTTTTTACTCATTTTGTTCCTAGAATATTTGGAAGAAGAACTAGGTATGTTATTCTTTCTTATTTTCATTAGATAGTAGAAAAAGATAGTTGTGAAAGAAAATATTTAATATATATTGCATAACAATTTTTGCATGTTATTCTTATTTATTCTTATGAGATAGTAAAATAAATATAAACCATTATGAAATATTTATTATTCACTACAGAACTGGTTAAAGATTCAAGTATATATTTCTTTGTTCTTTCATTAATAATTTTATTCTACGAGCTGCAGATGTCATCTAATGTTTTCTTATACCTAGAACATGCATTCATGTGTATTGTTTATTAATAATTCATCGCAGAAAAGAAAAAACTATTGGAGCATTTAAGATCAAAGCAAATAGTGATTTGCATGCTAGATCCCTAGTATAGATTTAAATACCAAAAAGAAAATATATAAAGCCATAGTGTACTATTCTTTTAAATATGGAACAATATTATGAGTTTTGTAATGAATCATATGGTTATAAGGGTTCACTAGAAGAAAAATAAAAACAGAAATATATATATATTTCAAATACAATTAAAAAACATAAATTATTATTTGGATGGAGTAAATGCTAGGCACTATATGGCAAAAAAATATAGTTTATTTGAAAAACTAAAATTACACAAAATAAGTATAAGAATATAGAATATGTATATTCACAGTAAGAATACAATGGTTAAAATGCTAATGGAAAGACTAAGAGAACTAATTGTGAAACAATTCCATTACATATACATGGAAATATTGTTCAGTGTGTATTAAAATATAGACAAAATATTGGAATGTAATCATGTCTAAAATTTTATGATAAAAACAAAAACATTTTTCATAAATCAATCCATATGGAAATATTGTTCAGTGTGTATTAAAATATAGACAAAATATTGGAATGTAATCATGTCTAAAATTTTATAATAAAAACAAAAACATTTTTCATAAATCAATCCATATAGAAGTAGACATAATTGATTCAAAATTGTTTCAATTTCTGATTCAAAATTGCTTCAAAAGTCCGTTTCAAATGAGATAATATAAAAACATCATAATGACATTGATAGGCCATAGAATATTAAACATTGATATCATAAACACAAAATAATATGTTGGTGTGCACAAAATGCATCATTATTGTGTGACCTCCCACACATCGTTATCTGGCCACAAAGGTTCTTGGTGTGGTACTTGTTTTTTGAATATTCCTAAGCTAGTAAACATGTTTTTTTTTACTATTCCTAAGCTAGTAAACATGTTTTTTGTCTTAACATGACGTACTAACTATAAAAAAAAAAAAATGAAAGAAAGCCTCAAATCAGTGTTGGAATGTCAATTTGGGTTATCATCGTTCACAACATATCCACAACAAACCTCGTTTTGGTAAAGAGAACTATGAAGGTTTCAAAATATAAAATTTTATGTACATTGAATTTTTTATTTTGGTTAGTGTACTCAAGCTTTGTTGATTTTTCAACAATTAAATTTACCACCTAACAAGAAAAGACTACTAAATTGTTTCTTTGCAAAACATTCACACAAAACTTAGGATACCCTTAACGTGCCGTTTGAAGGATCCATAGAAATCCCTTAAAGAAGACCTAATCATGTTTTTAGACAACACTCTTCCTACAAAGTAGTAGTTCATTAGTACGTGTTGTAAACTTTCATAATAATATTCATCTTAATCAAGAACATACATTTAAACAAGTGGATCAAAGACACGCTCATAGGTTTTTCCTTGTATTAAACTTTGGGTACAAACTTACCCCTTTTTGGGCGGTCCCATGGCATTGGTCTGAATTTGGGCCATGCTTAGGCCCTCTCCTTACTAGCATGAAAGGCTAAATTGAGAGGATGACTACTAAATGTAGGGAAATTCTAAAGCTTCCCAGTGATAAGGATGATTAAGGGTGGTAAAGGAACTGCATGCAATGAAGCTTAAAATCTCTAGACCGCCTCTTCCCTTTAAGTATCAATTCATTCGAGATTTATTTCTTGCAATTAAGAAAAGGTCAATCTTATGTGTTTTGGTATATTTGAGAAAAGGCTTAAATGTAAAAGTGGTAGTATCCTCGAATTCAATGCATAACAAATAGGTTGTTAAATAAGTTTTTTGATTGGGTTTTTGTTGCAAATGAAAAAAAGGGTTTTTAATGTAAATGGTAAAATGTAAGTTTTTCTACGTTTATCGAAGTGGAAACCTCTATTCCAGGGGGTGTTTACTGTTTTAGCCTCTATTCCATGGGGCGTCTATTGTTCTAGCCTTATTACAATGGGTCAAAATCCGTAGGAATTGAACCCTCATGAAGAGGATAAAAAACATGCTACCCAACCACCAAAGCTAAAAACCCTAGATAAAAGAAAGGATATTTTATTGTAAAAATTTTAATCAATCTATGAGACAGTAACAAATTCTTGGTTGTTTTTTTTTTTTCAGATAAAAGATAATTTACATTTTGTACTCATTCGGCGGCATAAAGCATTACTAAAACATTAGTGTCAATCTCGTGGGATCTGTATAGTAGGGCTGGAACTACTACACCATTAAAAAAAAAAAAAAAATAACTAATGTTAAACTATCTTATCTACAACGACTTATACGCCATTACATCTCTTGTCTCGAAGTCAGATCCTAATAATAAAAAGAGATCTTGAAAGACATTCACAAAGATCTATAGGAAGTGAAAGGGAAGAGTGACAACGATAACACACTTGTTCTCCTCCTAAATCATCATCTCCCCTACCTCTAATGGGACCCCATCTTTGGATAAAGAATCAACCTTCAAATTGTAAATTGTGTTCATAGAAGATATCACAGATTGAAACCAAGTGGAAACTTCTCCTCATAGTTGTGATATTTTCATGACTTCTTTTAGACCACCTACACTCACGAGGGTTTATCATTTAACCAGTCCAATAATTTTTTAGGATAGGTAAAAAAGTGCCAACATGCCAACATTCTTTTCGATTGCAATGCTTAAGGGAGATGTTATTACTATAACTCAATCCAACATTATTTGGTTGATGAGTTGAAAATGTTACTTGCTGAAACTAAAGCTCAATATCTTGTTGGGGGATAACAATCATTCCTCTCAACTAGCCAAACTAGTCCCAATTGAATTGAACTTAAATGTAGATCATAAAAATATTCCTCTCAACCACTAGAAATAAGCCTAATTAAAACTAACCAAAAAAAGATATACACAAAGTTAGTGGGTTGTTTTACTATACCAATTCTCTTTAAATAATTATTATTAAGAAGCACCCCATTGGCGGCCATGATAATTTGAATAATATATCACCTATATAATATCTCTCAACATAAGGAATTTTTTATGATATAAATTCAAAAGAGGGGAAGGATGAAAAATAATATGTACTATTTTTGCTCACTAGAAAAAATAACTAAGCCTCCCCAATACGGCCAATTCACTTAGGGCCATTTACAACATGCAGAGCAGTTTCGAAAAATAATCTTTCTTAATATTTTATTTGTTCAACCATATTTTCTCTGGAAATAAGTTTAGAACAAAGCTAAAACCCATATGGTGGGAAATAGGAAAAAAAAAGCTATATGTGGGAATGGCATGTTTTATTTTAAGGAACAAACAACTAGGACATTTCTTCACAATTTAGCACATTCACACTTCAGATCATCCTCCAACTGAAGTTTTATGTGTCCAAAAAGATTGTGGATATTTATTTATTTTAATGAAAGTTGCATTCAAATTTTACTCATCTAAAAGGATTTCTAATCTTTCTTTCTTGATTTTCTACTTAAATTTGGCAACTACCGTGTAATGTTAGGTTGTGACTTTTATGAGTTTGTCTAATACCATTTAGAAAAAATTTATTAATCTTTCTTTCTTGATTTTCTACTTAAATTTGGCAACTACCGTGTAATGTTAGGTTGTGACTTTTATGAGTTTGTCTAATACCATTTAGAAAAAATTTATTAGGATCACTTGTAATGCAAAGTTCAAGATTAACAATATTTTAATATATTTATGAGAAACATTATTGAAGAAAATAAGGTTTGAGTAATTACAAATTTTATCAAAATTGTAGTCTTGAATGCCATTGTATGGGATCTTACAAGTTCAGCAAGACCACAATGAGGTATGAGTTCCATTACACAGAATTTATACAATATAGTGTCTACCAATACCCTTTCCTCTTGGTCTTCTTTAAGGTGTGAATTTGCACTAGATCTTCTTACATCTCAAGTCTTCAATGCAAATCTTCCTTTCACTCATGATTGATTATCCGCTAAACTTTTCCAATGTGCATACTGGAAAACAAACACAAAATCAATGTGTAAAAACTTAAAATCTTCTTACATCTCAAGTCTTCAATGCAAATCTTCCTTTCACTCATGATTGATTATCCGCTAAACTTTTCCAATGTGCATACTGGAAAACAAACACAAAATCAATGTGTAAAAACTTAAAATCATGCTAATGTTGAAGATACAAAATTAATCCTTAAAATCTATGAAAAAAAATGAAATTATCTTTTTTTGAAATCTATTTTTTATACATTTCTTCTTATATCTATGAATATGTTCTTTGTTTTTGAGATAGTGTAATTTCCAATTCTAAATTCCTTCATAAAAAAAAATGAAATTATCTTTTTTTGAAATCTATTTTTAATACATTTCTTCTTATATCTATGAATATGTTCTTTGTTTTTGAGATAGTGTAATTTCCAATTCTAAACTCCTTCATAAATTATGTAGTTGGACTCAAAATGGTTTGTAAATCCTTTACATAATTGCATGAACCATAATGATTTCTCTTAAGAATCTTAATAATAGAAACTACAATGTAATGTATTAGTTTTATGTCCCTTATGGGATGTAAATGGACCTACTAAATTAATATATTTACAATGAAAAATTTGTTCCAATTGCATCCTTTGATGTCTCCTGTAATTCATACATGTTGCATTGTCATAGATGAAGGCCTTATATTGAGGCCTTGAAGTTCTGAAAATTGGAGGATTAGTTTTCCATCCATTAATGTACTAGTTTTATGTCCCTTATGGGATTTAAATGGACCTATTAAATTAATATATTTACAACTAAAAAATTGTTTCAATTGCATCATTCATTACCTTAATTTCTCCTATACTGCACACATGTTGCATTGTCATAGATGAAGCCTTATACTCAGGCCTTGAAGTTTTGAAAATTGGGATTTAAATGGACCTATTAAATTAATATATTTACAACTAAAAAATTGTTTCAATTGCATCATTCATTACCTTAATTTCTCCTATACTGCACACATGTTGCATTGTCATAGATGAAGCCTTATACTCAGGCCTTAAAGTTTTGAAAATTGGAGGATTGGTTTTCCATGCATTAAAGAATATTCAACTAGTACATGGTTTCTTAAGATTTTATGCGTATTATTGGGGATCTCCATATATTTACTAATTGATGAGCTCGAATCCCCAATTACCATATTTTCCTTTGAGCCTAACATTGGGACATTAATGGAGCCTTGGAATATTTTTGGTGGAGGAGGAAAAAGCAAATTAAGGCTTTAAGAGATGGACATAGGTATTTTAATGACAGAGGGATTAGGACTAGGATCAATAATGGATCTTGGTAGTTCTCTTACCACAATGTAGGTGTACACTAAGAGCTCAACTTCCAAGATAATTTTCATGAGTGTTATTTTTGCTTCTATCACCATATTTTTGTTTTGAGTAGTAGCATTATTGCAAATATATGCTAAGATGGAGACTTTGAACATGTCAGTTTCCTTAAAATCAAATGCTATATGCTATCATGGATGCACTATCCACAAAATTTACCTTCTCATAGAATAATTATGCTATAGAAATAGAAATACCTTCTTTTAAATAAAGAGAGGAATCTAAATAAAATATTAATCAAACAGATATACTCAAACAATAATAAATGTTACCTACATAGTATATTGGATATTTTTAATTAAAATCAATGAGCACATTTACAAAAATTCGTTCTAGAGAAGGATCCCCAACATCAAACAAATGATCCCACTTGTAGGAATGGTTGCAAGATAAGTACCCACATAAATTTTCAAATGTTAGAGAGGAAACCATTAGCCAAAATTGGTGAAACAAAAGAAAAAACCTAGTAAAATGGTTTTCCCCATTAAGTAGAGAAACCCAAATACAAATATTATGTAAGTTGTAATAGAAACCAAAAACCCATAAGCAAGGTAAGAATTATTCTAGTTAATCATTTCAAAATATAAATCGACCCCAACACAGAAATAACAAAAACTTCCCTAAATACAAAGATAAAAATGGCATAATGTTATTACTACAACAATCCAAAAGCACTATTGTAGAACTAGGAACATATCAATATTTATCCATTTAGAATCATGGTAGTCCTCGTAAACATTAGTGTGAATACATAAGACCCTTGTGTATAAACCCTAGTTAAGTTTAATTTAAAAAACAATTAGAACTAAAAAAAAGGGAAACCCTAGTGACCTCTATCCTAAACCCTAATAACATAAATAGAACCAAAAAAGAGTTCATAATCCATAACCATGAAATTCCCAGAAAATCTAGTTACCCCAAGGAACAAACCTTCTCTATAAATCACCTCCTTGTGGTTGCATTTGAATTTGAGACCATATCTTGAGTAATGAGAATATGGACATAGAAGCACGACCAAAAATCATCTTTGAACTAGAAATATAGCCATAGCCTTCTTGTAGTAGATGAGGTACAACCCCTACATGCATCCATAACCCTTTCTAGAAGAAGTTTGGGTGAAGTTAGTGAAAAATATATAGAGGAATAGGTAATACCTATAAATGCAAATGAAACGTAGAACTTTAAAGTCAAGCCATAACCGTTAGACCTAGTTTATCTTTGTCCATCCTTTTAAGAGGAAAAAAACGAGGAAGAACCAATGAATAAATGGGTAATGGATCAATTGAGATTAGTTGAGCCAAATTGTAAGGAACTATTAGCTAGAGGAAAATCTTGTACATGGACTTTTGCATTGGCAAAGCTCAAACTCAATGAAAACTTTTTAATAATCTAGTTTGAGATATGAATCTGTATTTGTCCCTAGAATTGGATTGGGAACTAAATCTCAATATCATGCTTAAACTACTACTGCTTTATTAGATACTACCTTTCTAGCAACGACCATTGTACTCTCAAACCTACAGTCTTCCTTTATGAGAAACATAGGAGGACCCAAATGTTATGTTATTTAATGCTTCATTATGTTCATTAAATATTATGTTATTTAATTTTTATGTCGAGACATAGGAGGACCCAAATGTTATGTTATTTAATGCTTCATTATGTTAATTAAATATTATGTTATTTAATTTTTATGTTCATTGGATATTATGTTATTTACTTTTTAATCACCATGTTCTCTTTATGTGTGCATTGTTGAATTAGCGTTAGTAATGTATTTTCGTGTACTTCTATAAAAGACAAGCCTAAGTTACATATTAAAGGTATGGATACAAGAATGACATGGATGGTTTTCTCATTGGAGTATAAGACTCCATTCTTATTGGAAGTTAAATAGGGTTGTTCCAAAAAAAAACATTGGTTTTGATACAAAGGTTCCATAACTGCATTTATCGAATAATAGTTATATTTTAAATTATCTATATTTTAGTGATCTTATAAGTTTATTATAGTATTATATGAAAACATTTTATTTAGTTTAAATCAAAGGTAATATCCAAATGGTTTTAATAGCCGAAACATTGGAAATGGCTATAAGATTGAAAATCTAAGCAAATCACTCTTATTTGATTAATATTTTATCAATAACAAGTTTTGATTAACATTTTATCAAATAACATGTGTATAAAAGATGAAATGGACTAAAACAAAATTATAATTTTTTTTATTTTTTCAATTATCTAAATGGCAAAAATATATGTTGCTAGCAACCCTTCTTGTAATATTAGTTGAATTCTTTGATTTTATTAATTTCCATTTTACAAAATAGTTAATTTTTTATTCTAAAAATATTATAAATTAAATTTTTTTAATATTATAAATTAATTTTTTTTTATCAATTTCCACTTATATTTATCATTATATTGAAAATTTACTTTTAATTTCTTGGTTCTTTTTCTTAATACTATAAAAAATCATTAATATTTTATTAAGATAATTAAAGTATATATATAATTTAAAATTAATATTTTATAAATTATTATGAACATAAAATTCATAATCTATTAATTATTAATTAATATGAAAATTATTTCTATTTAAATATAAAATTTACTTATTATAAATAAGTAAACTTTAAATTTAATACCAATAACATTTTTTGAAAACCCTCTACCTTTAACCTTAAGAATTTATATTTTAACATTAAATTTCAACCATGCCCAGAAATAATCACACCAAAGTTTGGCCACTCATTAATAATCACACCAAAGTTTGGCCACTCATTTACTATGTCTCTTTATATTGTACCCTTTGTTTGGTATTATTTCTTTGGTCACTCATTTACTATGTCTCTTTATTATATTGCACCCTTCGGTATTTTGTCTCTTTATATTGTAGCCTTAGGGTTTAGAACTTTATGTGAACTTTAAAGGATACCAATAATTTTTGGGGGGCGGAGAATGGTCTATTTGAAAATTAAACTTCAACCATGCCCATGAGTAATCACACTAAGGTCCCTTCCATAAATTTAAGAAAAGATCATTTACTATGTCTCCTTATGGGGCCTTGTGGTTTAGCACTTTAAAGATTGGGTATTGATGAATTGTGCATTTAAAATTTGTGGGTTCCATCAACCAAATGATTCATTGGATAACACTAACAGTCAAAGTTTATTATAATTAAAAGGTGGGTATTGAAGAATTGTGCATTTAAAATTTGTGGGTTCCATCAACCAAATGATTCATTGGATAACACTAACAGTCAAAGTTTATTATAATTAAAAGGCATCTTCCCATCAATTGCACTAATGGCCACCTTTAGGTTACGTTTTCTCTTCAATTAGGAAAACCCTCGAACGCCGACCATTTCGAAGTTGGGAAGTTGTGGACTCTCGCCGCCGCTGCCGACAGAGACACGTACTTGAAAATGACGAGCATAAATGTCCACCGACCTGCCAATGTCAATCAGTAAATCTGATTTATTCCGCGTTGGCTCGATTGGCTTGGGTCGACAGTCAGTTACGCGCAGCTCGAAGCTGCTCGATTGGCTTGGTTCGACTGGATCAGATTTAAAGAAGCGGAAGGATTATCTTGGGCCCAATTGGCAGACTGGTCACAGATATAGAAGAGTCGTCAACAAATTTCAAGAGATATGACTAGCTTCCTCATCTCCCCGAAGGTATCATCCGGAAACAACGTTTCCTGGGAGAGGATCCATCACCATGATGATAATGATGAAGAATTATTACTAATTCCGATTCACCCTCATCACTGACGCACTTCATCATCTTGACAGAGATTTTAATCGGCTTAAGCTTATACTCTCGCAATTCTGTTCGATCAATTCAGCGTCTCCATTATTGCAATAAAAGTGACGTATTGTTAGTGGGATTAATGATTTCCAAAGTTCACCTTTCTTCGTCATACTATGCGATATTGTTGTCAACTATTGGCAAAATCTATTTATTCTCGTTGAATTCCTCTGATTCGCCAAATTGCTGCACCCGTCGAAACTGCGGGGATCATTCCGTCGATGACATATATCAACGTCGTATAGAGTTTGCACGCTTCTGGAAAAACAACTTATCGTGCTGCTTTAATTAAAAGATATATACAGATCGAGAGTCACTTCGAGATGATCATGACATAGATGCGCAGAAACCATCTGAGCACTTGGTCATTGCTGGTAAATGGTCAAGTTCCCTCCATCTCTTGTATCTAATCATGTCTTCTTGTCATAAAAAGACCAAACGTTTCCCATCATGACATTATCTGAACACTTTCGGCAACTCCCTTTTATATCAATATCTCTGTCATCATCCTGTAAGATGTAATTCTATACATTTTCTCTGAAGTAATGATCTAATTATGTGCTTATGCAAACAGGTTTAAATTATAATTCTTATCATAAACGAAAACGTAAGCATATTCAAGTTTTGATTTGTAAATTTTTTTTAATAATATGGTTGTTAATTTTGAATTCGTTTCCTTCTTTTTCTGAGGTGGAAGGTTTTCACAGTAAGTCATATAAGTCATATTGTTGATGAGCATTGTGAATTAAACTGTGTCTTGGGTTTTGAAAAGTTTAACGTTTAGAGTGAGCACTTCACTTATTATGGACAAATGAAGCTAAAGAGTGAGAAAGAGTGCTAAGAGTTGAAAATAAATACAGGAGGAGAATAAAATAGTTGTTGAGGAGACCAATAGAAGTTAAAGCCAATAAGAGGGAGATGAATTAATAATTGAGCTGTTAAGATAGGCGTTGTCTAGCTGTTCTATGAAATGGTTTTTTTCGTAAATTTACAAGAATCACTATTTTCTGTTGTTCAAAATCCATTTATGAATGTAGAAATCGATTCAGCATGCTGAAAAATCTATAGGGCACTCGGATTATACAGAAATAATCACTCAAATCTACTAATCTAACAATTTCTAACCGGATTTCGGGTGAATGTCCCCCGAAATTAATGGTCATTTCGTAGAACTTTTAGCCTACTTCCTTAAGATCCTTAAGATATGGAAAAAGAATTTTGTCCAAAATCAGGTCAGAAATTATGGTGAATCCATTTATGCATGCAAAAATATAAATCAAACAAGAGAAAATTGTTCTAATTTCTTTTATCAAATTAATTATCCATTTTTGCTATGAAAACATATCAAAAATTTTGTTTAATAAAATTAAACTAAAATGAATCATTAATAATAAGATGAAATTAAAACTAAGTTAAATTCAAATGAATAATTAATGATAATAGAAATTAAAAAAAATTGAAAGATAAGGAGGAGAAAAATAAAAGAACCAACATGGGGAAGACTAGAAGATTAAAGAAACTAATGGAATTAGGTTATAGGTTCAAGGTAGTGAAATGCTTAAAGTGGTGAAGAAGAGGCTTCCTAGAATGATTTAGTTTATAGTCATCCTATCAATTAAAATTATCAGAGTGTTTTTCAATTTCGAAAGGTGTAGTACAGTGGAGGAGAGAAAATGAGGTGCTTAGAATTAAAAGAGTGCTTAGCGATAGCTGATTTAGAGATGCGGTTGTGGGTTGTGTTGTCAATATATTCCTTGAGCCGAGCTTTAAAAGATCTTCCTTTTTGGATGATGTATGATTTTCCATAGGAGGAGGGAATTTGGTAAACTCTTGGGCCCAATATTGGGTCTGAATTACTTTGGAGGTCAGGAATAATTGTTTAAGAGTTTTACAAGGTTTGAATCGGGTTTTTATATTCTTTTTTGCCAAAAGTTTTGAGATTTGATTAGTGGTGCCCTAGATATAGGGTAGAGAAATGAGGGCTCAAGGCAACGAGGAGGGGGGATTTTTAGAGTTAGGTTTATAGGTTCAGTGGAAATGTTTGTTGATTAGGGAGACCAAATAACCATTGCATACAAACACTTTTGTTGGGTGGGCCTTTTATTGTTCAAGGAATTGGGAAGTAGAGATAATATTGGATTCGGAAATGAGAGTTCTCTAAACAACATATTTTTGAGTAGGGTGATGATGGGAGTGTGCATGAAGGTATCAAGAAGTATGGGTATTTTTCCTGTTAACTTGGTGGGTGAGCAAGCCATTAGGAAGCTAAGAGAAAATAACAACCAAAAAGGGAAGAGAATTATCATTTTCCATTTCCATCATAAACTTTATCAGGGGGGAAATGTTATGGAGATGTTGGAGAAAGGAGTTGAGGGAGGATTGACCATGAGGCCAAATAACAAAGGTATCGTCAGCAAATTGGAACCAACATTTTGGTTTGCTATGCCATGGGTTTATGGTTAGTGTTTCGAAATGTTCCATAAAATTATTTGTGACCATTGGAGATAAGGAAGACACCATGGATGTGCCTTCGATTTGTTCATAACAATTCCCTTTGAAGGTAAAGAAATTGGAGGTTAGGAAGATTTGAATGAGGTTAAGCGTTTCATAATAAACTAGTTTAGAGATGATGTCAATAGTTTTAGGAACTAGAATTTTAGCAAACAAGGACACAACATCTAAACTGGCCATGATGTCATGTTCGCCAACTTCAAGATGTCTCGTTTTGAGAATGAAATCGGTGGAATCCTTAATAAAGGAAGGGGTTTGACTAATGAAGGATTGAAGTTTGTTAGCAAGAAAGCAAGGCATGGCATGTGTGGGGGCGCTTATAGCGTTGATTATAGGATTGAGGGAGATGACTTTTTAATGAATTTCAGGTTACCCATAAATGTTAGGGGTTTGAGGGTTGCGAGGAATGAGGCGTTTTTCAATACTGAGGTCAGGAGAAGAGGACTTCATGGCTTTGGTAACAAGAGTGGTTATTTTATCCATAGGGTTTTTCTCAATATGTTTATAGGAGGAAGAGAACAGTTCAAAAAAATTAGATTCGCAGTGAGAGGTGTCCATAATAATTGAAGTGTTTCCCTTATCAACTTTTAAGATGAGGATATCGGGATTGTCATTGAGGCGTCACATGCGCTGGGACATTTTTTTGGTAAGGCTTGGTTTAGGGGTTTCGAGCAACGAAGAATTCTTCCACATTCTTGCCAAATTTATTTAACCTCATGTGTGAGAAGATTTTTCTTTATGGATTCAAGAATTTTAGTAACTATTTTAACAAAAATACTTTATATTATAATATATTTCAATTTTTCATTTTTTTGTTTTTACATAATAATTTTTTTTATCATAATTCAATTTTTAAATAATAATGAAGAGAGTCATCGCTATTATCTACAAATGCATACTCACTCAATACTATTATTAAAAAACCATACCACCTAAAATACACCTAAAATAAACAACTAATAGTAAATAACATATTTTTACTTTATAATATATTCCATTCTTCTTCACCAATTTAATATATTGAAATATTAATATAAATTATAAACTCATCAGGTCAATTTAGCATCCAAATTTTATAATAATTTAATAACTAAATCTTATAATATATATATTTCATTCTCCTCCACCAATTTAATATATTGAAATATTAATATAAATTATAAACTCATTATATCAATTTAACATCCAAATTTTACAATAATTTAATAACTAAATCTTATAATATATATCATGGAAGATATTTTTATTTTATAATGTATCTCATTCTTCTACACCAATTTAATATCTCAAAATATTGATATAAATTCATCATACTAATTTAGTATTCAAATTTTACAATAATTATATATATATATAT